>OX442416.1:5069868-5253559 GCA_949361645.1 Spongilla lacustris | reverse complement strand
TGACCCCTTACGCACACACACACAAGCACACACACACATGACCCCTTACGCACACATCACACAAGCACACACACACATGACCCCTTACGCACACACACAAGCACACACACACATGACCCCTTACACACACACATGACCACACAACACACACACACATGACCACACACACACATGACCACACACACATACAAGCACACACACATGACCCCCTTACGCACACACACACAAGCACACACACACGACCCCTTACGCACACACACATGACCCCTTACACATACACATACAAGCACACACACACACACACACACACACACACACACACACACACACACACACACACACACACACACACACACACACACACACACACACACACATGACCCCTTACCATGGCCATAACCTGCTCTACTCTAGCAAAGGCATCCTCCAGGGAGTAGGACTGAGGCAACTTGATCTGGGATGAGAGGGTGAGGTTCTCTCTGACTGTCAGCTCCTCGTAGTACGATGAACCAGACTGCAGGAGGTAGCCAGTGTTGGAGGACATACCAATCTGTGAGGTCCTCTAGAGGAACACCATTGATGTAGATGTCACCCTGAGGGAGGGAGGGAGGGGGGAGGGAGGGAGGGAGGGAGGAGTGGGAGGGGAGGGGGAGGGAGGGAGGGAGGGAGGGAGGGAGGGAGGGGAGGGAGGGGAGGGGGGAGGGGAGGGGAGGGAGGGAGGGGAGGGAGGGAGGGAGGGAGGGAGGGAGACGATAAAAAAGTACATACTGTACATGTACAGTGTACATCTACACATAGATGCATATCAGTAGCTACAAGGTACGAGAGGTGAACATGAAGGAAACATAAGGGGAGCAAGCAGTTGGGCATGTGAGGAGACACACACACATACACACACCTACACACACACACACACACACACACACACACACACACACAGGGGTCATGTCCCTTAACGTACGCTGATTGTTCCTTTCTTTCGCCGACCTGTGAGGATGTCCAGTAAGGTTGTCTTACCACATCCTGGGGGGGGAGGGGGAACAATGGCCTTGCACATGTCAACAATGGTATGCCGCGCACAGCACATGCTTACATAGAGACCTTGCACCTACATCACCACACCTGTACTGAGCATAGGCTGTGGTGTGGTCTGTTGCCTATGTAAGCAACAGAGGCACCACAACAGAGGGCTGCAGAGGTGACACCACATGGCTACAGAACACCCACAATGATGGTCTGTCCTCCCCCTCCTCCCCTCTCCTTCTCCTACTCCCCTCTCCTTCCCCATCCTCCCCACTTCCACTTCCTCCTCCCCTCTCCTCCTCCCCCTCTCCTCCTCCTCCCCTCTCCTCCTCCTCCCCTCTCCTCCTCCTCACTCTCCTTTCTCCTCCCCTCTCCTTCCTCTCCTCCCCTCCCCTCCCCTCTCCTCCCTCCCTCACGCACCTGATGGTCCCATTAGAGCTGTCAGCTGTTTGGGGTTAAAGTACAAGGTGACCCCCTTCAATATCTCCTTCTTCCTCCTAGGGGCACCGCAGCACATGGTCCTGATGGGAGGGGAGTAGGACCTCGGGTCCCCATCCAGGAGCTGTGCACCGCTGTTCCTCTTCACCCTCCCCTTGGAGCCAACCTGCCATGAGGGAGCAATCACTGGCAAGACCAAGTGCCCCCCCCCCCCCCCCCATTTCATAAGCATACAAGGTTAGGAGTACTGTAGAATAACCAAAACCTTTTAGGGTATCATTAGTGTGTGTACAGAAGGCAAAGTGCAGCAACAGTGCTGATCTGTGCGAACATGCACAAAGGTGAAAGGTGCACAAAGGTGGGCAGAGGTGCACAAAGGTGGGCAGAAGTGCACAAAGGTGGGCAGAAGTGCACAAAGGTGGGCAGAAGTTCACAAAAGAGTGTGCATACCATATGCAAAGGCACAGAATGATGCACCATCTATTATCTTGCCCAGAGGTAAAAAATGCATCCAACAATAGGTCCAGTTGCGCGTCCTCCCCTCTCCCTCCCCTTCCCTCCCCTCCCTCCCCTCCCCTCTCCTTCCCTTAGCATCCCCTCCCCTCTTTGCCTGATGGGGCCTCACCTTGACCTTGTGGTTCAGCTTCCTGGAGAGGCTCTGGGTGATCCTCCTCAGCTCAATCCTCTCCTCCGTGCTCTCAGAGGGCAAAGTGTACTTACGGTATGCCTGCTTGAGGGTGGTGGGATCTGTGCATGTGTGTGTGTGTGTGTGTGTGCATGTGTGTGTGTGTGTGTGCATGTGTGTGTGTACATGTGTGGTGCACATATTAAGACATGCACGTACCAAACACACGTGTATACAGCCATAAACACACACACACACACACACGTATGTACACACATACCCATAACTACAGGCACATGTACGTACGTGATCATGAACATTGTACCAGTGCAAACGTTGCGCACACATACATGTACGCACACATGCACACACATATGCCAACACACATGCACATATGCACACATGCACACATGCACATATGCACACATACACACGTGCACATATGCACGCATGCACACATGCACATATGCACACATGCACATATGCACGCATGCACACATGCACATATGCACACATGCACATATGCACACATGCACACATGCACACATGCACACATGCACGTACATGTATCCACACACACGCAGACGTCAATGCAAAGGATTCATCGCAAACAAAAGAACACCCCCGACAACAATGACCCCTATCAACCCCACATTCCTCGCACACAGCAGCCAAAGCATGCATGACCTCCCGGGGGCTGGCACACAAGCCTTGATACAATACGATATGCAAAAGGCATTTGCCAACAGTCCATTCCTCCCATCCTCAAGCGGCCATGCAAAGCCACAACATGACGATAACACCACAGTGTGATATGGACTGCACCCTACATTGTTATGTGCGAGGCATCTGCTGTTTGAGGAGAGATGAACTGCGAAGTCTAACCTTGTGGATGACATGTACTCTAGCAGACACCACAATCACACACAAGCACATGTACCAAATACCACATTAAAGCAATCACACACTACGCAACATGTTGCCTGCAACTCAAATGAATATGGGTAAAATCTCTGTAATGTTTTAGAGTTTTACTGAACTTTTACCCACATTCATTGGGGTTGCACACAACATAGTGTGTGATGGCCTTTTTACATGTGCATGTACGCATTTATAACACACACACATGCACACACATGCACACACATGCACACACACATGCACACACACATGCACACACATGCACACACACACACACATGCACACACATGCAAACACACACAAGCGCGCGCACACACACACACACACACACACACACACACACACACCTACCTGGACACATCTCATCAAATATCTCATCCACCTCGTCCTGATCTGTGGGGTGTGGTTCTGTGAGGACAACAGGGGGGCTGGTGTCCCTGTGGTGCTGGGGGCGTGCCCTCAGGTCTGTGGTGACCTCATAGCACACGTTGAGACAGGCAACAGATATGGCTTCCTTCCCTGTGCACACAGGGAACTGATAGATGTGATGGTGTGAGTAGGTGATGATGTGAGTATGTGAGGGCATGTGTATGTGAGGGTATGAGTAAGTGAGAGTGTGAGTGCATGTAGGTGAGGGTGTGCGTAGGGTATGGTGTAAGTAGACAAGAGTAGATTATAAAAGGTGTGCAATTTTAAATCACAGGTCACAATTGTGGTAAGTTGTTTGCTTATCCACATGGTCTAATTAGATACATACTGAAGAACCACACACACATACACACACACGTGCGCACGCACATACACACACACACACACACACACACACACACACACACACACACACACACACACACACACACACACACACACACACACACACACCTGCACAGTGGCCTGAAGGTTCTCCATCTTCCCAGTGGCCAGGGACCCCAGGAAGCTCTCCTGCCTCCACTCCAGCCTCCTCAGCCACCCACACAGGACCAGCTTGGTCACCACACACACTGCAGTCAAGGTCAGCACTAAGGAGGCTATGATTGAGCGTGTATAGATGGGGTAGTCACTGGAGGAGCTGTCGGCCATGAGAGTATCTGGGCAAGACCCACTGCAGTTGAAGGAGTAGCATGTGCCCCTGTACTGGAGGGAGATGTTGGCTGAACTGTTGTACCAAAGCGACAGTGCTCTCTGAATGGAGAGCCTGCCATAGGTGGGTGTGGTTATGGAAACGTTACTCCAGACCGAGCTAATTGACTGCCTGATGCAAGAAAAGAATGAAGGAGGGTCAAACAACAACAACAACAAAACGTGGGAAAAAAGTTAACTGCAATGCACAATCTTCGCGGGTTTACTTACTTCAAAACCACACCTCCCTGCAACGTAACTGACACTTCGCCAGTGCCAAAGACCTCTCCCGGGCCCCAGAGGGTCGAAGTATCCAAGTAGATGTGCTGGGAGCATTCGGTGACGTAATAGCTCAGCTGACCGCCGCCCACGAGGCGGGCCGTATCCAGGGTGACGTTCATGACGCCTCCGTACTCGCCAAGGGTAGTTGTGAAATCCACGTTCACTCCCGACAGGACTCCATCGTTGCTGAAAGGACTTATGGTGCGTAGCGTGCCGGCCAGGAGGTACGCGTCGTACAGACTAGTGACGGCCATCACGGGCACCCGGGGGGGGAAGTTGGTCAGTACGCACGCTGCCGATACGCAGCATGGGAATCCGGGCGTCGTGAGCTGGCAGGCGTCTACGCCCGAACTGGCGCGTAGCCACAGAGCCGTGGCGTTGGGGTTGGAAAAGTTGGAGCTGAGGACACCGCGAAAGTCGACAAACCAGCTCGAGTCCATGATGACCTTGACTCTGAACCCGAGCCCTTTGGCCCAGCTGGCGTGATTCAGCGCGCCCACCCCCCCGGCACTCGAGCCCGCCAACACCACCTCGCTCCCGGCGGGAATGTTCAGCTCCAGCATTGCGCTGCGGAATATCTGGGCTCCCCTGAACACGAACTGTATGTTGCCAGTGGAGTTTGGATTGTACACGAAGTCCCCCGGTGCGCGATCGAAGCGAGTATCGTTCAGGAGCCACAGGTCGCTGCTGCAGTACGGGATGAGTACGTGGTTGAAGTCGCAGAAGGTCGGATTTCGCGAGCAGTCCGCATCCAACAAGTCCCTCCCTTCGGTCGTAGTGGTACCGCTGTTGCCGCTGAAGAATACGGAGGTCACGAGCGGAGACAGGAACGTGTTCGCTGGTTGTCCTTGCCAACGCTGCCATAGATTCCCTGGTGTATCTCCAGCTGTTCGCACCTCGTCTTTGAAGTACCGCAGGTTGCACGACGCTGCCGAACTACAGAACCCGCCGCCTTCCAGAAATACCAGCCACCGTCCGGACCCCGCGTTCGTCCTCACGAAGTAGCCTGCCTGTGAGAAGTCGTTGCACAGGGCGCGCGTGTCGGAAATGTTGCGCCACACCAGAGTGGAGTGGACGCTGCCTATTCCTACCAGCAGCACGCCAAGTAAAGATAAAGCTGCCCTTGTCATATTCTAGGCAGAGCATGTAACCATACACTTCGCTACTAAATGGTTACTGTTAATGCTCTACTACGTATGTACATGTACAATCAATTAACTTGCAATCGGACTTCATCAATCAGGAATGCAATTATGCGGTCGTGTTTTACAACTCACCGCAGACCGTTTTGTTTAGCGTCAAGTACACATAAGTGTGTGTACTTGTGTGTGTGTGTGTGTGTGTGTGTGTGTGTGTGTGCGGTGTGTGTGTGTGTTATGCACATGTCTGTGGATCTAAGGGAGGAACGTGCACCCACGTGACTGCAATGTGGCTGTGCATGTGCCATGTTTTTATGCACATCACTTCAGTTTAAATTGGTCAGTAAATTAAAAAGTAAACTTTGTCATGTTGATTCTGTTATATGACTCTTTATTGACCATAAAAGGCAGTAAAATTAGACGGGCACAATTAATGGTCGAATTATGCTGTCAATAGACACCTTTTACGATACTGCCAAGTAGTGACTAGCCTATCCCTGCGTCTTGCTGGTATCCTAACGAACGGCGTACTAGTACAAACTATGGCTACTGTCTTGTAGCGCATGTGATTGAATGTAATTGTAAAACAAAGCTACCCATTGTAATAGAATAGTTAATTATTATTATTAGATTTAAGTGACACGTGATTAGATTAGAGATTTTGGATGTGGCTTTGAGTGTGCAGTGTGTTTTTGATCTGAGTTAATATCTGTTTGAATCGGGCTAGTTCTTGTGCTTCTACTGAAATAACACATGGTGTCAGAAGTGAAATGGAGTTTTTGAAAGCGCCTAGTGAGCTCGACCTCTCTACCACGGACAGTATTTCAATTCAGGAAAAATGGCGGAAATGGAGACAAGCAATGGAGTTATACTTGCAATTCAGTATGTCAGAGAAGACTGAAAAAGAAAGGTGCGGCGCCTTTTTGTATCTGATTGGTCAGTCGGGTAGGGACGTTTACAACACCATGACGATAACTAACGCGGAAAAGGACAAGTTAGATGTGCTATTCGCAAAGTTTGAGGAATATTGCAATTCAAAGCAGAATGTCACTATGGAGCGGTATAAATTTAATACGCGCAACCAAGGAAAGGAGGAGACAGTCAACCAATATGTTGTTGTACTAAAGTTGCTGGCAAAGAACTGTAAATTTGGGATCCTAGAAGATGAAATGATACGAGATCGATTGGTATGTGGCATAACATCGGAGCGGGTGAAAGGACGTCTACTGAGAGAACGAGAGCTATCACTTGACAAAGCCATGTTGATCTGCCAAATAGAAGAGGAATCAAACAAGCAGATGAAACTTCTCAGTGAAGAAGGACCTGAAACAGTAGTGCAAGTTGTGAAACGAACCCCTCATTATGAAAAACCTGTCAGATCCAAACCTCTGGACAAAGAGGAACGGAAACATGTAAGTCAGCAGTCATGTGGCAACTGTGGCTTTACACATCACAGATCGCAATGTCCGGCTTTAGGAAAGAAATGTTATCAATGTGGACGGTTGAACCATTTTTCTCACATGTGCAGGTCCAAAAAGGTTGCTACAGTTCATCACTCAGAGGATGAAGAAGAATCGGAGGAAGCTAAATATGTTGGAGGCATAACCAAAAGAGGCAAAGACGACGGGAGTGAATACTTCACTACACTTATTATGAATGGAGCTCAAGTGAAATTTAAGGTGGACACTGGATCCCAGGTCAACATTTTGCCGTGGGATACTTTCAAACAGTTACACAACAAGCCACGTTTGAACACAGTAAAAACCAATTTAGTTAGTTACTCAGGTGACAAGCTAACAGTAGTAGGCACCTGTCAGCTGCGATGTAAGAACAGCTCATTGGAGTTTTTTGTTGTCAAAACAAAGCAGTGCCCAATTCTCAGTTTCCAAGCATCCAAGGAACTTGATCTAATTAGAGTGATCACTAGCATTACAAGAACGGCAGATCTGATCAAAACATATGAGGCGGTGTTTCAAGGTTTGGGGTGTCTCACTGAACCATACAACATCAGGATTGATCATGATGTCCAACCAGTTGTCTGCCCTCTCAGGAATCAACCGGTGGCATTACGAGAGCGTCTCAAAGAAGAACTGGACAACATGGAGCGCATGGGAGTGATCAAGAAGGTTGAAATTCCTACTGACTGGGTGAACTCCTTAGTGATCGTGGAAAAACACAAAACCAAACAGCTGAGAATATGTTTGGATCCTCGACCACTCAACAAGGCAATCAAGCGTGAACACTTCCAGTTACCAACATTGGAAGACATAACCACAAGGTTGTCAGGAGCAAAACGCTTCTCCAAGCTGGATGCAAAGAATGGGTATTGGCAAATCCCATTGGGTGAAGAAAGTCAGCTGCTCACAACATTTAGCACTCCGTTTGGGCGATATTGTTTTGCCAGAATGCCATTTGGAGTGAAATCTGCACAAGAGGTGTTCCAAAAACGCATGTGTCAGTGTTTTGGTGACCTACCGGGTGTAGAAATAGACATCGACGACATACTCGTTTGGGGTGCATCAGAAGAGGAACACAACAGTCGCCTACAAGCAGTGTTACAAAGATGTAAAGACATAGGGCTTACTCTGAACAAGGATAAGTGCAAGTTCAATGTTTCCGAAGTAACATATCTAGGGCATACAATCAGTGCAAATGGAGTAGCCCCAGATAAGGAAAAAGTACGGGCAATTGCAGAAATGCCACCGCCAGATGATAAAAAAGGTGTGGAGAGGCTGCTGGGTGTGGTGAACTATGTGGGAAAATTCATACCTAACATGGCTGCAGTGACAAAGCCCATACGAGAGTTACTAAAAAAAGAGGTTCAATTCAACTGGAGTCACGAACATGAGGAGGCATTCAAGCAACTGAAACATTTGCTGTCAACAGCACCAGTTTTAGCTTTTTACGATGTAAAAAAATCTGTAACCGTCAGTTGTGATGCCTCACAATTCGGTCTGGGTGCAGTTTTGCTACAAGAAGGCCAACCAATAGCGTATGCATCGCGATCGTTGACAGACACGGAGTGCAGATACGCACAAATTGAAAAGGAGCTCCTTGCTGTTGTGTTTGGACTGGAAAAATTCAACCAATATGTGTATGGGAAGTGCGTAGATGTAGAGTCGGATCATAAACCATTGGAGGCAATCTCAAAAAAGTCTTTGTGTCATGCCCCGCCTCGATTGCAACGCATGTTACTTCGACTTCAGAGGTACGATTTCACACTACGTTACAAGCCTGGCAAAGAAATGGTAATTGCTGATACACTATCCAGGGCGTGTACTACTGATGACACTACTGATAGAATGGAGGAGGAGCTGAAATGTGCCGTACATTTGATCCTTAGCACAGGTATGTCGGAAATGTGGCTACAGGAGATAAAGGAGGCTACAAATGAAGACCAGTCAATGCAGAAACTCAAAATTTACATACAGCATGGATGGCCAGAAGAACTATCACGGGTACCTGAAGAGATACGAGAATATTGGCACCTTCGTGACCAACTCTCAGAAGCTGATGGCATTCTACTCAAAGGAGAGAAACTCATAATTCCACAAAATCTCAGGGGCAGTATGCTTGATCGAATCCATATGGGACATATGGGAGTTACAAAGTGTTCACAACGGGCGAGAGAAGTGATGTTCTGGCCTGGCATGAATAAGGCAATAGAGCAAATGGTTTTAAGATGCACCATATGTCAGGAACATCGTGATTCAAATCCCAAAGAACCCATGCTACCAGGTCCAGCACCTGAGCGCCCATGGGAAATCATTGCTACTGATCTTTTCCAGTGGGATGGCAAGGATTATGTATTATTGGTGGACTATTATTCACGTTACATTGAAATCAGGATGTTAGAAAACACAACTAGTACAACAATGATACATCATATCAAATCAATATTTTCTAGACATGGAATACCCTCTATGATCATTAGTGATAATGGTCCACAATACACAGCAAAAGAATTTCAGAAGTTCACAAAGGAATGGAGGATCAGACACGTCACAGCAAGTCCGTACCATCCTCAAGCGAATGGTTTGGCTGAGAAGAGTGTTCAAACAGTCAAAAGGATACTGAGCAAAGCAAAAGCAGATGGTCAAGACCTATACTTATGTTTATTGGAATACAGAAACACAATGATTGACAACCTAGCCTCACCAGCACAACTGCTGATGGGCAGAAGGTTACGCACTAACCTCCCAGTAGCAACCTCACAGCTTCAACCAAAGGTCATAGATCCAAACATGGTGAAAGCAAAACAGAATGAAAGGAAGGCACATCAAAAACAGAATTATGACAAAGGTTCCAGACAATTACCTGAGCTCAAAAAAGGAGAAAGAGCGCGTGTTCAAATACAAGGAAAATGGAAACCAGTGGTGATCATGGACAAGGCAGGAACGCCAAGGTCGTACATAGTGAAAACAGAAGAGGGCAAATTGCTGCGGAGAAACAGAAAATATTTGATGAGACTGGAAGAACATGTGACGGAACCAGAGCTACAAGTGACATATGCTCAACCAGAAGAGAGGCACATGGAACACTCTGAGGGAGATGGAGCAGAGATAGAAGATGGTAAACCTGCAGAGGTGGAAATAGCAGAAGATGAAAACACAAGAGATGATGACCAACCAGGCAATGAAGAACTAGCACAACAAAACATTGAGTATACAACAAGATCAGGGAGAGTAGTCAAACCTCCAAAAAGGTTTAATGACTTTGTGAAAGTATGAACTTCAAAAAGGGGAAATTGTAATAGAATAGTTAATTATTATTATTAGATTTAAGTGACACGTGATTAGATTAGAGATTTTGGATGTGGCTTTGAGTGTGCAGTGTGTTTTTGATCTGAGTTAATATCTGTTTGAATCGGGCTAGTTCTTGTGCTTCTACTGAAATAACACACCCATCACATAGTACAGTTAATGAATTGTTACTAATATCATGCAACTGAATGAGAATTAAGGCCCGTCACGCGAAGATAAGGCCGGTAGTTCGTTGTTGATATCCCGGCGGGCTGGCATGCGTGCATGCATGCCGGTTAGATTTAGAACAGATGCGAGGAAGGGAAAGGATGGGTGGAAGGCCCGGCGCCTTTGTCTCGATTGTGCATTTACTGCTGCTCATACAGTCACATCAGTTTGGATAATAGAGGGTTAGATCTCTGGTTTGCTGCAATCTACATCTACAGAACTTTAAGATCGAACAGATTGATTTGTGCACGCCAAAAAAAAACTTTTTTTTAGATGTTTTAGCCTTGCGCGAATGCAACAGCTTTTTTTAGCCCTTCAAGAGTATCCCCGGATATCCCCGGATGTTTCTTCACGGCCGGGGCAGGCAGGGTGCACTGGTCCAAGTCATCACTGCAGCCAAGCAATACCTTGAAATGTAGTCTCGTACCTAGACCCAAGCGTACATAAGTATCATCGAGCTGATATAATGTTACGTACGTTTGGGTCTGGGTACGAGACAACTTGAAATGGGGGAACTGATTTAAAACTTGTTTGCAGGGAGTGACTTTAATTTACAGTGTATAGGCGCTTAACCTAAGTTAGATGAGTCTTCATCCAACTAGATCGCCGTAAGCTACAAATGTTGGTTGCTTACTGTAAAAATGGTAGCACATGACATGTATAGTTTATTATTCAGGGAACTTGAGACAGAGGAGATCCTTCTAACCAGCCAAGATATGGTACGCTGAGCTGCCTTCACAGCTGAGGGTATGCACATATCCAACCTCAAGCAGTGCAATAATTACAAAGCCAAAGGATTTGGATAGGCATGCACAGCTGATAGTGAAAGCCGTCATAGTAGAAATATGTACGTGTCAAATTTTGATTCAATGATTATTACCTTTTTTTTTACTAGCAATATTCATGTCAATGATGGGTCTTGTAGAAGGGCCTGACAAACATGCTCATAGGAGGAAAGGGGAGGCACATGCAGTGGTGGGCCAGTTGTGGGAGTACTGTTACCCCCCCCCCCCCCCCACGCCCCGCCCCCTTTCCAGGTCTGGGGCTACGATTCAGAATAGGCAGCTCCCCTTAGCACCCTCAGATTTTGACATCTCACTAGACTGATTTTGTAAAATTGTACTTACTGTTGGGCTGATAATATAAGTTAATTCTCTAAGGAAATTTATAGCTAGTGATATGTAAATTGTGACAAGTTCATTTTTAAAAAATTAAGCAAATGTTAATATGCCAGATTTACAGATTTAATAACAATAATTTTTGTAATTTTTGTTTGCAAAAAATGGCCCTGAAGTTATAGTGATATGGCTTCCTTGTCTCCTACTCCACAGAACACAAAGGATGTTTTGAAATGATTCATAGCCTATTTTTCAAAGTCAAAAGCAAGAATGTTTGAACCTATATTTATCTTCTTGGATGTCCTGGGCTACCTAGATCCAAAGAAGTCTCAATGATCGACAGCCAACACTCACGGCGTGTCTACAACTCACTGGTTCTTCCCAAGCATGTATGAAATATATAACATCCCTGTTTGGTCGTTATAAAGCTCTTTGCCATTCTCACCCCTGGACTCCTGATGAGTATAGGTATCCTAAAGAGGATCGTATAAATATATAAAGCCTTTATTTGTACCCATTGTACAATAAGTATCATCTAAGGTACAATAACTGTCACTTCAATTATGTGATTATGTGGAGGGGTAACTTATATCTTCATATACAGGCACCTCGATGTATAAAGAAGAAGGTACACATGGGGATGTAGGGGATGTAGGGATGTAGGGGATGTAGTGGATGTAGGGGATGTAGGGATGTAGGGGATGTAGTGGATGTAGGGGATGTAGGGGATGTAGGGGATGTAGGGATGTAGGGGATGTAGGGGATGAAGGGGATGTAGGGGATGTAGGGGATGTAGGGATGTAGGGGATGTAGGGGATGTAGGGGATGTAGGGATGTAGGGATGTAGGGGATGTAGGGATGTAGGGGATGTAGGGATGTAGGGGATGTAGTTCATTATGTTCATTCATAGATCAGCTTGTTGAATGTTCATTCTTTCATGATTAACACAAGTAAATAAAAACTTTCTGAGAAAGTTGGTGGCATATAGGATTTGAAGGCAATGGTGGTGTAAAAAGGAAGGGAACAAGGGTCTAATAATAAGTGAAAATGGAATAGTTCTATATTCAGCACACAAACAACATATCGTGTTCTATTTTGTTTTTCCTAGACCCTTGTTTCGATTCCCTGTTTCCTTGTTTTTTTTAATTATTTTAATACCATTATTGCTTTCAAATCCTATATACCATCTCATAGAGAATGTAGATTTAAATTTACTTGTTTCATTGCATTTTAGATTCATAACTGGATGCTCACAACACTCATGTAAAGTCATTCTTGGTGTCCACGCATGCAGCAAAGGGAAGTGAGGGAGACCAAACTTCACACAAATGATTCTAATTTCAAATTTCAACTAGGTTTCCCCAGTCCCTAACATTCTTTGCTTTTTTCATGAAATATGCATGTGCTGCTCAAGGCCTTGTAGGTTGTTATTATGATACCGTTGATACTATATCTAATGTTGGTGTACAATTTTTTTTTTTTGATTTGTTGGTGTTCAAAAAAATTACATTGTAATCAGTTGTATCTGCCAGGTGCCAGGCTATAACCATAACTAGTTCTGTAGTCACATGTTCAAGTCCAAGAACACAATAGTTTTTTTAGAGGCATGGATGATAAATATTGTTCACTCCATGAAACAATGTTACACAGTTTTAATATATAAAAGCAGTGATACCAGCAAAACTTTATTGTCTCGTCACAGCGTTCAATAAGAAGGTAGCATGTTGTGAGCAGCTCACTGTTGAGGTGAGCCCACAACCTCTTTCAAGTTCAGGGGCAAGACAAGCCCTATGGCAGAAATATGCAAAGCTGTCACAAAGGTGGTTGTGCCTTGTGACTACATCACCACCTGAATGACATATCTGGGCATGGTGCCCATGAATGTTCAGGAGTTGGGAACAGTGTGGGCAGGCATCTGCAGCAGTGGAAAATGAAAGCCCGAGCCACCATTTCATTAAGGCTTGGACTTCAATGGGCACCAGGTCTAACCCCAGTGTAGGAGAGGGTTGCGCCCTCAGCCGTGCATGCGCTTGGGGAGCAGAGATGGCTAGTAGTAGTCTGGCCTTGTCTAGTGTGGATGCTCCACCAAAGCAAAGAAAGGAAGCCAGCTTTCTCTATGGCTGAGGATAACTTGTGCTGATGATGGGAAGCATCTTGTACACCTTCTACAGAGAGCTGCTCACAACATGCTACCTTCTTATTGAACGCCGTGATGGCATCACAGAGGCGCTGCATAGTAGTTCACTTCTGATGGGTGGATTGGTGCTAATGAAACAGACAAGGAGGTTATGTAGGCTGCTTGGTCGTTGAGGTATTTGGTGGTTAGGGCGATGAGGCAGAACAAACTTTCCAAAGGGTTGCAAAGAAGCTAGCCATCAAGACAAGTTGCTTCTGGCCTGAGGTGTTAGCCTCAATATACTGCCACCTGAAGTACATATTTAGTTTAGTGTAGTTATTTAGTTCAACTGTAATGTGCATGTATAATTCTGTGTATAAAAAAAGTCTTGGTTTAGTAATTTCTTTAGTTATGAATGTATTTTTTAAAAATGGATATATTTATATATATTATACATTAACACTAACACTAAAACCCTCTAGTAAAAACAAACCCCCTAAAATTCAATAGTGCGAGGTGAAATAAGCGTTCCTCTGATGGAGGCTGCTCTGTCCCTTTGTACAGCCACTGAAAGGCGCTGGAGCATGTAGCTGCTGTAACTTCTGGTGTGCCGTCAATGCATTATGTGTATTTTATTCACTTTCCTCTAAATTACCCCCTCTCTCCCCCCCCCCCCCCCCCCCCCCCCCCAGCTCGCGGCTCGGCTTATCTGCTATAGCTGTTGTGATAATATGGGTCTGGGTACGAAACTATATGAGATGCAAATAGGTCAATGTTGAAATTCAAAAAGGAGAGAATGTGGTGGTGTCGCCGTGGTGGTAGGTAAGGCACATAACTGGATGTTTTATTAGCTGATTACGTAAGCAGGGATTCGATGTATGATACATGTACCAGAGATAATATATATTATCTCTGCATGTACCGAATACAGACAGAATACAGACAGAGAGATCAAGTCATCAGGGACGTACCGGTATATTAATTTTATTGTTTATAATATATTTAATTGAACAAACACAAAACCGGCAGAACCCCTTACGAAACAAATTGAAGACGTAGCCAATATATGGCTATGGCCCCTGCATTGGCTCTGACTATAGTCACTAGGACGATTCTTAGCCTTCCGTACGTATATAATGCCGACATATGCACAGACTTGGGACAAGCGGTGGGAATCTGTCGAGACACTTACTGGCTTCTTATCCCCAACAACCACATGTCTCCCGCACAGCTAAAGGGATCATAGATATTATAGTAAAGGGATTGGAAACGAGCCCAATCAACACTAGTTAACATCTGCAGGGCTCAGAATATGGCCATGGAGTGCATGGGGCGTGAACAAATCATAGATGATGGTAAGTAAGCCGGCCGTGTTTATAACTACAGTGAAGTATTAGCGTAAGTTTTCTAATGTATGCGGTAGGAGAGGCATAATGACATAAACTTTGTAGCCAATTAATTGTATTGTGCAGTTATTTGTATATGCATGCCTTCTGTATTTGTTATATGTCTAACTAATTGCGTAATTAACTCGCAATTAATATACAATTTTCCCATAATAGTAGTACAAACGAAAATGAGACGTTGCAGTGTAAAAATGTATGCTCTATCAGGGACAGTGTTGCCGCGATATATCGCGATTAAATGTTTATATCGCGAAAGGCGCGATTAATCTTTAGTCATATCGCGAAATAAACGTGTACGGACGTAAACAAAGATATACAGAAATAAAATTTAGAAACGAGCAGAGAATAAGCATACATTTAGGTATATAAATGAAAATAATTTACTGTTACAGTTAAACCAGTTTAGTTTGAATTTTGCCTTAGAAATATACATGTACATTTGCCAATGCAGCCTTTCATGCAAGATACCACGCCCCCAAGGCCAAGGGCACAACCTTTTCTTCTTAAGGAAAATACCTAAGCAAAAATGCACAAGTACTTGCTTGCTGATTTAGCTATGGTAGGGGCGTATGACTCATGATGCAGATTCCTCCACCATGCACAGCAATGGATCATATTTTATGAAATTTGATTTCTGCTAACAGGCTGCTTGGGAACATTGCGCAAGCTATCATGTAGCTAAAAACAATTGATTTTGT
Organism: Spongilla lacustris; assembly: GCA_949361645.1. Classification (NCBI taxonomy): domain Eukaryota; kingdom Metazoa; phylum Porifera; class Demospongiae; order Spongillida; family Spongillidae; genus Spongilla; species Spongilla lacustris. The sequence continues at coordinate 5,237,704 of OX442416.1, read as the reverse complement.
TGTGCCATCCAAAGCCTCTCATACGAAGGCTTTGCGATCAACGCTCACGAAATCGTCTGTGGTAGCAAGTACATTTAGCACGTATACCTGTACCATATCCTTCGTGGTAACCATAACTATTCACCCCAACATTTAATAACCAAGCGATAATTGATCATGAATAATTTAATATATCGCGATATTTATATCGCGATTAAATGATCATATCGCGATATATCGCGATATAGACGATTAAGGATGCAGGTTATTTCGCGGCAACACTGATCAGGGACTGTTGTTGTATTAGTTTTAGTGACCGACCTGTCGATGTTATAGACGCAAGTTTCAATGGGTGTCAAAAACTATGTTTTAGTCGCGCCGATACGTTCTAGTCGCGTCCCCAGCCTGATGTGCATTTCGCGTAGCGGTGATGTAATCATTCGCTGCTGCCGATGTGGGTCTGGGACGAGATTAGATACGTACAGGCAAATGCATCAACACCACCCCCTTACTTAAAAAAAGGCAATCATCTAGGCCGAAACACCCGCAAATTTGTTGTTAGAGGCCACGCGCAAATTTTACTATATCTTCCCTTCAGTACCGGTCGTATGTTTTATAATAAAAATATAAACGTTCCCGAAACCTACATACAGCATCAACATTCAATTAATTAGTAAGTGCAGATTCCATGAAGTACAGGCGTCTATAGCTCACGTGCGCCGTTCCAATCCTTGTACTACAATATCTATGAGGGATGCAAACCCAACCCATTTGTTTAATAAAATAGTTAATTATTGTTCCACTCAGTGTAAATGTTGTAACATGCAACTGCGCGGCCTATACACGACAATTCCTTTCTCATGCATTCATACTGATAAATTGAGGGAGGGGCCGGGGGGGGGGGCTACAAGCAAAAAATAGTCATCTGCTACTTAAAACTTTCTAGCAGAAGCGACCAAATGTGCCCGTCCTCATTATAGACCACCCGCCATTATGCCATTATTCTAATTATCGGAATACTTTTTCAATCATATTTGTTTGAGAGGTTGTTAAGCTTGCGTGTTTCTTCTCAGACATCAACAGCTGCAGGTCTGGTATAAAGCGCCATCATTTTCAGTTGTGCCGCCTTTTGCTTTCAGGCCTCATGACGTAAGATTGCATAAGAATGACGTAAGATTGCATCATAATTATTGTAAGGTATTCATTTTTAATAATTATATGCATGGATTTTAGTAAAAGGTCCGAACGGGACACTATTATCACATTTGGAATGGTCTAAGAGCTCCATGTTATGTAGGCTGTGCACTAAAATGCACGGGTAAGTTGCATATTCAGTGCCTTACATGTATAAGCTATAACTCTAGTCTCGTACCCAGACCCAAACGTAGGTATGCATTATCGCTTACAGTACAATACTAAATTAACAAGTAAATAATCTATCGAGAAAGTGATTGGTGAGATGTAGGATTGGTGGTGCAAAAAGCAAGAAAACAAGGTACAGTGTGTTAAAGTGAGGTTTGGTAGGATTGATCCTACAACTATAACAGTCCTACATTTGCAAATAGGCTTCTTCATTTGATAATTCAGGACTGTAAGTTGTAGGATCGATCCTACCAAACCTCACTTTAACACACTGTACAAGTTTCCTTGCTTATTGCACCACCAATCACTTTCTCGATAGAGAAGGTTTTGATTTACTTGTGTAATATTTATAAATTAACGAAGGCATAATATCCGTAATTCTTTGTTTCCTTACTTTTTACTCAATTGCTGTCTACAAATCCTACATCACCAATCTTATTTTAATTAAATTTTTATATCTTGTTTCACTCCTTTTTTTCCCCCGGCAGGTTCCTACTTACACGTTGCATACATTAGAGCAAACAAAGAAGGAAGGGCAATCTTGGAATATAATATAGTGCATCACATCACAGCAGTATAAGACAGTTTGATCTGCTCACTTGCTATCATCATTAAATCACATAATAATCAAATAATTTCTTTCTTTTAAACAGCTAAGCATCTGAGCTGGCATGTGAGCAACACCCAGTCTCTCAGCCAGGTTATATTGAAAGGCAAGGGAACCCCTATAAAAGAAGTAGTAGTGGAGGAGAGGAGGTATTAGTAATGATGGAACAAAATATTATGCTCAGACCACAAATGCCTTTACCCTGGCTCCAACCAGAGCATCATGATATTCATTGCCATTTTCTAATGCCTAACACGCTTTTCATTAAACCGCTATGGATTACCAGCTACCAAAATTGGTTTATCAGGATCAACCTAAGCATAGCACCCCCCCCCCCCCCTCCCCCGTCATGAAACTGATTTAAAGCCCTCTTCTCTTGACTGAAGGTACGCACACATGCGTTCTCCAAAGCCAGTAGCAAAGGCATCAGGATTAATCACCCTAAATGTCTGTCCTTGATGTGAGGATGTATATGATTAACATTCACACCAAAGATGCTTACCAGATTGCTTGCCATTTTCATAAGTGGTGGGCAAAAGGACCACCACTGAGTACAGCACAGAATAGGTTTACCATCATGGCCAAACTGTATGTCCATTATATCCAGCTGTGTTGGGGCAAATAGGTGGAGAAGGAAGTGATTCGTGAAGGAGGAGAGGAGGTGAAGGAAAGATGGGAGGTGAAGGGAGGATGGGAGGTGAAGGGAGGATGGGAGGTGAAGGGAGGATGGGAGGTGAAGGGAGGATGGGAGGTGAAGGGAGGATGGGAGGTGAAGGGAGGATGGGAGGTGAAGGGAGGATGGGAGGTGAAGGGAGGATGGGAGGTGAAGGGAGGATGGGAGGTGAAGGGAGGATGGGAGGTGAAGGGAGGATGGGAGATGAAGGGAGGATGGGAGGTGAAGGGAGGATGGAAGGTGAAGGGAGGAGGGGAAGGAGGGGGAGGGAGGATGGAAGGTGAAGGGAGGAGGGGAAGAGGGGGAGGGAGGATGGAAGGTGAAGGGAGGAGAGGACGGGAGGATGGAAGGGGAGTGTGGGACAGAAGGATGGGAAGTGAAGGGAGGAGGGGAAGGGAGAAGAGAAAGGGGGAGAGGGGGGAATGGAGAAGGGAAGGGGAGAGGAGGAGAAGGGGAGAGGAGGGGAAGGGAGAAGAGGAATGGAGAAGGGAAGGGGAGAGGAGGGGAAGGGAAGGGGAGAGGAGGGGAAGGAGAGGAGGGGAAGGGGAGAGGAGGGGAAGGGAAGGGGAGAGGAGGGGAAGGGAAGGGGAGAGGAGGGGAAGGGAAGGGGAGAGGAGGGGAAGGGAAGGGGAGAGGAGGGGAAGGGAAGGGGAGAGGTGGGGAAGGGAGGGGGAGAGGAGGGGAAGGGAGGGGGAGAGGAGGGGAAGGGAAGGGGAGAGGAGGGGAAGGGAAGGGGAGAGGAGGGGAAGGGAAGGGGAGAGGAGGGGAAGGGAAGGGGAGAGGAGGGGAAGGGAAGGGGAGAGGAGGGGAAGGGAAGGGGAGAGGAGGGGAAGGGAGGGGGAGAGGAGGGGAAGGGAAGGGGAGAGGAGGGGAAGGGAGGGGGAGAGGAGGGGAAGGGAAGGGGAGAGGAGGGGAAGGGAAGGGGAGAGGAGGGGAAGGGAAGGGGAGAGGAGGGGAAGGGAAGGGGAGAGGAGGGGAAGTGAAGGGGAGAGGAGGGGAAGGGAAGGGGAGAGGAGGGGAAGGGAAGGGGAGAGGAGGGGAAGGGAAGGGGAGAGGAGGGGAAGGGAAGGGGAGAGGAGGGGAAGAGAAGGGGAGAGGAGGGGAAGGGAAGGGGAGAGGAGGGGAAGGGAAGGGGAGAGGAGGGGAAGGGAAGGGGAGAGGAGGGGAAGGGAAGGGGAGAGGAGGGGAAGGGAAGGGGAGAGGAGGGGAAGGGAAGGGGAGAGGAGGGGAAGGGAAGGGGAGAGGAGGGGAAGGGAAGGGTAAAGAGGAGAGGAAGGGAAGGGAGAAGAGAAGGGGAGAGGAGGTGAAGGGAGGAGGGGAAGGGAGGGGGAAGGAGAAGAGAAAGGGGAGAGGAGGGGAATGGAGAAGGGAAGGGGGAGAGGAGAGGAATGGAGAAGGGAAGGGGGAGAGGAGAAGGGAGACGGGATGGGAAGAGAGGATGAGACAGGAGGGAAGAGGACGAGCAAAGGAGGGGATAGCAAGCACAACATCACACCTGTAGATAACTCGGCAACATATCCGTGGGACATAGCACACACAAACATACACATACACCCACCTTTCCAGAGTGGTCTACTCATTCTGGTGGGATAGAGTTCCCTTACCTCTTCTCCATCTCCACCTAATAACATTGGCCAAGAACAGGTCACAACTTGCAGACACACACATTTGAATATACCTTCCCCTGAGCAGCAGTGCTTGTGGCCATGTCATGCAAGAACAAAGCTTTGTAGCAATTACTATGAGGTTAGTTCCAAGGATGCTCTATCATCGGAGAGACATGAGTTATGCGGTTACCTGTGCAGCTTGAATAAACATGCAGCACCTGATTTGCTCTGGTCAGTCTGGTCATAGATATAACACATATGTGTTATATCTATGGTCTGGTGGGGACCACCAGTGGACACGCATTTGTGAAGGATATTCCCGTTGATAAAGTAGCAACCGTGCATTGAACAGAACTCACGTATAAATGGTCCTACCAGCAGGCCATCGGCCAGCTTGCATAGCGTACTGAACTTACATGGGGGGGGGGGGGGGGGGGGGGGGGGGGGGGGGGAAATGCAAATAACATAATTTGTAACTCGCAGACGACTCGCAAGAACACACGCACAGGATTTACTGTTCCCTTGCGCGTGAATAAACTTGGACATATTGCCCCAAACGGTATACTCCTACCTCGTAGAATTTCTTTTCCTTTGGCTTGTTTGGAGGCTAAAATCATAGATATTTGATACGACATGGATTGGAAACCTCTCACGTGATCCATTAGGACTCTTACAACATTTATTTGCAATCCGCTTTTTCGGTGCGTGGGCGTACAGTTAGCCTAACTTTTTGAGCTTTTTCTAGCACTTAATGTCTATTGTCCTGAATGACCACCCGGGGGTACAATTGGACACCCGGGTGGACAGCAAAAAAAGTTTTTGCCGTTCGGTCACGGAATGGACCTGGCTGCATTTAACGGTACTGGCTTACAGAACAAGTCTTTTCAGGATCGGGCCGAGATAAGTAAGGCTTAAATCCTTTCGGTACTCGTAAAACGACCCGTGCTAGCGGACCTATCCATTACGCTACGACCGATTCGCATGCGCGGAGCGTAATGGATAGGCCCGCTAGTACGGCTCGTTCTACATGTATCAAAAGGATTTAAGCCTTGCTTATCTCGGCCCAATTCTGAAAAGACTTATACTATAAGCCAGTACCGTTAAATGCAACTAGGTCCCTTGCATGGCCGAAGAGCACAAACTTTTTTTGCTGTCCACCCGGGTATACAATGGTACCCCCGGGTGGACATTGAGGACAATAGACATTAACGGTACTGGCTTACAGAACAAGTCTTTTCAGGATCGGGCCGAGATAAGTAAGGCCTAAATCCTTTCGGTACTCGTAAAACACGACCCGTGCTAGCGGACCTATCCATTACGCTACGACCGATCCGCATGCACGGAGCGTAATGGATAGGTCCGCTAGCACGGGTAGTTTTACGAGTACCGAAAGGATTTAAGCCTTAATTATCTCGGCCCGATCCTGAAAAGACTTGTTCTGTAAGCCAGCACCGTTAAATGCAGCCGTGTCCCTTCCGTGACCGAACGGCAAAAACTTTTTTTGCTGTCCACCCGGGTGTCCCAGTGGCGTATTTAAGGGGGGGCTCAGGGGGCTAAGGCACCCCCCTCCGACCCAAGAATGAATATAATTAAAATAATCAAATTACAATTCCATTGAAACGTGGACATTAGGTACACGCCCGCTGTGAATATTAAGTACCTAGCAACATGACTAATTTGTTCCATAGCAACGCCTACCTTGGAAAGAAACCCTTTTTTCTAGGCTTCTAATCGCCAGGTTTCACGAAGTAACAGGACAGGTGGACAGAGAAAGCAGTTGGTAAACGTCGGTGCATTTTGCTAGTCATTAAAACATTTTGGACTTCCGCTATACAGATTGATACGGGAGGATCCTCGTAAGACGTCGTGTGAACATTTCATGTTTTTGGCTAAACCTCCAGATGATGTTGTGTGAAAACGATAAGGGATAGTGAGCAGAGTTTGTTCTTTGAATTTTTGTCGTCAATACGTTACTACTCGATTTAGTGTGTGAGTTGTGAACGTCGGAATAAGTTGCTTTTTAACGCAGATTCATTACGTGTTCTGTGGAGCTCAAGCACACGACGCCTACGTGTGCGTTTGCTCAGCTATGTGATGGGCGCGTTTGGCACTGTTACACGAGTTCAAAGTCAACGGCTGTAAGTGCAAGTTAAAGAAAAATAAGCTTACTGTTCCTCCAATTATAATGCAAATGCAGTTACCATTCTATGTACAATGGTATGCACAAGCTGCATTTCCTCTTTGTTCACCTTGATTGTTCAGTGCATATATGTGTGTCATAATTAACAGCTCTCACCATTTAGCAGCAGCTGAACCAGGACGCTGGCTTTACTGAGTTGTGTGCACTCCAGTGGAGTGGTGTCATAACAGCAGGGACGAAATGAACCTCTCAGGTGGATCCATTCAGCCAAACAGCAAGTGCACACAAGTCTGTCTCATATGGCAACCTTAACACACTGAGGCAAATTGGACAGTTCAGCTGACAAATGGCAGAGAGTAGCTGTGTATTGGCCAATGGTGGTTGAATGGAATTTTTTATGAGTCATAATAAGGTTTCAGACCACATCTATAAGGTTTCTTGTATAAGGCAGCTGTTGTAACAGTGAGGTGGCAACCTGTTGCACAGCATTGGTGGGTGGATCTGATGGCTGTTGCACTGCATACATGCAGACGTATCGTTTTTTTTTAGCTGCTGCTGGTTTTGCGCACCCACACACCCTACGCAACCCATTCAATTTGCACCTGTGTACTGCAGGCTCCATAGATCCTGTGGTGTGCAGTTCGATTATTCATATTTACATCGTAGCGGTCGAATAGGAATTAAGACCCATTACAGACCGTGTAGTAACTTATTTTATGCATAGAAATACTCAGCACAGCTGGCTTGCTTCGTGCAAAGTTTTTGAACCTAATTTATCTGGAGGATTGGGCGTACCACCGCTTAGAAAACCTGCTATTTTCAACCCCTCCTTTATGCGCGTAAGCTGTAGCATCTTGTAACAAGCTGTTTTCAATTGCGCCTATATTTACGTAGTATTTCGAATATGTGTGCGACACCATTCATGTAATGGTTTTTATTTTGCTTCCATGGTTTTTGCATAAAATACCTCCAAAGTTGGTGGTTTCATAATGAGGTTTGTGTACTCCATTAAAAATATATACCGTAACTCAGTTAACACAATCCAATTGTAAAACCTAATGGCACGTACGTAACAGCCGTGACGTACGCTTTAGCGCGGTAAATTAATTCAATTCACTTCTATTATTATCATCACTATACCGGTATAAGATTAGCATAAAGTCCACTTTGCCCCCACCGAAAAAAAAAAGTCTCGTGTTTAAACGAGCGTATCTTCGTAATCGCATGCGTGCCGTTCTTTAAAATCCTGTGAAATGCTAAACAGGATGTCGGAAGCGTTAACGATTACAAAGATGCGCTAGTTTAAAACACGAGACATTTTTTCGTTGGGACATGTATATTATTATATGTTAGTCGTCCTCCAGCTGAAAAGCGCATTTTAGTTACTACTTCGTCAACCACTTTTACATGCACTTTTACAATACATGCATGTATAAATTTATCCTTGTCATGGATACGAAGTTTGCAGATCTTCCATCAGCAGATTGTATCTACAGTATTAAGCTGCATTGCTGGCAAATGCCAGAGCGCTTATCGGTATTCACAACATACTCAGCGGATCGTTTAGTGTGCTGAAGCGCTATTCGGCGCGGCTTTATATGCGCTCGGCGCCATCCTTGGCGATTGCAGACATTCTTGCCGATTGAGCCGTTGTATTTCTGTTAAACTATACTGCTGAGTGGGCGTGGTTGGAAAAAATTTCGCGCGAAGCGCACTATCCGTTCGGCACCCCCCTCCTTCAATTTCTGGATACGCGCCTGTGTCCAATTGTACTCGTAACAGACTTACACAGCTAGCCATAAAACCCTAACTAACGACCACTTCCGGCGAAACGCGGACTGCATGTCACTAATGACATTCATTGCTGGGTTTCCAATCCATGTCTATGCTAAAATCAGTTCTCGATTTTGATCGTAGTAGGCCTTCACGCTATCCTTACGTTCCGGATAAAGCCAGTATTGGGCCTTCGCGCTATATCCTTCTTCACAACTTTCGTCAAAAAATGGCTGCTATAATTATGTCTGTACATGTACACCTGCTTCCGGTGCAGCTAATAGGGCCAGCTGGCCTGGGCACCTGCTTCAGTGGCTTCTGGTCATGACCTCCATATAAGGCATCAGATGCTGATAAAATCTGTTGTGGGCTGTGTTAACATAACTATGTTTGCTAAAGATCGAAATTGTGTTCAGTATAACTCAAAATAGGAAAGCAATAGTACCAAACAAATTCGGCAGAAAGTTTCTAACTTATCACCTACAGTTCCTTTTGAAAACCGCAAACATTACGCTTCAATCAGTGCAATAAACCTCTTATCCGAGCGAATCTTATCTTATCAGATCCGGAATAAAGGAAAACCGTTTTTTCCACATTTTAAGGTTCTAGTGTGGGAACGAGTGAGCGTTATCTCTGTTGTCTGAGCTTTCTAAGCGTCGGCAGTTTTACTACATTGTAGGTAATCGTTGGCTGTATCCAAATACGCTCACTGATTCTACGGTGCAACGGCAACAGTGGAATCTGGTGTTTTGCTAATCGTATTCATGACACTTCAAATCCTACATAGGACCTACTAACGTAGGTCCAGATGTTAATATAATTAATAGCTTAATTGCAAAAATAAAATTATAATAATTGGGACAGTTTCCGCGAAAATGTCACCCTTTTATAACATTATAGTGTTATAAAAATGCTTCTTGTTTGAATCGCTATATCTTCCGAACGCTAAACGCTATCGACTTCCTATTTTCAACAGTTCGTATTACACCATTGCTCTATGACTGATTACATTTTGGAGTCTTCCATTTGCTCCACGCCAGTATTGCAACGTTCGATACCCGACCGGGTTCAAACCCGCCATAACTTTAGGTAGGAGTAATCAAATCGTTTCAAATTTGGTTTGTAGGTACAGAGGTCCTATACCTATCGATTTGTTCTGTTCGTTAATTTTTATGCCATTCGTTACGGAGATACTGTTGAACAAAGTACGTCCACTTTTCCCGCTCGATTCGCGCCAATGATTTTAGCAAATCGCGTCCCGCTCAATGTATGGGGAGGCGGTTGTTATATCGTTGGCGCGAATCGAGCGGGAAAAGTGGACGTACTTTGTTCAACTGTATCTCCATAACGGATGGCATAAAAATTAACGAACAGAACAAATCGATAGGTATAGGACCTCTGTATCTACAAACCAATTTTGAAGCGATTTGATTACTCCTACCTAAAGTTATGGCGGGTTTGAACCCGGTCGGGTATCGAACGTTGCAATACTGGCGTGGAGCAAGTGTAAGACTCCAAAATGTAACTTGTCATAGAGAAATGATGTAGTATGAACTATTGAAAATAGCTATTCGATAGCGTTTAGAGTTCGGAAGATATAGCTATTCAAACAAGAAGCATTTTTATAACATTATAATGTTATAAAAGGGTGACATTTTCGCGGAAACTGTCCCAATTACTATATATGGCAATGGGATCGGGATATCGGATAGTTTCCGAGAAAATATAAAACACAAATGATTTTACTATTCTAGTGCTGCGCTGCACGTGTACGTGATTCTGTGGTCGCAATTTATAAGGCCTCCCATAGCATAGCTTTGGTGCTGATTGCCGTGCATGCGTGTATTAAATGGAAAACAGCCGAAGTACTACGCTCCAGCTGATTTACCTGAACACAGTCTTTTCCCTCATCGGATGTCTGGCTGCCCTTTCCGCTGTGTTGCTCATATTACTCACTAGGGCATACCACCAGTACGTACATCGACTGCAGCTCTACCTCGCCATACTCTGCCTCGGTTTCGCCGCGGCTATCGGCTTGGAGACTTTGCCGGTGTCTGCTGATGTCAATGCCACGGTGACGGTGCAAGAAGGTTGGGGCGACACCTGTGTCGCTATTGGTTGCATTGTTCAGTACTTTGCCTTCTCCTTAACGTTCTGCATGTTGTGGATATGCGCCTACGTTTTCACGGTAGCTGTATACCAAATACAATTACGAAGACTCAGATATGAGATCAGTGGTCTGGTAATCGTGCTCACGTTACCAACATTAGTAGCTTGGATACCGCTAATCCACGGATCGTACGGGCTGGGTGGAGTATGGTGCTGGACCCTCGCTGATCACGATCGCTACACCGCTGGAATTCAGCTAGGATTATCCAAAGGGCTCACAGGCCTTCTTCATACGATCAGCCTCATCCTAGTATTCACAGCTGTTGTCAAATTCTGCAAGGGATTATCCATCACTAGAGATGAAATCGAGCAGACCACATACAGGGTAGCTCTGAAGGAAGTACTCCCTCTGACAATCTTTCCTTCATTCTGTTCCATTGCTAACCTTATTAGTGCCACAATGGGTATAGTTGATGTTGCAACAGTTGGCCCAGATGATGCGAACATCAGTGAGATGGTTGTGCTGTGTGCTATTCAGCTACTTATGCTCTCCCTCCCGCTGTCATTACTACCGCACCGAAGGATAAGGTGCAACCTGTGCAGGAGACCTGTTCAGTCTACTGAGAGCCACTCCACTGAACTGTCACAACAAAGTTCAAAAATAAATGAACCCTGCAAGGAGACAGAACCGCTTATTGGAGCTACAGCGACTGCTTGATCAGACCCACGCATTAGCTGGATTGAAGCTTTCATGCGCATGCGTTATGTAACATAAAAACACTATTATACTATAGTTCTTGCATGTCGTGCATTCAACATCCAGGAGGCAGGTTAATTAATGATCAATGTAGTGCCGACCGGCAAAGTAAACAGCAGGAATTATTAACAGTGGAGTGTGGGAGACCGTCGTATATACACAAGATATAAAAATTTAATTTAAATAAAATTGGTGATGTAGGATTTGTAGACAGCAATTGAGTAAAAAGTAAGGAAACAAGGGATTACGATACTGTGCATTCATTAAATTATAAATACTACATACCTACATTTAGCACAGAATTTCAGGCAGGTAATTTGCTAAATAATGTAGGTCTGTAATATTTATAATTGAATGAATGCATAGTATCCGTAATCCCTTGTTTTCTTAATTTTTACTCAATTGCTGTCTACAAATCCTACATCACCAATTTTATTTAAATTAAATTTTTATATCTTGTTTCACTCCTTTCCCCCCCCCCCCCCCCCCCCCCCCCCCGGCGGGTTCCTACTTACACGTTGCATGCATGAGAGCAAACAAAGAAAGAAGGGCAACCTTGGAATGTAATATAGTGCATCACATCACAGCAGTATAAGACAGTTTGATCTGCTCACTAACTATCATCATGAAATCACATAATAATCAAACAATTTCTTTCTTTTAAACAGCTAAGTATCTGAACTGGCATGTGAGCAACACCCAGTCTCTCAGCCAGGTTATTTTGAAAGGTGAGGGGACCCCTATAAAAGAAGTAGTAGTGGAGGAGTGGAGGTATTAGTAGTGAAGGAACAACATATTATGCTCAGACCACAAATGCCCTTACCCTGGCTCCAACCAGAGCATCATGATATTTAATGCCATTTTCTAATGCCTAGCCTAACACACTTTTCATTAAACGCTATGGATTACCAGCTACCAAAATTGGTTTATCAGGATCAACCTAAGCATAGCACACCCACACCCCCGTCATGAAACTATCCTCACATGATTCAAGCCATTCTCTTGACTGAAGGTACGCATGCGTTCTCCATCAGGATTAATCACCTTAAATGTCTGTCCTTGATGTGAGGATGTATATATAATTAAAGCAATTGGCCATTCACACCAAAGATGCTTACCAGATTGCTTGCCATTTTCATAAGTGGTGTGCAAAAGGACCACCACTGAGTACAGCACAGAATAGATCTACCATCATGGCCAAACTGTATGTCCATTATATCCAGCTGTGTTAGGGCAAACAGGTGGAGAAGGAAGTGATTTGTGAAGGAGGGGAAGGCAAGGGAGAAGAGAGGATGAGATAGGAGGGAAGAGAACGAGCAAAGGAGGGGATAGCAAGCACAACATCACACCTGTATTCGATAACTCGGCAACATATCCGTGGGACATAGCACACACAAACATACACATACACCCACCCTTCCAGAGTCCTGGTGGAATGGTGTTCCCTTTCCTCTTCTTCGTCTCCACCTAATAACATTGGCCAAGAACAGGTCACATCTGCCGGCAGACACACATGCATATTTGAATGAATACAATATACCTTCCCCTGAGCAGAAGTGCTTGTGGCCATGTCAAGAACAAAGCTTTGTAGCAATTACTATGGGGTTAGTTCCAAGGATGCTCTGTCATGGGAGAGACATGAGTTATGGGGTTATCAGTGCAGCTTGAATAAACATGCAGCACCTGATTTGCTCTGGTCAGTCTGGTGGGGACCACCAGTGGACACGCATTTGTGACGGATATTCCCGTTAATAAAGTAGCAACCATGCATTGAACAGAACTCACTTGTAAATGGTCCTACCAGCAGGCCATTGGCCAGCTTGCATAGCGTACTGAGCTTACATGGGGGGGGGGGGGGGGAATGCAAATAACATTGTAACTCGCAGACAACTCGCAAGAACACACGCAAAGGATATACCGTTCCCTTGCGCGTGAATAAACTTGGACATATTGCACCCAAACGGTATACTCCTACCTTGTAGGATTTCTTGTCCTTTCGATTTGCCTAATATTGAGCTTGTTTGGAGGCTAAAATCAGTTTTCGATTTTGATCGTAGTAGGCCTTCACGCTATCCTTCTTACGTTCCGGATCAAGCCAGTATATTGGGACTTCGTGCTATCCTTCTTACTTTCAAAATCGGCTTTGTAGCGCTTCCTGTCGCAAGCCTTCTTTGTTTTAAATGCGCTTCTTGAATACTGTCTCGCTCCTCACATTCATCTTGCAACTCGTTTACACAACTTTCGTCGACGGCATTTTGAATAAATAAATATATCTAGAACGTGTTCAACCACAAGCAAGGGTACTAGTACATGTACAAGATATAAAAAACTTTCTCTCTGAGAAAGTCAGTGGTATATAGGATTTGAAGGCAATGGTGGTGTAAAAAGAAAGGGGACAAGGGATTCAGTGGAGATACAATGATTATTCCTATATTTAGCACTGCATAGAACGTCATTACAATTATGTTGCTAAATATAGGAATAATCATTGTTCCTATATTTAGCAACATAATTGTTGTTAATTGAGGGAGAAGAGAGAGGAGGGAAGGGGGAAAGGAGAGGAGGGAGGGGGAAGTGGGAGAGGAGGGAAGGGGAGAGGAGGGAAGTGGGAGAGGAGGGAAGAGGGAGAGGAGGGAAGAGGGAAAAGAGAGAGGAGGGATGGGGGAGAGGAGAGGTGAGGAGAGAGGAGAGAAGGGGAGAGGAGAGAGGAGGGAAGGGGAGAGGAGAGAAGAGGGAAGGGGGAGATGTGGGGGAAGGGAGAAGAGAATGGAGAGGAAGGGTAGGAGTGAAGAGAATTAAGATGAGACAGGAGGGAAGGGGAGGGGGATAACTAGCACAACACTACACTGCTTGGCAACATATCCATGAGACATGGCACACACATTTAAACACACAGTCACATACATCCACCTTTTCGGAGTGGTTCACCCCCATCAAGCATGGTGGGATGGTGTTCCATTTTCCATCACCTTTTCAGCTCAGTTGAATGAGTAGCACCTGATTTGCTCTGGTGGGGACCACTATAGAGGACACGCATTTGTGGAGGACATTCCCGTTACCATTGTCGGCATTGAACAAAACTCACTTATAAATGGTCCTACCAACTGGTCGTCTTTGACAGCTTGCTTATATGAGGGGGGCAAATACTAGTATAGTAGCATTCTCTCGTTGTATGTTAGGTAGCTCACCTGTATACGTCACCCATGGCCAACCATTCTTTGGCCTTAATAGCGACGGCCAGTTGCATGCAGTGGTTTCCGACCTTCACGCTATCCTTCTTACTGCCTTCACGCTAGCCTATCGATCTTTCTTACTTTTGGGATCGGCTTAACCCGCTTTGTAGCGTTCAATTGTTCTCTTTTTTTTTCCACGTGAACGGTCTTTCGGAACTTCATCGCACGGCTCGTCAGCACAACCACAACTGTCAGTGTCATAATTTAACTGGCAATATTCTTTGCACTATTCTTTTCTCTTCGCGATCGACGTGACAGCAGCTGCATACACTCGCCAGAAACACGTGTTCAACCACAAGTTTATTCTGGATCTCCACTTTTTATGGGCCGATAAAATCTGTTGTGGGCTATTGCTAACAAAACTAAGTTGCTAAAGATCGAATTTGTGTCAAGCATAACTCCCCTTACGAAAATAATAAAACAAATCCGACTCGGCAGTAAGTTTGTAACTTAGTGGTTCTAGTGCTTCCGCATAACGGCTAACATTACGCTTCAATCATGACAAAGATACAGTGCAATAAACCTCTTATCCGAGCGAATCTTATCTTATCAGATCCAGATGGAGAAACTTTTTTCTAGGTTCGAGTGTGGGAACGAGTGAGCCTTATCTCTGTTGTCAGGGCTTTCTAAGCGTCGGCAGTTTTACTACATTGTAGGTAATCGACTGCTGTATCCAAATACGCTCACTGAAGTCCAACTGATTCTACGGCACATCGGCAATAGTGGAATCTGGTATTTTGCTAATCGTATTCATCACACTTCAAATCCTACATAGGACCTACTAACGTAGGTCCTGATACACGCTATAATAATGAACACACAATACATCACAAATGGACACACGACAACCTGCTTACGTACGTACCCAGACCTAAACGATAATGCTTTGATACGTTTGGGTCTGGGTACGAGACCACTACAACTCCGTGCACGTGATGCTATTTTGAAGAGGACACTGGCTTGAGGTCACACATATGCACAATATGTAATCCATGCACGTCAACTTAGAGCAACGTATATGTACTTATGTCCTATTGGGCTATTCCATTATTTAACCGTACACCCCTACAGATGACAATAATTGCAAACGTTCCCTCCCCCCGGGACAATAGATAAAAGCACCCCTGGACAAGGTTATATTATATCTCAACCCCCCAGAGATGTCTATTTTGTTTCCCCCCCACCCCCTCCATGGGCAAGCTTCTATTACCGCCCTCCATACCCCCCTAGACACCATTTATTGTCGTCTGTAAGCCCATTCATTATCTGGATGAGAGATATATTTTTGATTTGATCGCAGCGGGTACTTAGTGGCCGGTGTCGGAGCAGATTCTGTCCCCGCAGATTTTGTCCCCCCGGACATAATCTGCTAGCTCTCCCTTCCGCAGAAATTGTCCCCCCCCCCCCCCCTCCCCCCCTTTCCCCCTTCAGTAGGTGATCGATACTCTAATACGTATAGCCTTTCCTGTACACTGTAGGTGTCAGCAGTAGGTGACCGCCTTTCCTAATATGTATAATGTATAGCCAGGGCTGCCAGGGAGTGAGATATCGGAAGGACCCCCACCCCCGCAATCCTTGGTATACGTATCATAGATCAGCTCCTACCGGTATAAGCTAACAGTCCCGCCCGCTTTTTGCATCGGGCCCGAACTAACAGTCCCGCCCGCTTTTTGCATCGGGCCCGAAACATACATCCCCCCCCCCCCCCCCCCCCCCCCCCCCATTCCTTTTCGCGAAAGGTATGTAGCGGGACCTACAGAAGTGTCATGAATACTATTAGCAATACTATACTTCCCCCACCCAGTCCCGCAGTCCTATCAATCGATCTCCCCGCCAGACTTCTTGGCCTTCTGCCCTTCTAAGTTGTACGTGGTGCATTTTGCCGCTGCTAGCTTCCAGTAATAGTCATGAAGACCGCCGGGTACGGCAGCCACACTTGCAATTGTCTTATATATAGGACATGTATTATAGTGGAGATCAATGGTAGTGAAATTTCCTTATACACAGCTTGAAATGGTTCTATAGGACCGTCAAAGCCTATTTCTGTCGGCTATAGGACCATTTCAGGATATTGCATGGCCTTGCACTGAGTCAGCGGCCCGTGACAGCTAGACTTTAGGACCAAATTATATTAGGCAGAGCCTGGGATATACATGCACATGTACATGTGTATCGGTCGGACCATGCACACAAAGCGGCGCTAATAAACACAAAGGGGGACATATTCTGCAGAGGTGGGACAAAATCCGCTAGCAGAATGTGTCGGATTCTGTCCGGGGGGACATAATCCGCTAGCGGATTCTGTCCGGGGGAACAATAATTGGGGGAGACAAAATCCGCTATGACACCAGCGCTACACGTATAAAGATGAAAAAAAAAGAAAGAAAAAAAAACTGGAGGTCCCACCGAGACTCGAACTCGGATCTTTGGATTCAAAGTCCAAGGTGCTTACCATTACACCATGGGACCTTAACGTATAAACTGACTCGTGCCATTTTGCTTTATTGCAATTGTTTATTCAAAAGATGTGTCAAATTTTTTGTTATTGTTTTTCTGTTTTCTCTGGTACAATCAATTAATTTGTAAAAAGAGCGTATCATTCCAGAAAGGCAGCGCTACAGTTTTGTGTTTGATTCAATTCAATTTTAAAATTCGGTACGCAGTACATCTGCGGACCCGCGACGCGCAATTTCACGATAAAGCAATATTCACTATTATAGTATTTACTCATTATAGATAATTTCTTTGGGCACAATAATTTGTGACGTCACTTAAATGCCTGTAGAAATATACTACCTTTCTTCCTGCCTCGCACCAAACATTTCAGTATCTTAAAAAAAAATGGCTGATCAAGTACTGCTCATGGCTACCTCCACTGTTGGACTCTACCTCCGGATCGACTAATCTTAAGCAAGGTAAATTCATAGAGTAGCAGTATTTTCTGTTCGAATTTGCTTAGTTTATGCGATTTTTTAACATCTCGAGATGGCGGGATCACCGTGGTGAGGTCGGGTGGGCACATATAGCGTAAATATAGTAGTGCCACTAGTTACCAGTGCCAGCCATCTTTGGCCCTGTACTGTTGTGCTTGGTATTAGCTCTATCGAGTGCTGCCAACCAATCTTGGTTTTCTAAGCAGGCGCCGTATTCATCCTGTGTGGAGCACCACGGATACCAGGGCAGGTGAGATTGCTATGGGGTGGCCCCGGGGTGTTGAAGCGGGGGGGTTTGGGGGTTCCCTTTTCTTTTCTTTTTCCTATCTTTCGTGTTGGTTCTGTGGTAGCATCGCGTCCTCGCTCAAATCCACACGTGGACGCCTGACTGCTTGCAAGACACCACTGCATCACCCGACTGCTAACACGAAGTTCGCCACTCGTGCTTTGCGGCTGAGAAGCGTACACACAAACACACACATACGCACACACACACACACACACGCACGCACACACGTAGCATACTTAGCATATGGTTATGGCTCGTTCACTACGCATGCGTGTTATTTCATTCCCTTGTGTATTCTTTGAGCGGTCCCATTTCTACCTTCACGCAGTTTCAAAGTTCGCCTTCTCCCCTGAATCACAGTCCCCTCACCCATCCCACAGTCCCCCTCATCCACCCTCATAGCTTCTCCTTACATTAATGTACTCTTGTATGTTCCCTCCCTTCTCTCCTATCACCTATCCCTCCTCCTCTCCCTCTCACCTCTCCCTTCTCTTCCTCACCCTCCTTTCTCTCCTCTTCTCCTTCCCCTCTCCCTCCCTCATCTCCCCCCTCTTACCCTCCCACCTTCCTCTTTCCCTCTCCACTGCAGGAAAGCAGTCAGGAATGTGGTGGTCACAGCAACAGACCAGCACCCCACCCTCCACCTACCCATCCCATAGTCATCACGTCCCACCCCAGCCCCAGCAACCACCAGGACATTATATGGGTCCCCAGACCATTCCCTCCCCGCAGTACAGCTCCTCCTCCCACCCCTCCTTCATGGGGTACGTGGCAGCTCAGGGGGCGGGGTTCCCGGGCCTGATGTATTCCGGCGGACCCCACCACCACGGGGGTGTGTGGGGGGCAGATAGTCAGGGGGCGGATCCTATGGTGGCTCTACAGCAGCTTCACTCACACCCTCACCATCACCACCCCCAGCAGCAGCAGCAGGAGCAGGACCCCATCGTACAGGTTCCCATTCCTATCTCCTTTGCCGATGCTCACCATCACCACCACCTCCACTACCACCACTCGCAGCAGCTGTCCCACGAAACCGCGCCCCTCTCACAACCTGCCGGGCTGCACCCCCTACCTATCATCGGGAGCAGTACCGTGTCACCCTGTTCCCCACAGCCTCGCCAGACCAATAGCTACTCCACCCCTCCTCCTCCCCCTCTCCACATATCCGCCAATAGTCCCTTCTCTGTGGACTTCCTGCTGGGGCAGAGGGGCGTGGCCGTGCCCAAGGGGGCCCCCCTGTTTCACGTCGCCGAGTCCGGCAATCCCTCCCTTCCCCCCTCCCTGGTGCTTCACCACGACCCCCCGCCCGATGCCCCCCTCGTGAGGTTCGGGCTGTCCGAGGGGGCCCAGATGCCACCAGCCCCCTCTTCCTACATGGGCCCCCTCGACGGGACCCATTTTGCCAAGCACCCCGTACAGGATGGGACTTTTGCCGACAACAAGCTCCTTCCATACCACGACCTCCATGTTGCCATGGAGACCTGCCCCCCGGATGTTGCAGGCGACGACGAAGGGTCCAGGCTTGGACCGGAGCTCCCTCCTGAGAAGCCATTTAGCCCCCCGGGACTGCTTCTTTGTAAAGGGGAGGATGTCGGGGAGGAGAGGGATGGGGAGGAGGAGGAGGATGATGATGACATGTGCTCTCCACCTCTTCCTCTTCAGCATCGCGAGGACTTGAAGCAGCCTCTCCAGGGGGATGTGGGGAGAGGAGCTATTGCTATGCCCGAGGGACGGGCCAAGTCACAGACTGGTTCCCAGACCATTGTAGCCGCTTCGCACCCCCTGTCCCAGGAATGCTCGGGCCCCCTTTGCCCCCCTACGGCAACCCTTTCTCATCCTTCTGGTCCCCAGTCCGTAACAGTTCAGCCTATGAAGCCCGTTGCTGTGGCGACTGAGTCTGTTGACAATAACACAGATGACGACGACGACGTCTTTCTCCCTGACTCTCCGCAGCAACCCAAGCCCAACAGCAAAGGCTACACCTCTTCCTGTGGGGAGGGGCCTGCTGCACACAGGAGGGGGCGTACGGCCAGGAATGCTGACCTTGTGAAACTGCAGCTGCCTCTAGGCAACGGGTAAGTGGGACGTGAGGGTGTTATGAGTGATGTCATGAATGAGGGTGTTGTTGGGGTGTCATGAGTGAGGGTGTCATGTGTGAGGGTGTCATGAGTGAGGGTGTCATGAGTGTGGGTGTCATGAGTGTGGGTGTCATGAGTGAGGGTGTCATGAGTGAGGGTATCATGAGTGTGGGTGTCATGAGTGAGGTGTGTCATGAGTGAGTGTCATGTGTGAGGGTGTCATGTGTGAGGGTGTCATGTGTGAGGGTGTCATGAGTGAGGTGTGTCATGAGTGAGTGTCATGAGTGAGGGTATCATGAGTGTAGGTGTCATGATGAGGTTTGTCATGATTGAGGTGTCGTGAGTGGACATTATGAGTGATGTCATGAATGAGGGTGTCATGAGTGTGGGTGTCATGAGTAAGTGTCATGAGTGAGGGTGTCATGAGTGAGGGTGTCATGAGTGAGGGTGTCATGAGTGTGGGTGTCATGAGTGAGGTGTGTCATGAGTGAGGGTGTCATGAGTGAGGGTGTCATGAGTGTGGGTGTCATGAATGTGGGTGTCATGAGTGAGTGTCATGTGTGAGGGTGTCATGAGTGAGGGTATCATGAGTGTGGGTGTCATGAGTGAGGTGTGTCATGAGTGAGTGTCATGTGTGAGGGTGTCATGTGTGAGGGTATCATGAGTGTGGGTGTCATGAGTGAGGTGTGTCATGAGTGAGTGTCATGTGTGAGGGTGTCATGTGTGAGGGTGTCATGTGTGAGGGTGTCATGAGTGAGGTGTGTCATGAGTGAGTGTCATGAGTGAGGGTATCATGAGTGTAGGTGTCATGATGAGGTTTGTCATGATTGAGGTGTCGTGAGTGGACATTATGAGTGATGTCATGAATGAGGGTGTCATGAGTGTGGGTGTCATGAGTAAGTGTCATGAGTGAGGGTGTCATGAGTGAGGGTGTCATGAGTGAGGTGTGTCATGAGTGAGTGTCATGAGTGAAGGTATCATGAGTGAGGGTGTCATGAGTGAGGGTGTTCTAGGTGCTTGTTGTGTTAGCCGTACTATGAAGGGTAACATCTCCTCTTACCTTCCTCTCCTTCCCTCGCCCCTTCCATATCATGTTCGGTAAACAGTGGTATATTGTGTGTCACATAAGTACTCCCTCTGTACTGGGTATAATTTCTTGACCACTTGATGGTTATCATAGCTCCTGTCAATGCTGACCCATGCATGCTTAGCACATTGTTTCTATTCATCTCTGATTAATGCCCCATTAAAAAACAAAAATCCCATCTTGTGAATTGTCAGACACAAATTTTGATTGTTCCACTTGCAGCATGCACGTAGGTATGCGCACCACTTCTGATACTGCTGTTGTCTTTGTTCACGTAGTTGACAGATGAGAATTCCCTTATAATTGAATAGAAGATAATGTCGCAGTGCAGCTGCAATTTAAGTCCAGTACCTTCCCACACTGCTGCTGCTGATGTGATACTGTACACATGCTACCATCATGCATGTAGACTGTGTCTATATTGTGTGTGTGTGTGTGTGTGTGTGTGTGTGAGGGTGTGAGGGTGCAGTGTTTGTTAGCACATTACATTCACACTACTTCATTTTTCACCTTCCCACCACTTCTCTCCACCTTCCCACCACTCTCCCTCCACCTTCCCACCACTTTCCCTCCACTTTTCCACCACTTTCCCTCCACCTTCCCACCACTTTCCCGCCACCTTCCCTCCACTGGAAGCTGGAGGCGCATTGTTCGCAAGCGCATGCCCCCCGATGGGGGCCAGGTGAGGGTGGACATATGCTACGTGGCCCCCTGCGGGAGGCGCATGAGAACGTTCCCCGAGCTGCAGAGGTACCTGGAGCAAAACATGGTCACCGACCTCACCCTGGAGAACTTCACATTCAGTAAGAAGGTGGCCATTGGAGAGGAGGTGGATGTGTCCCAGGTGAGTGTGATGTGTGTCCCAGATGAGTGTGACGTGTGTCCTAGGTGTGTGTGATGTGTGATGTGTGTCCCAGGTGTGTGTGATGTGTGTCCCAGGTGTGTGTGATGTGTGTTGTACAACAAGCTCTGGCAACTTGCCTTCAGTGTGTGTAGCAACAGTTTAGAAGTGACTATTATTATTATTATTATTATTATTAATTGGCCTGCCCCTTCTATAGGCCACTGGCTGGTCTGTGAGAACAATATGTAGCTACCATCCCTGCATGCACTGATTGGTGTGATAAGATCCTTATTGTACTGTGCTACAAATGTATGTGTACTTCTGACCTCAACCAAGGGTTGGTGTGCTAGCCTTAAATGTCCTATTCCCACCCTCCTCACCCCCCCAACACACCTTCCCAACCACCACCCCAACACACCCTCCCAACCACCATCCCAACACACCCTCCCAACACACCCTCCCAACCACCCTCCCAACACACCCTCCCAACCACCCTCCCAACACATCCTCCCAACCACCACCCCAACACACCCTCCCAACCACCATCCCAACACACCCTCCCAACACACCCTCCCAACACACCCTCCCAACACACCCTCCCAACCACCCTCCCAACACACCCTCCCAACCACCCTCCCAACACACCCTCCCAACCACCCTCCCAACACACCCTCCCAACACACCCTCCCAACCACCCTCCCAACACACCCTCCCAACCACTATCCCAACACACCCTTCCAACCACCACCCTCTTCTGATACATATGGGGGGGGGTTGTGTGTGCCCAGGAAGTAAGGAGGCGTGGCCTGACCAGGGTTTGCCTACATGTTTATTTATTCCAGTACATGCATGTAAGTGTTTGTGCATACACACAACAACATGAAGCATTTTCAGTATGCGTGTGTGGTGGTGGTGGTGTGTGTGTGTGTGTGTGTGTGTGGTGTGGTATGTAAACGTATGGTACATGTACATGTAGTAGCATACTTGCCATTGTGTATGAGTCATGATCACAACCTTCATTGATGACATACATGTACCAGAGCTGCATCATGGCATCCTTTTGTGTGCCATTGCTTAGTATTTGTAGGGGCAAATTAGATAGACAGGTGCAGGTGCATGTATGTGATCTACTTATAACCACCAATGTAAGAAGTAAGCACTTGTATTATTTGCGTGTCACGTGTGTGTGTGTGTGTGTGTGTGTGTGTGTGTGTGTGTGTGTGTGTGTGTGTGTGTGTGTGTGTGTGTGTGTGTGTGTGTGACAGGCCAAGACTGATGAACAGGCAGCAGCAGCACCATTGGAAGGCAGAGGAAGGGGAAGAGGGCGTGGCAGAGGAAGGGGGCGTGGCAGAGGAAGGGGGCGTGGTGCAAACGAGGAGCGTGTGTTGGAGTGCTCTGAGGTCTTAGGACTCTCGAAGGCAGGCCTGGGCACCAGCGCAGTACCCCCGCTGACTTTCTCAGCTAGGGAAGGTGACCGTCAGGATGTAAATGGTCCAAAGGAGGGAGGCGTGTCCATATCCACACCTGGTCCTGCCACATCTTTGGTGAAGGTGGTAGTAATCTCTGCTAAGGCCACTCCTCAACACTTTACTCCTCAACTTCAACCCCTCACTCCTCAACCCCCCACTCATCAACCCCCCACTCATCAACCCCCCACTCCTCAACCCCCTACTACTCAACCCCCCACTCAACAACCCCTTACTACTCAACCCCCCACTCATCATTCAGATATGTACCTCTCCACATTGCCTGCTCGCTCACCTCCAGGTAACTATGGTGACCGTGGCTATTGTGAGCTTTCCACTTTCAATTGCATGCCCCTCCCACATGCATGCCCCTCCCACATGCATGCCCCTCCCACACGCGTGCTCCTCCCACATGTATGCCCCTCCCACATGCATGCCCCTCCCACATGCATGCCCCTCCCACATGCGTGCTCCTCACACATGCGTGCTCCTCACACATGTATGCCCCTCCCACATGTATGCCCCTCTCACATGTATGCTCCTCCCACATGCATGCCCCTCCCACATGCATGCTCCTCCCACATGCATGCCCCTCCCACATGTATGCTCCTCCCACATGCATGCCCCTCCCACATATATGATTTCCATTCTGTTTAATTCAGGAGCCAACCGGCCCACTACATCATCCTCTGGAACAGTCCTGGTCCCCAGTCCTCAAATCAACATGCTCCAACCTTCGTCCAGTCATCCACAGTCTGCTGCTGCCAGTTCATTAGTGCCAAAGAAGCTGCCAGTAGTGAACAATCCTCCCACAGCTAACACACCCCCTGTCGCGGTAGTGCAACTCCCTTCTTCAGGAGCAGCACCCCTTGTTTCCATGCCAACTACTTCCTCAGTGACCACGCCCCTTTACCTGTCATCATCATCGTCATCAACCAATCCAGCCCCCATTCCCTCTTCTCTTTCAGTTTCAGTAACCAGTTTGTCCTCAACGTCTTCACTTTCTGCACCTCATCCCCAGGTCACTGTATCTTCCTCACTTCGGGGAACTGTTCTGCACATTGCTGCTACTAATACAGCTGGTAGTGTACCAGGAGTTGGACTGGGCACTCAGCCAGAGGGGCGACCAAGTGCCCAGACTCCCCATGTGCCAGGTGCCCAGGCCTTTCATGTGCCAGGTGCTCAGGCCTTTCATGAGCCAGGTGCCCAGGCCCTCCACGTGCCAGGTACCCAGGCCCTCCCAGTGCCTAGTAAGAGAGGGAGGAAGCGGAAGATGTTGGGTGAGGGGAATGGAAAACCAGCTGTGAAGGTGTCCCGAGGAAGAGGGCGTGGCAGAGGGCGTGGCAGAGGGCAAGGTGGTACGTTGTGTGCTAGTGTGTCCGTGTTCACATCTGTAGAGATATCTTGTTCATGTACATGTATGTGTCCTTGAAGCATTTTTGTGACGTACATGTAATTCACATGTGGTGTATGTCCATGTGTGGTATCATGTGACATGTGGTGTATGTCCATGTGTGGTATCATGTGACATGTGGCGTATGTCCATGTGTGGTGTCATGTGACATGTGGTGTATGTCCATCTGTGGTATCATGTGACATGTGGCGTACATTTGTACATGTATGTCCATGTGTGGTGTCATGTGACATGTGGCGTATATCCATGTGTGGTGTCATGTGACATGTGGCGTATGTCCATGTGTGGTGTCTTGGTATGTTTATGTATGTGTGTGTTTTGTGTTTGCATCTGCGTGTGTAGTGTATGCGTACAGGGTGCTTGTCCATGTTGTTATGGCAACGCTTTTACTGTTCCCTCCCTCCCCCCCCCCCCCCCCCTCCCCTTCAGTTCTGCCCAGTACTCAGATTGGCTTGGCTGCGTGCAACGGTCCCCCAGTCATAAAAATGACCCCCTACGATGTTCCCACGGCAACACCTTCAAATACTGCACTCCCATTGGAACAGCTTCCCCAGTCCTTGGCCCCGCCCATCTTGGCTGGTACCACCGCCTCAGTGGCCATTGAGGGAGCTGTCACCAGCTGCAGTGTTATTGTCCCACCTATATCAGGAGGTATGTCCACCATCAGCTGTTGTTATACAGGTGTGTATATGAGGTTTCCTGGTTACGAAATGTAGCATTAGTTACAAAGCCGTTCTGATTTGTATTTATCACAACCACATTGCACACACACACATCACACATACATCGCACACATACACACATGCACAATTCACACATACACACATGCACAATTCACACATACACAATGCACACATAGGAATGCACACACACATCACGCACGCAGACATGCACACACACATCACACGCACACACACATGCACACACACCACACACACAGACATGCACACACACATCACACAACATGCACATACACATGCACACACACACCCCACAGCTTTGAGGTACATTTGTATGCACATGCACATTCTGTGTTGTGTGAGAAGACCACACCTACCTACACACTGTTATGTACACACTGTGGGTTTAAGAGAAGAGACAGCTTTTGTGATGGTGGTCAGTCTAGTCAGCTGTGGGGCTGTGGTATTGTAGTGTTGTCTCTGAGGCATTGGTCAGCTTAGTCCCTTCCAAGCTTGGTACATGTAGTGATTATATGTATGTGTATGTGCAGGGATGCCCCTCCCCCCTCCCCCTGTGTTAGGTGTGCCCGGGACCCTCCCTCTCTGTTAGGTGTGCCATCCTGTTCCCTCTGTTAGGTGGTCCAGATGCGAAAGTAGAGCACAAGATGGAAGATGAACCTCCTCCCCAGTCCTCTGCCCTGCCTCTGCAGTCCACTACTGTACCTCTTCCCCAGACCAGCACTCTACCTCCTCCCCAGACTGGTGCTTCACCTCTTCCCCAGACCAGTGCATTACCTCTTCCCCAGGCTGTCTCCTCAGTCATAGTGGGATCCGGCACCTCTGACCAGATGACACCTACCTCCAAGCAGGGGGCGGGACCAAGGAAGGGGAGGGATGGCAAGGGCAAGGCCAGAAAGGTAATAGTCACGTGTACATTAAAGGCACCTTATAGTCATGTGTACATTAAAGGTATGTGTACATTAAAGGCACCTTATAGTCATGTGTACATTAAAGGTATGTGTACATTAAAGGTACCTTATAGAAAAATTTTGGCACTGAACTTTCACTTTTCATTAAAGTCTAGTGTGTTTATTATTCCTAGGCTTACTTGTTGAACTACACATGTAGTCAGTTAAACATTTAGTTGGTAGGTTGTAAAAATTCTTCACCTAAATCTACTTGATGTTGCACTCTGTGTATAAGTGTCCGGAATGGACATTCTTATGTACCAGCTGTGGTGATCACATGTACCAGCTGTGGTGATCACATGTACCAGCTGTGGTGATCACATGTACCAGCTGTGGTGATCACATGTACCAGCTGTGGTGATCACATGTACCAGCTGTGGTGATCTCATGTACCAGCTGTGGTGATCACATGTACACATGTACCAGCTGTGGTGATCACATGTACCAGCTGTGGTGATCACATGTACCAGCTGTGGTGATCACATGTACCAGCTGTGGTGATCACACGATGAGCTTTCCTCCATATTCTACTCCAGACCCACACTTGACAACCTTAGCTGGGAGTAATATTGTAATTCGCGCCAATGATTTGGGCAAATAGTGTCCTGCTAAATGTATTGGGAGGGGGGGATTATATCATTGGCATGAATCAAGTGGAAAAACATGCTCTTAGTTTGTTCAACTGTATCTCCATAACGGATGGCATAAAATTTTATGAACAGAACAGACCAATAGTTAAGGGACCCCTCTACCTATAAAACGAATTTGAAGCAATTTGATCACTCCTACTGAAAGTTATGGTGGGTTTGAACCCAATTGGGCATCGGACGCCGCAATACTGGCATGGAGCAAGTGCAAGACTCCAAAATGTATTTTACCATAGTGAAATGGTGTAGTACAAAGTTTTGAAAATGGGACGTTGGTAGCTATAATTGTTTGGAAGTTATAGCAATTCATGCATCATAAGGCAAACATTTAAAAATTACAACAATGGAGAAATTTTTGTGTGAACTGTTCCATTTCATACAGATATATGCGGAATGACTTTTTTTTTGGAAACTGTCCCGTTTACTAAAGCACGTCTTGAAATATTGGAGAATGTTAATAACCTATGATAAATTTTATAACCACCTTAATAACGTATGCCATAATCATTGTTTCCAGACAATGGAGAATGGAGAGAAGCGTGGGCAGCTGGTACTGAAAGGCACCAAAACAGACCGAGTAAAGAAACGAGCAGAGGTGTGTACTTGTTGTCTGGCTTGGGCATGGGTGGGCTCTAATCAGAGTGACATGTGTTGTCCCAGATGAGACACCTGCACAAGACTGTGCAGGCCCAGAGGAAGGTGGCTCTTCGACAGAGGAAGGAGAGGGAGAAGATGATCATGAGGCAGGCCAAGGAGAGGCAGGAGAAGCTAGCCAAGCAGAGGGAGGCTGAGGTGAGGGGGAGGAGGGAGGCTGAGGTGAGGGGGAGGAGGGAGGGGAGGTGAGGGGGAGGAGGGAGGCTGAAGTGAGGGGGAGGAGGGAGGGGAGGTGAGGGGGAGGAGGGAGGGGAGGGGAGGGGGAGGAGGGAGGCTGAGGTGAGGGGGAGGAGGGAGGCTAAGGTGAGGGGGAGGAGGGAGGGGAGGGGAGGGGGAGGAGGGAGGCTGAGGTGAGGGGGAGGAGGGAGGCTGAGGTGAGGTGAGGAGGGAGGGGGAGGTGAGGGGGGAGGAGGGAGGCTGAAGTGAGGGGGGAGGAGGGAGGCTGAGGTGAGGGGGAGGAGGGAGGCTGAGGTGAGGGGGAGGAGGGAGGCTGAGGTGAGGGAGGGAGGTTGAGGAGGGAACTATTTGTGGGACAGGAATACATGTAGTTGTCATAGCTACAAGTACACTCACACCTACATGTCTAAGTTGTTTATCTTTACATTTGGATGTATGTGTATTTCATTATACAGAAGTTTTGCATGTACAGTGTACATGTAGCTGATAATTGGAACATTAAAACCAGGCACTTTTGCTCTGAGATGCATGGGTAGTTAAATATTTCAGTTCCCCTTCCATTATGAATGATACTTGAATTTTGTTCTGTTTCATTTCTTGGGTCAAACTTATAATTTTCCCAAATGTTGCCACCTTGACCATGCTCCTCCCCTTCCATCCCCCCTTCCCCCTCTTCCCCCCCCCCTTCCCTTACCCCCTCAGGAGAGGGAGATCAGGAGGCACCACATAGCCGCCCAGAAGGAGGTGGACAGCAGACGTCGTGCGGAGGAGCGTCGTATGCGCATGCTGGCCCAGCTGCAGCAGCAGGAGGTGGACCACGACCGCCGCCTGCACCAGTACCAGCTGGAGCGGGAGAAGGCCGAGCAGCTCAAGAGGCCCACCGAGGACCTGATGGTCCGCGAGCGTAGCCACCTCCCCGTCCTCCCCCGGATGAGCTGGGTGAGGCTCCCCTCCAAGAGCTTTGCCGACCTCCTCATGGTGCTGGAGTTCTGCCAGTCCTTCGGGGACTTCATCGAGCTGGACTACCCCGTCTCCTTACCCGAGCTGTACGCCGACCTTTACAACCTCGATCCGGGGGGGAGGGGGAGGGGTCCCGTGTTCCTACACTGCTGTGCGCGCATGCTGGGGGCTCTGTGCAGCGACATGGGGGCCAAGATATTGACCACGTGCGGGGTGCCTGTGACCCATGTGGAGCTACAGGATGACACCCTGTCGGAGGTGCTGCGGCTGTACTTGAAGGAGGGCGGAGCCAACCTGCTTCCTGAGGTAGGCCACGCCCACTGTGGGTTGCCATGATTATTATTGCCGTGGTTATCAATGCCGTGGTTATTATTGCTGTGGTTATTATTGCCGTGGTTATTTTTGCTGTGATTATTATAGCTGTAATTATTATTGCCGTGGTTCTTTTGGCAACCAATGTGTGTGTGCGCATGTAGTTTTTAGTTACTGTCATAGGACCTGCATAAATCCTTGGCTATTAAAATAAAAAAAAGAAGATAATGATATGCACGTCTGTCTTGTTAATAGTCTGCCATGTGCATGTGCATCAGTATAGAACGCATATTGCAGCTTATATAATTTGCTTAGCGCAATCAAAGGTTACTTGGGCTTGTTAAGCATGCGCAAGTTGCCACTAAGAAATTTTATTTTTACAAGTTGAGCCACTCAGAAGTCCATACGTGTAGTGAGTGTAGGGGTTGCGTACACACTGCCTTATGGACTGTGCTATAACTTCCAACGCTACAAATAACTGTCTCTTATGGCATCACTGACAATAATATTGGACCAGTACAGTAGATGGTGTACACGTGGACCAGTACAGTAGATGGTGTACACGTGGACCAGTACAGTAGATGGTGTACACGTGGACCAGTACAGTAGATGATGTACACGTGGACCAGTACAGTAGATGGTGTACACGTGGACCAGTACAGTAGATGGTGTACACGTGGACCAGTACAGTAGATGGTGTACACGTGGACCAGTACAGTAGATGGTGTACACGTGGACCAGTACAGTAGATGATGTACACGTGGACCAGTACAGTAGATGGTGTACACGTGGACCAGTACAGTAGATGGTGTACACGTGGACCAGTACAGTAGATGGTGTACACGTGGACCAGTACAGTAGATGGTGTACACGTGGACCAGTACAGTAGATGGTGTACACGTGGACCAGTACAGTAGATGATGTACACGTGGACCAGTACAGTAGATGGTGTACACGTGGACCAGTACAGTAGATGGTGTACTGAACATTTGTGAATAGCTCAGGTACTGCATGTACATGTACATGGACTCAAGGTGTAGTATGGGTACCCGACTTATCAGTTGCAGTGTGATAGTGCAACCAATCCGTTGGGTACCCAGACTGCTCCAAGTGTTGTGTATCCACAAATGAATGCAATGCTTTTAAATCACTATAACTCAAGATTTAATTTCATTAACCATTTGAACATATGTTACAGTCCTAAAGCTGGGTTTACAATGTGACGCTCGCTGAATGTTGCGTCAGTGTCAGCATCAGCGTCGCTGAAACGTCATATTGTAAACAATTACTATATACCCCAGCTGATGTGACGTGATGCTGGAATAGACTTGAGTTCTATTCCAGCGTCAGCGTCACGAATTACAGACGCTGATGCAACATTCAGCGAGTGTCACATTGTAAACCCAGCATTAGGCAAATACTAACAATTCAATTATTCTAAGTAATTATATCAAACTCTTGATTATCAAAATATTCAAAACCCTCATTATCAAAATTATTTAAGATTAAGGTTAAAGATAACTGATTTTAATAACCATTAATAAGTAACAGAAGATCTGAATATGCAGTGGAACAGTATTGATTTCAAATTACTGAGTTCAATAGTGAGTTATTGTCATAATTTGCCTTTAAGTTATTAAGGTTGAAGCATTAATCACCACCATTAATTAAAGGAAGTAGGGACCACCATTTTATTTGGTATTGAATTATGCAATGTGAGTTATTAAAACTCAAAGGTCATAAAAATTGTAGTGGTCTTTTAGCATTTTCAAGTTCGATAATTTATTAACTAGTAAAACCTAATGAAGTTTCATACTTTTTCATACTTCTATATCTGCAGTTTATAAATCTTGCAATTTTTAAAAAATAAAAATAAAAGTTGTTGTGTCAGATTCATTAATTGGAAGTTATTTGGTTTTATCTTTTGAACTATTAAAGATAATTGAATTCTAATGATGGGGTTCGTATTTGCCTAATTTAGTCACTGTATATTCATATATAATTCATTTAGAGTGATAATCCCATTATATTCATTTAAAAGCGTTGCGTTCTTTCGTGGACACCTGGTGTATGTTATAGATAGTATCCACAGGGACTGGGAACGAGGTGCATTCCAATATTACGCTGCACCCACTGGTGGGAATGATTCAATTGCCGCAGATGGTAATTATATGAGAATTGTAAGTGTTTCAAGTAATTTTTGAACAGAAAAACAGGTTCTTATTTGTTTGCCCGCTACGAAAACACTTCTAAGTATGGGACAAGTAAGATTTTTTAGCTTCCCCCCATCAGCAAGCTCTGTAACCACACTTGGGAATGTAGCCCTTTTGTAAAGAATGTATGGTCTTATTTCCTCCACATGAGCATGAGGGTGGCTTGTGTACAAATATTTATAAAACTGTTCACTTTATGTGTGGATTGTCCCATATCAGTACACAGTGATTTAAAAAAAAAAAAAATTGAATTACATTTAGATTAAAATTCACAAGGACAAAAGTACACAGCATTGCTAAAACGTTAGATGGATGATGCAGCTAGCTGTTACACACATAGGAGGATTGTCCCCAGATCAGTTGGTGGGTGGAGTGGGAGTGGCTTCAGTGGGTGGAGCCTCAGTAGGTGGAGCAGCAGGAGGAGTGGCCTCTGCTGGCTTGGTCTCTTCTTTCTTCTGCTCCCCTGGCTGCACTTGCTCCTCGGGATTTGAGTAGCCCCAATACATGTGGTAGCCCACTGGACCAATCACCGTCCTGGTGCCATGGGGACTATCCATCACCTGAGGGTCCCAGGAACCAAAGGTCTGGACGTGCCATTTGGGTTCTCCACTCTTTGCCGGCTGGACTGCTCCTCCCTTGCCGTCTCGCGTCTCGTTCAAAGCCTTCTGAAGGTCGGCCTCTGCCTTCTTCTTCTGCTCTTCAAACTGCTTCATGTGGTCTTCCTGCATCTTACGGAGCTGTTCCGTCTGACGTTGCCACTCCTCGCTCATCCTCCTCGACCTCTCGTCCCATCGGCCAAAAGGATCGCTCCAGTCCAACAGAGACGTTGCCGGAGTCCAAAACGGATCCATATCGCGCCCAAGAATGCTCCCGCCAAAAGGAGCGACCTCCACGCGGGCTGCTCTGGCGGGAACTTCCCCGCGGCTCACTGTCCTCTGAACGCGCTTTGGGACGTGAACCACTTGTAGCAGCCACGTCTCGTTGGGTTGGAGGTGGCTCAGGGCAGTGCGGACTTCCTCGTCGGTGGAAATTGAGATGACGTCTCCGTCGGCATCCCTGTACTGCACGTAGAAGTCCACCCCACCGGCCAGGCTAGGGAAGAGCCCTGCCAACTGCTTCTTCAAAGCATCAAAGGTTAAGTCTCGTTCGACTCGAAATTTGCGAATTTCTTTCCCGTCGGTCACCTTGGCGTATGCCATTTCTTATTTCCCTGTTCGTGCTTCTCTATTCGCTTTGGCTCACGGTTCGCTTTCGTACTCGGATGTGGCAAAACGAACGTTGCATTTCTTATATACTTGGAACACGGCTAGCTCACGACAAATCGGTTTTGAGACTCGAACAGTCGAGAATGTTTCGACTCCCCAGGCCACTGTGATTATCATTAGCTCTCAATCGCCTGGGGTCGAGCAATTTCTGGACTGTTCGCGATCTTGAAAGCATAGCGGCCTATCGAGAGTATATAAACATGCAGCGCTCAATTTGCCGCATCAGTTCTAAAGCAAGCTGCTTAGAGAAAGCTTCTAGAGAGAGTGAACGAACAAGGAAATAAGAAATGGCATACGCCAAGGTGACCGACGGGAAAGAAATTCGCAAATTTCGAGTCGAACGTGACTTAACCTTTGATGCTTTGAAGAAGCAGTTGGCAGGGCTCTTCCCTAGCCTGGCCGGTGGGGTGGACTTCTACGTGCAGTACAGGGATGCCGACGGAGACGTCATCTCAATTTCCACCGACGAGGAAGTCCGCACTGCCCTGAGCCACCTCCAGCCTAACGAGACGTGGCTGCTACAAGTGGTTCAAGTCCCAAAGCGCGTTCAGAGGACAGTGAGCCGCGGGGGAGTTCCCGCCAGAGCAGCCCGCGTGGAGGTCGCTCCTTTTGGCGGGAGCATTCTTGGGCGCCTCCTGGACGATATGGATCCGTTCTGGACTCCGGCAACGTCTCTGTTGGACTGGAGCGATCCTTTTGGCCGATGGGACGAGAGGTCCAGGAGGATGAACGAGGAGTGGCAACGTCAGACGGAACAGCTCCGCAAGATGAAGCAGTTTGAAGAGCAGAAGAAGAAGGCAGAGGCCGACCTTCAGAAGGCTTTGAACGAGACGCGAGACGGCAAGGGAGGAGCAGTCCAGCCGGCAAAGAGTGGAGAACCCAAATGGCACGTCCAGACCTTTGGTTCCTGGGACCCTCAGGTGATGGATAGTCCCCATGGCACCAGGACGGTGATTGGTCCAGTGGGCTACCACATGTATTGGGGCTACTCAGATCCCGAGGAGCAAGTGCAGCCAGGGGAGCAGAAGAAAGAAGAGACCAAGCCGGCAGAGGCCACTCCTCCTGCTGCTCCACCTACTGAGGCTCCACCCACTGAAGCCACTCCTACTCCACCCACTGAAGCCACTCCCACTCCACCCACTGAAGCCACTCCCACTCCACCCACCAACTGATCTGGGGACAATCATCCTATGTGTATAACAGCTAGCTGCATGAGTGTGTCATATCCATCTAACGTTTTAGCAATGCTTTGTACTTTTGTCCTTGTGAATTTGTACTCTGCTAGTCATGCAATCATATTTACATTAACAGAACTGCTCAGGTGTGTAGCTAGAAAGCTGCGTTCTCAGAAACATTTTAAATTTGGGGTATTAGAGCAATGAACAATGTAATTATGTACTGCATATTTAAAAAGTAAGATCTGGGGGGAGGGGCAAGGGCCGTTGTGTGGGATAACACCTGTCATCTGTGATGCATATTGTTTGCCATTTCAATTTCAATTTCCCAATGAGATTAGCAGAGCTAGGAGTGAGAGAGGTAGGGAATAGTCTGGGCCAGGCTTGGTAGGATAACCTGACATTAAAAAAAAAAGTATGTATGATAAATTCTGAATACATGTAACCTAAGCCTCCCCTCCCACTGCCCCCTCCTTCCCTCCCACTGCCCCCCCCCCTCCTCTAGATATGTCTTACACTGGACACACTTCCTGTGCAGTGTCTCTGCCCTTCAGAGAAGGTGGACATCCTCACCTTCCTCATCGACAACCTCCTCTCCTCCAAGTCCCTGTGCAGGGAGATAGACACCAGGATGGATTGGGTCTCAAAGTACAGGCGGGAGAAGTGGAAGGTCAACATGAAACTGAAAAGGTCAGAGCTAATAGGGGGAGTGGTCCTAATAGGGGGAGTGGTCCTAATAGGGGGAGTAGTCCTAATAGTCCTAATAGGGGGAGTAGTCCTAATAGGGGGAGTAGTCCTAATAGGGGGAGTAGTCCTAATAGGGGGAGTAGTCCTAATAGGGGGAGTAGTCCTAATAGGGGGAGTAGTCCTAATAGTGGAAGTAGCCTAATAGTGGAAGTAGTACTAATAGGGGGAGTGGTCCTAATAGTGGAAGTAGTACTAATAGGGGGAGTAGTCCTAATAGGGGGAGTAGCCTAATAGTGGAAGTAGCCTAATAGTGGAAGTAGTACTAATAGGGGGAGTAGCCTAATAGTGGAAGTAGTACTAATAGGGGGAGTGGTCCTAATAGTGGAAGTAGTACTAATAGGGGGAGTAGTCCTAATAGGGGGAGTAGCCTAATAGTGGAAGTAGCCTAATAGTGGAAGTAGTACTAATAGGGGGAGTGGTCCTAATAGTGGAAGTAGTACTAATAGGGGGAGTAGCCTAATAGGGGGAGTAGCCTAATAGTGGAAGTAGCCTAATAGTGGAAGTAGTACTAATAGGGGGAGTAGTCCTAATAGTGGAAGTAGTACTAATAGGGGGAGTAGTCCTAATAGGGGGAGTAGTCCTAATAGTGGAAGTAGCCTAATAGTGGAAGTAGTACTAATAGGGGGAGTAGTACTAATAGGGGGAGTGGTCCTAATAGTGGGAGTAGTCCTAATAGGGGGAGTAGCCTAATAGTGGAAGTAGCCTAATAGTGGAAGTAGTACTAATAGGGGGAGTAGTACTAATAGGGGGAGTGGTCCTAATAGTGGAAGTAGCCTAATAGTGGAAGTAGTACTAATAGGGGGAGTGGTCCTAATAGTGGAAGTAGTACTAATAGGGGGAGTAGTCCTAATAGTGGAAGTAGTACTAATAGGGGGAGTAGTACTAATAGGGGGAGTAGTCCTAATAGTGGAAGTAGCCTAATAGTGGAAGTAGTACTAATAGGGGGAGTGGTCCTAATAGTGGAAGTAGTACTAATAGGGGGAGTAGTCCTAATAGGGGGAGTAGCCTAATAGTGGAAGTAGCCTAATAGTGGAAGTAGTACTAATAGGGGGAGTAGTCCTAATAGTGGAAGTAGCCTAATAGTGGAAGTAGTACTAATAGGGGGAGTGGTCCTAATAGTGGAAGTAGTACTAATAGGGGGAGTAGTCCTAATAGGGGGAGTAGCCTAATAGTGGAAGTAGCCTAATAGTGGAAGTAGTACTAATAGGGGGAGTGGTCCTAATAGTGGAAGTAGTCCTAATAGTGGAAGTAGTACTAATAGGGGGAGTGGTACTAATAGGGGAAGTAGTCCTAATAGTGGAAGTAGCCTAATAGTGGAAGTAGTACTAATAGGGGGAGTGGTCCTAATAGTGGAAGTAGTACTAATAGGGGGAGTAGTCCTAATAGGGGGAGTAGCCTAATAGTGGAAGTAGCCTAATAGTGGAAGTAGTACTAATAGGGGGAGTGGTCCTAATAGTGGAAGTAGTACTAATAGGGGGAAACCTTATCATCGTTGTGGCTTCTATTCAACGGTAAAAATCAAGCATGATGTCATAACTATGAAGCCGGGGTTTATCAAAATGTAATATTGCATGTAACTGGAGACTTTTTTTTTTTTCCCCAAACATTCTCTACCTAATGATTATTTTTATTATAAAATCCCCCTGGCTTGATAGTTACGACATAAACATTGTGTTTCGTGCTCCAATTTTAACGTTGAATAAAAGTGGCGGCTTTTAATTGATAAAATACGGTACATGTAAAGAGGGTCAAATCGTGGATTTGCAATTGATAGCATTTAGTAATCATTGTGCGTTGTGATCATTACATGCTTATTATAGGATCACCCTGTGTCATGTTATGATCACCCTGTGTCATGCTATGATCACCCTGTGTCATGCTATGATCACCCTGTGTCATGTTATGATCACCCTGAGCCATGTTATGATCACCCTGTGTCATGTTATGCTCACCCTGAGCCATGTTATGATCACCCTGTGTCATGTTATGATCACCCTGTGTCATGTTATGATCACCCTGTGTCATGTTATGATCACCCTGTGTCACGTTATGATCATGCAAGTCTGAAATATTTTGTGGGGAGTCCATTATTATAGAGATCACATTCCTTGATGGCTCCTATACATGTACCCACACATGTACCCACACACATGTACCCACACATGTACCCATCATACACACATGTCAGGTTGTATGTGAGTACATGTACAAGTACTACTTATTCATCTTGCATTCGACATTGTGGTACCAAATGTCAGAATGTAAATAGGGAACCTTCTTGTGTATGGAGAGGATGCATTACATCATTCTCTGACCACTCCCACACCACACCCTCCAGGTTTCATTCCAAGTTAGTGAGTATTGTTGGTACCAACAAGAGGAAGTCGGTCCTGTACAGTGGGCGTGGCCGTCCCCCTAAGCAGAACATGGGACCAGCAAGCACAAAGAATTCTCAGCAGGTGTGTGTGTGTGTGTGTGTGTGTGTGTGTGTGTGTGTGTGTATGTGTGTGTGTGTGAGAGAGAGAAAGTGTCTGAGTGTACATTATACTGTTCTCCCTTTGCATTAATTAAATTCAGTTATCTCAATTAGTTATAATTGCAATAACTTCACACAGCTGTTACCACTACCCCTTTTACAAGCATTACTGCTAATGAAATGTTCTTCTGCTTCACGATTTGCAGACAAATCATTTTGGGAGTGGAAGTGAGGGCAATGGTCCTCAGGGGGCCGGTGAGGGCAATGGGCAATGGTCCACAGGGGGCGGTGAGGGCAATGGTCCTCAGGGGGCGGTGAGGGCAATGGTCCACAGGGGGCGGTGAGGGCAATGGTCCACAGGGGGCGGTGAGGGCATCTGATATTTTGGTGTTTTGGGCACCCCATGAAAATCAATTTACAGCAAATACCAGCATTATGCAAGCTGTGGGTAGTTTTTAAAAATACTTTCTGTGCAAATTTGATTTTCTGTGAATGGCAAAGTTCCCCTATCAAAGGATTCTTACACATCAAAAATTGGGCCATCCTTTGAGGGGTTATGAGGTACTGAATATCTAGCTAGCCGTACATATCAATGTGAGCATCGCTTGTCTTCTCGTCCTGGTAAACCACCCACATGGGAGGTTATGATGGACACTGTCCCATATGTACATGTACCTACATGGTTGTGTGTGTGCCTGTCTGTGTACAATTGTAGATGATACAGTTTGCAAATACATGTGTACTTGTGCTGTGTGAACATGTGTACATGTGAACATGTGTACATGTGCTGTGTGAACATGTGTACATGTGCTGTGTGAACACACATGCACTACACTTACATGGGTAATAAATTATGTCACACCTGCAGAAGCGCAATAACCAGTCAAGTGATGGTGATGGTGGTGGTGATGATGGTGGTGGTGATGATGGTGGTGGTGATGGTGGTGGTGATGGTGGTGATGTTGATGATGGGTCACAGTCCTCACACCATAGCAGTGACCTCGAGTGCTCCGATGAGGCCACCGACGAGGACATGCCGACAGAGAAGCCACTCCTCCAACGTAGGATCAAGGAACTGAAGAAGGTAGGGGGCGTGTAGCATGCGGGCGAGGCTAGGGTTTGTGAATGTAAGGTCATGTGATGCAGCTTATTTGCTACAACCTTTTTGTACTTGTATATGTATAATAGCATCTAAGTGTGACCATGTCAGGGGATACCTGGAAGTGAGAAATGTGTGGAATTATGGCCTCTTGTCTCGCCAGAACACTTTATGTTTTAAAGTGGTACATGCACATTCTTAATAATACATCAAAATCAAACCCCAAACTCCTCGATTTGTATACAAAGAGATGAGTTACCAGCATCATGTCGCAGCTAAAAGCCTCACGAAACGATACTTGTACTTGATCATTTTACATCTTCAGAATGATATATTGAACATAAAACAAACTTGGGCATCGTATAGACCTAGGATATCTTCTTTGGATTGATTTTGATGCATTTATGGAGGAGATACATGTACATGTATGTACTGCATTTTAAAAATAACATGTTTTCGTGAGAAAAAAGGGGGACCATTATTCAGTGGACTGCTTGCTCACCTGGATACTGGTCTTGGAATGTCTATACTTGTCCCCATCCCTTCACCTGTACTTGTCCCCATCCCTTCACCTGTACTTGTCCCCATCCCTTCACCTGTACTTGTCCCCATCCCTTCACCTGTACTTGTCCCCATCCCTTCACCTGTACTTGTCCCCATCCCTTCACCTGTACTAGTCCCCATCCCTTCACCCTTGAGAGGAGCTCACATGAGCCTGGTGATAATATGATATATAGGAGCTTCAACCAGAAAGACAGTTATTAGCTGTTTGAGAGTTTTCACTGTTTTCACTCAATGTTCAATCACTTGCCACAGC
Organism: Spongilla lacustris; assembly: GCA_949361645.1. Classification (NCBI taxonomy): domain Eukaryota; kingdom Metazoa; phylum Porifera; class Demospongiae; order Spongillida; family Spongillidae; genus Spongilla; species Spongilla lacustris. Next base: position 5,199,163 of record OX442416.1, on the reverse strand, counting down.
CTGTGTTAGGGATGTTTACAAAGCCCTGTCATGTGTGTAGGTGTGTATGTGTGCATGTGTGTGTACTGGATTGCTGACTAACCCACCCCCTGGTTTACACATGCCATGTAAAAATAAAACTGCAGAGGGAAGACATTTATTTTTGCCCAACCCCTATATCTTTATATATTCCGAAACCCACCTCCTGTTGAAAATGTGGCGATATATCCCTGATGTGTATGCTTGTGTGTGCATGTGTGTGTGTGTGTATGTGTGTGTGCATGTGTGTGTCATGTTGTGTGTACAGTGCATGCGTTTATGCATGTGTATGTGTGCATGTGTGTGTGTGCATGTGTGCAAAAAGAGGCAAACAAAATTGTAGTTGTTTGTGCACGTGACTAGTACGTGTGTGGTGTGTTGTGGCCCGCGCTTTACCATCTGTTGCGTTAGTATAAGTAGATTAGTAAGTCAAACGAAATACGGTAAACAAATGCAAGTACATATCCACTGTGTAAACACACACACACCCATACACACATACATGTAAAGCTACGATAACACGGGCGTAGCTTCTTGATCGTATGCAGTATACTCCCGCAAAACGGCACCCGCTATTCACAAGGGGCATCCATTCATGACGACAGCTCTTCGTCGTTGCGAATGTCGTCTTCGTCTTCGTTCACTCTCAAAGTGGCTGCCGCGCCCCCGCGCCCACGAAGCGGGATATTGTCCTCCTTATTACGTCTGAACCGCGCCATTCGGAGCCTGCGACAACACAGCACGGCCAGGCACGCGGGAACGAGCAGGAGGAAGGCTCCAGCTGCTGCCAGTACCAGGCTGAAAATGGATCCAAAGTACAGCGTGCAGTCCAAGAAATTGACGTCTAGAAAAGGGCACGGGAGGTGTGGATCGAGCAGGTCGAGTACGCTGTTCCAGCCCTGGCAGTTGGAGGAGTTGTTCTTCGGGTTGGGGCAGTAGTAGCAGGCGAAGCTTTCGTTCGCGCCATCGACGTCCAGCGTTGCTCCTGAGACGCATGACCCGCACGTGGTCAACTGCTCGCATGCCCTTTTGTGGGTGGAGTCCACGCCACAGGTGGAAGGGCAGAGAAGAGGTAAGACGAGCGCTAGCACCAAACCACGCATGATGCTAAGTTGGTTCCAACTGCGTGCATGAGTGGCACGCCCCACTGTTTAGTTCAGGAAGAAAATACCAGCGCCTTTAAATTTACGGTACGTTTAAATTCATGGTTATGAAAAGGAAAACCACAATTGTGCTGTACTATACCGTATATCCTTTTCATCGACGCTTTGCATAATACTAGAAAGGCTTTAATCCGTTTAGCGGTACATCGTTGAATTTTTGTAATGGGATTTACCGAGGGGGGGGGCAAGGAATATTTCTTAAACACCCATCGTCAGATTTCTTAAAAGGGTACCCACCACCCCCTACGCCCCTTTCTCACACATGCGTAACCACAATTAGCACTGAAGAAACCACGTTACAATGAATACATAATGCCTTATCATAACATTAGCTATAGCCTGCAAAGAACTGAGAGAGGGATTGGTAACAGATACAGCATCATCCTTCAACCTGGTGAGGTCTATCTTTAGCCACTTCTCCTGCTCCTTTGCTGTATACTCTTTGCCCAGTGCTCCTAGGTACTCCTCTTTGTGGATGGCATACTTCGCAGCCTCCTCCTCTGTCAATTTTTGACCTGGGTGAATAGTCTGCATGTGGTCTGAGTAGTGGTAGCTGTAGCTCCCACACATAGTGGCGTACAGTCCCTGTTGTGCTCAGGCATATTTGACGACATGGAACAGGTCTGTTGGTGCATGGATTGGCAACTGAACCTTTTCCCACAGCTCTATATAGGCAAATGGACAGTTGGACTCCACCTGTCCACCAGCAGAATGGTTTTTTTTTTTTTGCACCATTTACTAGATCCACCTTGTGTGCTGCAAATGCCCAGTTTTGGACGAAGGGCGAAGGCACATCTGGCAAATACCCCCGACAGAACGGCTTAGCCTTAGGCAACCTCTGGTTCTGCTCCGCTACACTATGAACGGATACCAATAACAAGTGGCCTACTGCACTGAACAGTTATTGTGTAGATTGATGCCATGACTTCATTGACCAAAATGAAAAGTGTCAAGTGAATACTTAAGAGCACATCCATCAGTGCCCCTACCTCTAGACCTGCCCCTACCTCTAGACCTGCCCCTACCTCTAGACCTGCCCCTACCTCTAGACCTGCCCCTACCTCTAGACCTGCCCCTACCTCTAGACCTGCCCCTACCTCTAGACCTGCCCCTACCTCTAGACCTGCCCCTACCACTAGGCCTGCCCCTACCTCTAGACCTGCCCCTACCTCTGGGCCTGCCCCTACCTCTGGGCCTGCCCCTACCTCTAGACCTGCCCCTACCTCTAGACCTGCCCCTACCTCTGGGGCCTGCCCCTACCTCTAGGCCTGCCCCTACCTCTAGACCTGCCCCTACCTCTGGGGCCTGCCCCTACCTCTAGACCTGCCCCTACCTCTAGACCTGCCCCTACCTCTGGGCCTGCCCCTACCTCTAGACCTGCCCCTACCTCTAGACCTGCCCCTACCTCTGGGCCTGCCCCTACCTCTGGGCCTGCCCCTACCTCTGGGCCTGCCCCTACCTCTAGACCTGCCCCTACCTCTAAACCTGCCCCTACCTCTGGGGCCTGCCCCTACCTCTGGGCCTGCCCCTACCTCTGGGCCTGCCCCTACCTCTGGGCCTGCCCCTACCTTTGGGGCCTGCCCCTACCTCTAGGCCTGCTCCTACCTCTAGGCCTGCCCCTACCTCTAGGCCTGCCCCTACCTCTAGACCTGCCCCTACCTCTAGACCTGCCCCTACCTCTAGGCCTGCCCCTACCTCTGGGCCTGCCCCTACCTCTAGACCTGCCCCTACCTCTGGGCTTGCCCCTACCTCTAGACCTGCCCCTACCTCTAGACCTGCCCCTACCTCTGGGCCTGCCCCTACCTCTGGGCCTGCCCCTACCTCTGGGCCTGCCCCTACCTCTGGGCCTGCCCCTACCTCTAGACCTGCCCCTACCTCTCTAGACCTGCCCCTACCTCTGGGGCCTGCCCCTACCTTTAGGCCTGCTCCTACCTCTAGACCTGCCCCTACCTCTAGACCTGCCCCTACCTCTCTAGACCTGCCCCTACCTTTAGGCCTGCTCCTACCTCTAGACCTGCCCATTGCTTCCATTGCTCCTACCTATATCATGACCTTCTCCCTCCTCCCTCCTCCCACCTCAGTGGCTGCACAAGGTTGGCAGCTGCATGTTGCACACACAAGTGTTCAAGCCTGGTTGCTAGGCAGCCTATGACAGTACCATCAATTCAGTGTTATAGGTCTAGCCATGTGTGTTTGCCTACATAAGAAACTAAAAAAAAGGGAATACTAAAGTAACATACGTTTAAAATGAATTTTTAATTGTATAAATTGTGAACAGAATTGGGGGGATTATTACGCCATCACTACAATATATACGGCACGTGCATTAGTAGTTTGGACATTGAAATAAGCAGTGGTCTTGTTGTCTTGCGTGTAATGACAGCTATACGTCACGACTCAATCATTTATCTCGAGGCATGTATTATTTGCCAGGGCTGAGGCTGCCTTTAGTGAAATGCTCCTTCGTAAAATAGGTAAATAAATTTGCGACATGACACACAACAAAGTTATTGAGTTTACCACACTTTAATTTAACTCTTGTGCATGTTCCTGAAAAGGTCCTGTACCTTATTGTCATTGCATGGTACTCTGTGCATCAGACGAGAGGTGCGCAGGTCTTTAAGATACATGTACTGGTTGTCATGTAGAATACCTATGGTCAGCACAAGATTTGATATGTGCATTGTCTGCACGTGGGGCACATACGTGCAGACATTGCACATTTGTTTTTGCATTTTAATTGCCTTTTAATATGTGTACATGCACGTTTACTTGTACATGCATTTGTGCGTTAAATTTTTGTGTGTGTACTGTTATGGGTTCCAAGTGATTGCACCGAAACTACTATGTTACCATTACTATACACATGTACAGTTATCTAACCATTGTCTCTTAAACCCCCCTCCCTCCATGGCCTCATGCAGAAGCAGACCATCGTGAGGGCTCAGATACACCGCCACATGAAGCAGATACGCAAATTCCCCCTCGGCCATGATCGCTACGCTCGCCATTACTGGCTCCTCCCCCAGCTCGGGAGCATCATCGTAGAAGGGGTGGAGACCAGCCTCGGGCAACACCTGAAGGCGTCCCTCGAGAGGGAGGGTCCTTTCCCGGACAGAGAAGGCTCTTCTCAGGAGGGGGAAGGCCCTACCTTGGACATAGGGGACTCTGCTGACATGAATTTCAACACTGTCACCAAGCCTCCTGATAGTAATACCGTTGCCAAGGCGACCGAGGAGGAAGCGATGGTGCAATCCCAGGAGGATGGTGTGAGGCCGGATGAAAGTAATCTGGACATTGGTGATGCAAAGAGGAGTGGCAGTGATGCCAGCCCCGCCCACAGTCAATCCAGCCCCGCCCACAGTCAATCCAGCCCCGCCCACAGCCAAGCCTGCCCCGCATCCACCTCTGTCCAGTCGCCTTCACCACCGCATGCCACACCCACTGCCGCTACTGCCGCCATCAGCCAACACGCGACCACAACCTCTCGCGGCCAGAGTCACACGCTGCACGCCCTGGCCAGAAGCCACAGGTGGTTCTCCCTCTTCCCCCGCACCTGTTGTGACCGCGTGGTGAGCCCTCCGCCGCAACAAAAGCCACCTCAGCTCCCTCCCCCTGTTGCCGTGGTTGCACCCCACCACCACCATCAGCAGCAGCAGTACTTCATTGGGAACCCCTACGGCCAGCAGGCCTACACTTACATCACCTCGGGGGGCGCGGTCTTTGCTCAGGGCGTCATGCAGCCCATCGGGATGGGCTACGGTATGCTGGGCATGCCCCAGGGACAGTACATCGCCGTCAACTCGTCACCCCCAGTTCAGTACATCATCGGCGGAGGTGGGAACCAGCAGGATGTCCAGTACGTCACGTTTGGATCCGAGAACCAGTTGGTTGTGATGCCCTCTGCTTCCGAGCCCGGCAAATCGGCCGGGAACGCCAGCGCAGCAGCATCGGCCTCTGGGGGTCCCTCGGATGCCCCTCCCACCAGACCATATGCAGGCTCCTCCCCCGCTGAAAAGGTTGTATCGTCTGCTATTCAAAGGGACACGCCTCCTGCTTCCAGTGGGGGTGTCCCCTCGTCGTCGATGTCGTCGCTAGGGGGAGGAGCCCAACAACAGTCAGCGAGCGGCAGCGCCCCCCAACCGGAGAAAGTGTCGGAATCGGACTTGGTCACGACCGTGGTCAACCCGGCTGCCACATCCCCCGCAGGAGCCACCACTGAGGCCACGCCCACACCCCAAGCTCCGTACTACTCCATCATGCTGCAGGTCGGGGGGGAGGGGCAGTACATCACGGTCCCCGCTGACCCCCGGGTGCTCTCGGGCCAGTGCTCTTACGTGATGGTGCAGCAGCCCGATGGCACACAGCAGCTGGCCCTCATGGAGAACTACCCCACACCGGCCCCCACCACCCCCACCCCCACCCCTGCCGCTGCAGACCCCCAGCCGAGCGTCGATGTCCGGTCCCCATCTTCGGCGTCGCCGCAGCCACCCCTGCAAGACGTCGATGTCATGTTTGAGTGTCCCAGCGCGTCCCTGGCGGCCAATGAAGGGGATGGGGACCCGTACTGCGTGGAGATAGTGTTGCTGTATGCTGAGCAGGTGAGGGAAGCCACACCCCCATCACTGAAGGTCAAGGTGCAGGAGAAGGGTCAGGAGAAGTCCCTCCTGCAACTGTTGGATGCTGTGGACAAGGGTAAGGAGGGGGGGGGGGGGAGGAGGGGGAGGGGGAGGAGGTGGGAATGTCTGCACTTGTCTTTTTATTTTACCTGGCATTTTTAATTTTTTGTTTCTTTGTTGCTTACATAAATATTAAAGGCTGTTCAAAGCAGTCTTAGATGCATGCAACAGGAATCTATAACCCACGTCAATGCTTGTGCATGCGGGGCTGTGATGTGATGTACCTCTTCCCCTGACCTAACCTCTTCCCCTGATCCTAACTAGATGTCTTGTGCATGGGCTGTGATGTGATGTGCATGCATTGTTCCTTGGTTGCACCTCTTTCCCTGACCTAACCTCTTAATGTTTCCATGATTTCCTTATCGCTCTCTCTCACATTTACCTTTTCTCCCTCCTGGCCCCCCCCCCCCCCTCCCCCCCTTAGATGTCACCCATGGCTGGTGGTACATATCTGAACCGCTTCTGGTGGAACGGCTGTTACGTGGCTTATGTCTGAGGTGATATTTATTCTGTGGGGCTTCTGCATTACTACCTCACCTCCCATGCTCACCTCCCATGCCCCACATACTCTCCCATTCCTCCCTCCTACTCCCCTCCCTCCCTGCTACCTCCCTCATCCACTCCCTCCCTCCATCCCTACCCTCTCACCACTCTCCCTCCCACTCCCTCTCATCCACTCTCCCTCCCCACTCCCTCTCACCACTCTCCCTCCCACTCCCTCTCATCCACTCTCCCTCCTACTCCCTCTCATCCACTTCCTCCCACTCCCTCTCTCCCCTTCCTTTCTCTTCATGTTCTCCCTCTTCTCCCTCTCCTCCACCACAGAGGCTACAGGGAGAAGGCCCTTCACAAGGTACTGCACAAGAACAAGGACCTGGTCCTGTCCTCACTTGACCCGGCCGTCATCCAGCGCTGGGAGCAGCTCAGCAGCAATGGGGACCACCTCGGGGGAGGGGAGAACATGGAGGACTCAAAGAACAGGAGCAAGAGTGAAGGGGAGCAGTCTGCTGATGATGGCGTACCACGGCCCATGGACCAGGGGGAGGAGGGAGGGCATCCCATGGAGGTTGGAGGTAGTGAGAGTGGTAGTAGTGCTGGTGGGTGTAAGGATGAGCACGAACATGGTGGTGGTTCTAATGGCGACGAGAGGCCCGTAAGGTCAGAGCCAGCGGCCGTCGGGGAAGACACCAGCAGTAGTGCCAGCATGGAGATTGGGTCGAGTCATGTCGCGACTGGTGCCGAAAATGAGGTGGCTGGACCAAGTGGTGTGGCCGAGGGGGCAGGGAAGAGTGGTGCCAGCGATGGGCGTCCTCCTGTCATCGTGGGACAGCCTGCGGTGATGAACTCTCCGGCTCCCGAGATGGGAGTGAAGATGATTGGTCAGGTTAGGGAACGAATGGAAGGCATGGAGCAGCGGGTGGCCATCGCTAAGCTGCAGGCAAAGGTGAGTCCTTAGAAGGTTTTCAATTAATGGAATGTGTTCCTGCATGTTCATGTACATGTACGTTTGTGTATTTCTGAATGCATGTACATGTACACATGTATTACACAGTTCACACTATGTGGCAAGTTTGGTATCCAAGATTTGGATGCTGTGTAAAGCACACTCATACATGACCTCATCTATTACATCATACATGACCTCATCTATTACATCATATATGACCTCATCTATTACATCACACACGACGTCATCTATTACATCATACCTACTCGATACACACTGTACGTGGACGTGTGCATGTTGCACTGTCTCACAATGATTTCTTTTGGCAGGATCACTTGAAGCAGCCTCACAATAGCCAGGGTGAATTATCTGAAGGTAAGAGGAGAGGGGGAGAGGAGGCTGAGAGGGAGGGGAAGGGAGGGGAGAGAAGGAGGAAGGGGAGAGGGAGGAGGTACATCTACATCTGAATATTGATGGAGTTCTATATAATAAACTGATACCAATTTCTCTGCATTTTTACAATTCACTATCACATCTGCATTTCTCCTCTCTGCCCTGGTCACAGACCAGGATCCACTGAACGAATTAAAGATGCGACTGCTACGATTGGAGCAGCTGGTGGATAGGAAGTTCCTGAAGCCTCCCCTTGGTGACGATGTGTATGTTTATAAGCCCCTCCCCTTGGTGACGATGTGTATGTTAATAAGCCCCTCCCCTTGGTGATGATGTGTGTATTAATATATGTATGTTTGATATTAACATTCTATGTCCATTTTATAGGAAATGAGTGTGTGTGTGTGTGTGTGTGTGTGTGGGCAAGTAAGGACAGTTGCATACATTTCCCGTCACTATGTACATGTACTCTCACATGTACATCAATATGGTTCATCCATTTTTAAATTTGCAAGTGAATCATGTGTGCATGTGTGTATGAATTAACTGCACAAATGGATAAAAATTATTATTTTATCAGTGACTTTACTTGTAGTAGTCACATGTCACTATAAACTAGGAGTAATCCTTCACCCATTAGTGCAGTGTAAATTTTTAGGCAGAACACATGCTAATTGCAAGTAGCAAATGAAAGCTTATTTTTGTAGTTAACACAGGGTTGGATCCATCCACCAATTTAGGCGTTGCTAGTACTCTTGCCCCCCCCCCCCCCCTCCCCTCCCCCCCTCATCCCCTCATCTTAAAACAAGAGCTGGGATATGCATGACCTTGTTATTACACTGCACTCCATCACAGGGAGGAGGGTGGCAGTCAGGCCAAGAAGGTTGCCATGCCCACGGAGACCTTGGTAGCGTGGCGAAATGCAGTGCAATGTTCGTTGTCAGCTAGCCAGGTGGCCGTGAGTATGAACGTGCTTGACCAGTGCATCTCCTGGGAGAAATCTACCAGCAAGGTGGTAAGCCCTCCATTCCTCCTTTCACCGCACGCAAACCACCCAACTCCTCATTTACTGAGCATGGTGTGCTACATTTGGAATGAAGCTGAACATGTTGGGTGGAATTCTGTGTCCAAATGATAGCATGTAATATGATATGATTTGTAAAAAATAAATAAATTACAAACCCATCCGATCCACTTTTTGTATCCTGATTCTCAAGGTTCCACATTTCAAGGGATTTCGAATGTATATTGCATGTTACGTCAATCATGAATAGATCTGAACTTGGCAGTAAGGGATAGACCATTGAAGAAGGCACTGTCGCTGGAAATACGTGTACATACATACATTGTATGCTGCAGAGTGTCAGAGTATAAAGTTGATGTCTAGCTTTGTATTATTGTGTTGTACCCAATCAAATATGCTCGCTTGGCAAGAGGCTGTGTGTGTGTGTGGCATACATGTACATGTACGTGTAAGTTATCTGATGTTAACTAGTGCTGGGGCTTATGACAGTACAGTACGTTGGTTCCAATTCCAAATGTCCTTTCAGTTCTGCCAGGTGTGTCGTCGTGGAGACAACGAATCCCTCCTCCTCCTGTGTGATGGGTGTGACAAGGGCACCCACACCTACTGCTGTGTACCCCCACTGGAGGCCATTCCCGATGGGGACTGGTACTGTCACCACTGTGCCCAGGTGAGCCTGGGGAGGAGGGCATTGTGTAGCTGTTGAGTCCTTAGTTCTACATGTACGTATGCAAGTACATGTACATCTGAGAATGAAATACTGTACATGTTAATGTATACATATGCACGTGTGTATATGTGTGTTGCATACATGTACATATATTTGACCTAGGGGGTATGTACATGTACATGTACATGCATGTATGTTCCAGTGCAAAGCGTGTGGTCCGAGGGAAAACACCTGGTTCTTAGTTAGTCTGGTGTACATGTAGCAGACCCTGGTGGGGACGGAGGAGGGTCTAGAAGGTTGCCTACTGTTAAGTCGTGCCGGTTACTTTCTGTTCATTAAATATTATTATGTTGGGAGGAATGCAATTTACAGTGTAGAGGTACTCCTGCACGACATAATACTTTTTAATGACAGAAACTAATTGGCACAACTCGAGAATAGGCCAACCTTCCAGACCATCCTCTGTCCATGCCAGGGTCTGCTAGCCTACACCGGACTATTCCTCGGTGACAAATGATTGACATCCTATGATATGTGTATTATACACATGTATACATGTATACATGTATACATGCATATACCTGATTTTAACCTGTGGCATTCCAATGCTGATATTTAGTGTGATTCTTCTGTACAATTCTTTTCCCCAAAGTCTACCCATCGCCGCTCGTGCATTGCGTGTGATGTTCTGATTGGAACCTTGCTCTTGTGTGCAAGCTGTCCCAAGGCCTACCACAAACGCTGCATTCATCCGCCTCTTCAAAAGTCTCTGTCTGGTCCATGGAACTGCCCTCAGTGCCAGAAGGTGTGTGAGTGTGAGTGTGTACACATCCCATAACACTTAACACCCCATAACACTTAACACCCCATAACACTTAACACCCCATAACACTTAACACCCCATAACACTTACCCCATAACACTTAACACCCCATAACACCATAACACATAACACTATAACACCCTATAACACCATAATACTTAACACCCATAACACCATAACACTTAACATCCCATAACACTTACAGTGTAACATCCCATAACACCATAACACTTAACACCACACCCAAACACCGTAACACAACACCATAACACCATAACACTTAACATCCCATAACACCATAACACTTAATACCCCATAACACCCTATAACACCATAACACTTAACACCCCATAACACCATAACACTTAACATCCCATAACACCATAACACTTAATACCCCATAACACCCTATAACACCATAACACTTAACACCCCATAACACCATAACACTTAACATCCCATAACACCATAACACTTAACACCATAACATGTATTGAGCAGGTACCCTGCCCTCCAGTACACTACTTTGGGTGGCTCGTTTGGTTCATTGTTTTTATCCTTATCAACACTTGAGTGCGTCCATCAGATAATGCCGGTGCTCTGCTTGTCCACACACACCTCAGGCCAAGCCCAAGAAGAGAACCAAGGCATCTGAAGCATCAGCAGCACGGCAGCAGACACTAAAAGAACAGACGTTAAAGGATGAGATGGGTTTGTGCCATGATCTACTCGATGTACTGGAGCAGCATGAGGACTCGTGGCCCTTCCTTGAGCCCGTGGAGAAGAAGGCATTTCCAGAGTATTTCAAAGTAATCAAGAAGCCAATGGACCTTCAGACTGTGCGCAGCAAATTGGAAGAGAGAAAGTAAGTGTTCGCTCTGTGCCGGTGTGGTTTGTGGGAGTCTTCACAGCATACACGTAATACGTGTGGAATGAAGGCGCCTGTTGTCCTCATTGGCTGGGATAAACTGTTGGTGTCTGTGGTGTGGGGTGTGGCCTTGTGGCCGTGATATTGGCGTACAATATAATGACGTGATATTATTTTAACGTTATTGTATTGGATATTATAATGGCATTGTGAAGATGAACCCGTTTAGCCTCGCGATCGCATGTGAATTGTCGGACTGCATACAATGATTTGAATTCATTTGGCAGCTATGGTGCAAAGAAATATAATATATTGGCCAGTCAGCCTTCACCGTCCTCCAATTCTATAAAGATTACATCTCTTTTACTTGGCTTTTACTGGGGAGCCTAGAAGTAGAGAAGTGGTGCTACTGCTATTGAACAGAACAATGATAGAAGCAAATTAGTAACAGCACTGATGTTGTCTTGTGAATATTGCGTGGACAGCCAGTGAATGTTTTAGTCACATTTTGCGGGTGTGATGTGTATCATGTGATCGATGCTTAACAAGAGGCATGAAAGTTTTTATTCACAAAATCTTACTGTCCTCCCTATTTGCAAAAAAAGTGTGCTATGCAAGTATTATTGAACAGTCATCCACACTCAGAGGTTGTGCTGTGACAACCATACTCTGTCTGCCTTATGGAATAGAGGGTTTTTTCTCATTTTGGGAGGTTTGTAATGAACCTACATGCATGTCTGTGGAAAGTCATTTGGGGTGAGTGTCTTCAGATTTGAGTGGTGTCTGTAGAGAGGGACCCACTGTATTCAAGGTGCATGGCTTTTGTCCATGTTAATTTTCACTGATTTGCATTTATATTTAAGGTACTCCAGCAAGGATGGGTTTGCAGCTGACATCCGACTTATCTTTGACAACTGCCAGATGTACAATGAAGATGATTCAGAGGTGTGTGAGTGTGTGAGCATTTTGTTATCACTGTCTTGGATATTAATGTGTTGAAACCTCTTTTTACTTGTATATGTAAGTGTAACTACAAAATGACCAGATGGTTATTTAAGGATCAGATAATTTTCCCTTTGATCTTTCATATTACTCCATGCTGCCTGCACAAAGCTACTTGGTACCAAATTGATTTGATCTTTAGGTCTCTATTCTGCTATCATTCTCAAAGTTATTACATGTAATTTGACCATGACATACTTAATTGTAGAAATTCTCTGGCCTTTAGGACCTCATAATGTTCATGTAGTAGTGATCTAACTTGTACATAACACATCAGGATAATATTACATGTGCATGTGCAAGAAAGAGGTGTACTTTAGATGCACGTTGCATGCCCACGTTTCCTATATCACTTGTACCTCTTCTATGCAGATTGGCATTGCTGGTCAAGCATTGAAGACCTTTTTTGAAAAACAATGGAGTGAATTAATGAACAAGCAATGAACCATCAAATGATGCAGTTGTTCTAGTTTTCTGTGCTATTTTCCAATTTCCCCCCTTTTTGTGTGCATGTGGGCAAATGCCCTGGTATGCGACATAATTGTATATTTCAATCACCTTTTGTGTTTTTAAATCACATGCATATTTTGGAACAGGTATACTTCAAGATGATCCATGGCCATAACTACGTAGAGCTGCAACAGGTTTGACCAGAGATCATATATGGATATGATCTCTGGTTTGGCTGTGTTACTGTTGTGGGTAATTAAAGCAGCTCTCTTGTAGACAACGTACTATAAGAAGCTGTAGATTCTTCGCATCAAATTTGTTTAGGATTGAATTCAATATTAGAATTTCGAGTTTCATACATACTTTATATAGGTTGTATGAATGATGTATATAAGTCAACCATTTAAAAAGAGCACTGATACTTTAGCACGGGGTCCTGCCCTTGCAAGAAATGCTCTGGCATTCGAGCGCACATGCAAGGGATATGTTGAATCTGCTATAGTATAAATGCAGAAGTGGTGGAGTTAATCTGGACTGAAATGCGGAATGCAAGTTTCTTGAATGCATACCTCTCAATAACACCTAATAAAAAGCATACCATTTTAGAGGCATCCAAAAGCTCGATCCAACATTTACTTGATCGAGCGACGCATCGCGAATAGTCTCGTCCCCAGGCTCTATTTTGTCCCGATATAAAAATAGGGCCTGGGGTCACGAGGCTACATCTCGAATCGAAAATCGACATTTCAATTTTGAATAACTTCAAAACGGAAATAGTTAATTAAATACAATTTGCAGCTTTTAACTTGACTCACATTGATGTTGTTTAATGGGGGCCGGACCTTGAGGTTTTTCACCAGTGCTGCATGCAGCATCATGTGCAGTTAGAGCTTTAAACAACACTTTCCAGTTAATTAACTGCTTGTGGTTAATTTATAAACAATTTTTTTCTTGATAGGGGAACACCCTGTATGTGTACATAATAGCAATACTGCAGTAATGTAGCTCGGAGAGTTAGAAAAACGACCATGGCTCATTGACTGAAAGGCAATGCTCCAGTTGTGTAACAATTACATGGCTCTTGCCTATGAATTATATTAAACCATAGAAATAGACTGATTAAACGTGCACGTGTCACGTGCTTTTATTGTAAATTGAACATGAAGTAGCAGCTGCCGAGGAACGCGCGCGCGACAGGCAGAGTTCATGTAGTGAGGCTGGAATAATGCTGAGTCATTATGTACGTGAGTAATATGGCATGGGATTCATGGCGCGTCCGTCCGCGTCGATCGACTTGCACGCGTATATTCTTATCCTATACCGGGTATTGATATACCGATTAGCTGATGGTTTTCATATGCTTCTATATCATGTACATGTAGCTGTTTTTTTCTAATGTTCAACGTGAGAAGTATAGCTTTATTGGAGTAGTTTTACATCGAGGGTTGCATGAATCTCGTGATGTCATGTGACGAAGCGATTTACATTGGGGGCAAAGGGTAAGGATACTAGTACTATAGCACCTCTATTGAGTAGAACTTGCTGCGTTGTCGGATGCTCGAAGCGATAGGATGTTGGCTGGGGTGTGTACAATGTTGGCTGGGGTGTGTACAATGTTGGCTGGGGTGTGTACAATGTTGGCTGCAATGTGTACAATGTTGGCTGCAATGTGTACAATGTTGGCTGCAGTGTGTACAATGTTGGCTGGGGTGTGTACAATGTTGGCTGCAGTGTGTACAGTGTTGGCTGGGGTGTGTACAATGTTGGCTGCAGTGTGTACAATGTTGGCTGCGGTGTGTACAATGGTGGCTGGGGTGTGTACTATGTAGTATTTACCATGTAGGGAAATGCGATCACCAGGGGGAGTGGTACAGGAAGGAGACTGCTGCCACATGCACCTGTATGGTCCTGGAGGTGAGGGACTGGCTGAGGTGGGCTGCAAACAGTGTAATAGTTTCTTTCGTGCTGGGGGACCGGGATCAGCTTGAAGGCATGGCAGAAACCCTGGTAGAGCCTGAAACAAACTGCATAGGTGGCTACAGTAGAAGGAGCTCTGCTCAGTAGGAACTGGAGACGATGGCTCAGGTCTCAGCAAGGGGATGTGGGTGTTGGGTGTGGTACAACAAAATTTAAAGTAGCATTGTAGCAGCTGCTGCATTCGAGGGAGCGTCAGTTTGAGAGCATTGCTATATAAATTGGGTAATACTGATACTGCATCCTGCCGTGGGGACACGTATATTCTATAGAGATATACTGATTCTCTTACAGCTTCCTACTTTTTTATAACACGTATCCGGCACCAAATTGTCTTGCCACGCGTCCATCATGTACATGTAGCTGAAATCAACACATGCAGTTTACATTTACTGTTCCATGTGAGAAGTTGCTTTGTGGGTCAGTTTTATAAGGGCTCCTCATAGTTTGGAGTATTCTGCACATGCCATCGTTTGGCATGCGCACGTTCACATAAAATAAAAATGCTTACCAGTCGCACGTCCATATTGAATCGTGCTCCAGAGAAGTTTCATATTCATGGCTGCAAGCGAAGTCTTGTTCATTCACCCTTGTACATGTATGTTGGTATGCGACCATATTTAAAAAAGAACTCCTATTCTTGATGTCTTCTATTTCAAGATACTCAAATTAATTTTTTACTAAGACTTAAGGACCCCTTCCTTGATTTTTGATATAATATTTTCGTGCTGTGAGATGCTCTGTGCATTCATAGCTTGTGGTGCTGAGCTTTAAGTTGTTTTCTTAACTAGTCACTTCATCTGCTACTCCAATACAGTTTGCTACTGCCTTACCTGATTGTACTACATCTTGTCACTCATCTAGTGGTTGGCAAATGATGATAGCATTTTTCCTGACAAAAGGTAATTTGTTGTCTTCCGTTTGAGCATCACAGTCATTTAGAACTTCGGTGTGATCACTCAGAACTTTGGTGTGATCACTCAGAACTTTGGTGTGATGGCTGAGAAGAACTATCTTGATGAAGACAATTGGTGAGGGTTCACTATAAAGGGTAGGTCTAGAGTGCTACATACATGTATTGGTGGATCCCAAAGGGTACAAAGAGCTTCGGATGGAGTATTCCTTAAAAGATTTTCGTTATGTCCAAGAAGTGTTCAACTTCATTGTCAATTATGTTTTTCCAGCTTTGAATGTCATGTATATCCGTATTACAAAAGTGGAGGAGATCATACATTTATAATGGGTGCATGAGCCAACCCCATCCATGAACGCGTACCATGTCCCCTCTCCATGCACTAGAAATGGACTGATGTTCTCCACATGTGCCTGCCAGCTGTCTTTTTGTGCAAGTACAAAATCATTTGGGATAATAGTGGTTTGGTAGAATTTATTTTTTGGGTTGCAGACATTAGCAATGACATTTGCTGGATGCCTGTTGGTGCATGATTCTGCTACATGGCTTCATTGTCCAAATGTCATAAAATTTTCCTTTTATGGCTTTCTGCATTAACAGACAAGCTCATATTGTTTAGCTGCATGCCATATGCAGGTTTAAGCCAAGCAATTTACACCTTGAATGAGGAGTCTGGAACAAACTGTAGCATAACTTATGGTGCAACCCAAGCATTGTAATACCATCTTAGGAGACCGTTTGCTGACATTGGCATACATCACTTCAGACACTGTAGTGATTGGTCTAATAGAGCTTCAACTTTCCAGTCCCTATGTGACTCTGTACAGTTATGAGCAGTACAATATTATATGCGTGTACTGCTGTCCGCATATCTGCTACGCTTTTAAAATTCCTTCGAGAGGCAGAAGTTGTTGCACTTAAACCATTCATATCATACTGTTGATGGCAATATGCTGGGCAACTCCTCAGAAATGACCCTTATTGTTTAAATGATCTTGTGTTACCCTTGGGGAACGAACGTTCCCATGGGTAATGTACATTTGCTGTCTTCTAACTCACAAGATATGACTACAAAGAAGTATATCCGCCACTATATGTGGCATTATTATCTGATCCCAACACTCCGTACATTTTATGTGATACACGTTACTCCTATGGAACGCGATTCTTGCGCAGATAGACATCAATATCACGCACAGGGTCTCGGTGAAGTATTGAGTAGTCTTCTAAGTTTCGTTTCTTAAAGTACTAAGCATATCCAAGAGTGTCCTATTGAATCTCTCCGCTAGACCATTCGATTGTGGAGGATTTGGGGTAGTTCTTGTTTTTTGTATGCCCAATACTGAGACCATTCAACTACATTCTCATTATTAGCTTGGTATCATTGGTCATTGATCTTCTCCGAGTTTGTGCTTCATTTGTTTATCCTTCTCGTGGTGTTTTGTGTTGTAATAGGTACGTGTAGGCTGGCCACCTCACGTCACATGCCATCTTTGGCTCACCAAGTGATAGTCCTGAAGATGCACCCTTGTGGTGTGCTCTTATTTGAAGGACCTTTAGCTTTGAGGATGCTCCGTGACAAGAAGGAAGTGGTGAGCTAGGATAGGCGCTGAATAGCTCCGTGGAAAAGCAATTATCCGTGGAATTCGTATTTGGATATTTTGTCCACATCGAAAGACTTATTGAAAAAGGCCCCCCCCCCCCCCCCCCCCTCCCCCTTATTATTTTAAGAAGCTGAGACCTATTGAGGAACCTTGGGCACAAAACTGAGCCAAATATGTGGTATTGTCTCAGTGTTGACATCTAATTCACAACGCTGCATTGTTCAAACCGTTCACCCCGTTTCTAACGGCACGCTCGCATACGTTGCAATACAAATCACGTGACGTTACACAAATTACATAATGTCAACCGTTACTAACATTCTCCCCCCGTTGACCAATGGTCAACTGACTAAACTAAACTTGCTACATTTCGTTAGTCCACTGTCTGCACTTCTCTTCACCCTTCTGTGCGGCAGTGCCTTTCAGACGTGTCTTCAACCTTTTGTTCTTTAGTTTCTTGAAGATTACTCACAGGTTCAAGAGAATGGTGGGTCTCTAGTGGATACAACAACTGCAGGGGATGATTCAATGAAGTGAATTGTTGGTTCTTACCAGCTCCCCTAGTTTATCCATCTCTCCCGTGAGAGATTCTGGATGTAACCTAGCTTCCAAAAACTCTCATCGTTTACCACCACACTACATCGCCCACTGAGACTTGACTTTCTCCATCAGATTACTTTAAAAGTTGTCTGTGGCTTTCTCTCAGCTCTGCCAAGTACTCGTTTCTCTCCATCTCTTCCAAAAGTGGTTAAGAGTGCTGCAATGATGCTTCAACCACCTTGTCAGTTGAGTTGAATCCACATCAAAATCATTGTCTCCTGGGCCACAATGGTGAACATCAGGAACATTAATCACTTTCCGGCCAATCAACAAATGAGATGGTGTCAGGGGTTGTTCAGTATGTCCTGCTGAGAAATAAGATAGTGATAGTGGGCGAGAATTGACAATGGGTTCAATTTCCAGTGTTTCCCACAGCATACCAAAAACAGGGCGCTCCGCCCTGTTCGAATTTTCCAGAAAATGGTTAACTCGCGCTCGTGAATTAATGATTATGCTTGTCTAAATGCATAATTATTAATCCGTTGGTGGAGGCGGTGCTTAGTATGCGCGCGTGCGTAATCCTACAATAATAGACCCTTCCCTTTAACGGTGTAAGGAATGCAATTTGCTAATTTTACGTCACGTCCGGAGTTCATCCTGCCGGTGATGTCATGTGTCATGTGTAAAATGGCTTGCAAGGTGGACAACAAGGGTGTATCTATGTATTGTAAGAAGTAGGAGGGCAACGTTGCATATAAGCGCACGAATTCTAAGGTTTAGCATTCGAAACACCAGACTTATACAAGTACGAGCTTGTTTATGCAAAGTACAAATTGCGATAAACATTGCGTCATATTGGTCTGGGAACGAGACTAGCACGGTTAGATATCGACACAGTACATAAATGTCTTGGCAACACTGACCTATCTATTAGGCTTTGCTTTCGGCTAGCCGATTGGCGATTGCATTTTATCCCGTGGCAAATTAGCGCTGCCGTACTACGGATCTCTAGTGGCTCCTCAAGAAACGCACCTGGGACGTCTGCCTCTGTGAGTACTGTTGTGACAGTGGCTTGGTCGATCGAAAATTATCAACAGCTTGGTACAGTGTTAGTGCTTGCGTGCAGGAAGAACTCCGGAAGTGACGCAATTAAAAATAATTGCATTCCTTACGCCGTTAAAGGGAAGGGTCTATTAATTTTATCGATATAGTAATAACGATTGCGCGCGAGTATGGCGTCCGCTCAGAAACAGTGTTCAATCACAACCTTCTTTCGCAAGAACCCAGCTACACCTGAACCGCCCATTTCCCTTAGCAATGACACACTACCTGCTGGACCAGCTACACCTGAACCGCCGATTTCCCTTAGTAGTGACACATTGACTGCTGGAGAGAGCCAGCACACTTCATGGAAACGTAGTAGCCACAGAGGTTCTTATGACCCGCACTGGGAGATCGATTTTCCTTGGTTACGCTATGAACCAAATCATGACGATGGGCCGTCTATGTTTTGTACGATCTGCCAGAAGTACAGGAAGTCAATCAGGAAAGCGGTATGGGTGACAATTCCATGTCAGCAATTCTGCAAAGACAAACTCATTGAGCATCAACGAACACTAAGTCATGTTGATGCTGTCAGCGCTGAAGCATCGGCTGTGTCTGCCCACCGCTCTGGTGGTGTTTGTGCTATGATGGAGGAACGAATATCAATTAAGTGGCAAGCAGTAATTGGTGCCATGAAATGACTTTTTTGGCTTGCCAAAGAGGAAACTGCACACTACACATAATTCAGTTCTCTGTTGGAGCATAGATATTGGAATTACTGGATTGGCAATGCCCGTGAAAAATTGGTTTGATGCTCGACACGGTCACGTAATAAAAATTTATGGCTGAAGCTGATATACTTGAAGATCCCCTGCTCCAGGAAACTTCAGAACGACCTAAGAAAGCTTTAAGGGAGGTGAATAAAGCTCGATGGTTTCAAAACACTGTTTAGACGTTTTTTTTAGGCCTCCACTCGCTTTTTCTTGATGAACAAGACTGTTGAAAGCCCTTCGTTTTTCTTGGCATGTTGCCAAGACGAAATATCTTTCCAGCCATCTAACCACTTCACGGCACACAAAGCTTATAGCGAAACATGAAAATAGGAGCGTTAATGCTACACATCGTTCCTGTCAGAAGCTAAAACCCCCACAAAACTGCCTCATAATCATGCTAAAACCGCGACCTACGGCCCACTACTACGGGTCAAGCGTTTTTATTTTAAGCTTCAAAACAGGCCTACGACACGCGTAGCATGAGACAGCACCACAAGCAACTTTTGTTTTGCTTCTTACCAACGGCGTATTGCTACTAAAACCCCCAAACCACTCTTATACGCCATAACTTACATGTGGTAACGAAAAGGTTAAGAATTGGACACAAAGAACTAGATAAGAAGTCAATTCAGTAACCTGAATAGGACTTTCGACGATCAAAACTAACAGGCACCAACGGAAACCTCCAGAAAGACGAGAAACCCGAGTTCAAGAAAAGGGCGTAACCGTGTCAAGCATATAGCGTGACATCAGTATGCAATACGCGTAGCGTTGCCAATCCATTAATTCCAATATCTATGGTTGGAGCTTGGTAAGCTGCTTGGTTGTGACTACTTATCAGAGCTAGAAGTTAGCAAACGTACAAATTATACTTCCCATCGTATTATTGATGAATTTTTGGTGGTACTATTAGATTTAGTGGAGCAAGATATTCTCTCCAAGGTTGCTGTAAGTCCCGCAGTTGGAATCTTATATGATAAATCCACTGATGTGTCTAATCTGAAACAGTTGGCAGTATATGTTAGTTTAGTTTTGAATGGTAAGGCAAAGACTTGTTTTCTAAAAATCATAGATATTCCCAATGGCACAGCTGAAACTATCGAGCAAAAGCTGATTGATGCCTGTCAAAAGTGTTTAATACCTATGGCTAACATTTTCAGCATAGGCAGTGATGGAGCGGCTGTTATGACTGGGAGGAAGACAGGTGTTGCAAAACACATGAAGGCCCACAATAGTGAAATGTTGTCAATTCACTGTGGAGCACATAGAGTGGCTCTAGCATGTTCACAAGCTGCTCTTCAAGTTCCATATGTGAAAAAATTTGACACCTATCTCACAACTCTGTACTACTTTGCCAATAGTCCTGTTCGAGAAGCAGCCTTCCACCATATACAGTCATTGCTTACGGACCCCATCAAAAAGGCAGTGCACACAAGGTGGTTGTCACATGAACAGGCAATCACTGTACTGCGACGCACACTCTCATCAGTGATTACCACACTGGAACGTGAAGTAGCTGAAAATGATGAAGCAGTTGCTCGTGGATTGGTTCGTGAAATTAAAACCTATAACCATAGCCACAGTATATCTTTTGAGTGATGTTCTTCCTGTACTTACCCAGCTAAGTCTTGTCTTTCAAACAGCTGATGTTGACCTATCAGTTATTAAGCCTCAAGTATCAGCTACAATTGCATCATTGAAGTCATCAGGGACCTCATATGCAAGAGCTAGATAAAACATTAGGTAAGCTTTCATCTGATTTCGGCATTGCTGTCACTGAGCGCTTAAAGCAAAACTTCCAAAGCAATGTTAGAAACTAGTACATTGATCTTCTGGTACAAAACCTCGAAGATAGGTTTCAAGATCTAAGCATTTTGAATTCTGTAATCACTCTTTTTGACCCCAAAACAGCTGACATCAATCAACACTCTCCATTTACCATTTTTGAATTGTATGGAAACAAGGGCATAGAAATCCTTTCTACATATTTCAAAACGGCAATAGTTAAAAAAAACCGTAAGTTTGAATGGCTAGGTTTCAAGTACATTTTGACTAGTGAATTCAAGCTAATGTCGACCACTCAGGTTATGCAAACAATGTGTGAAAATTCATCTTTGGTTGAACTCTATCCAACATATTCTAAATTAGCATGTATTGCCCTGACTATACCTGTATCTACAGCTGATGTGGAAAGAGGATTTTCAACTATGAATAGAATTAAGACTGAACCCAGGAACAGACTCAATACGGAAACACGAGACAGATTAATACGACTTTCATGTGAGGGTCCTTGCATTAATGAATTCAACTATAATACTGCAGCTAAAGTTTGGTCTTCAAAATCAAATCGAAGAATCTTTGATTAGTTAACGTTAACTTGTAGGATTCAGTGATCTTTTGTTGTTTTACGTATATGCATTATTAATGTTATATATCAGCTCATGAATTATTCATGAGCGCCCTGTTTGAAAAGCATTCTGTGGGAAACACTGAATTTCTGTGACTGCTGTCAAGAGTTTATCATGGGTGAAACTTGCTTGACCAACCATGTTCTTTAGACATTGCTTGGTAGATTGCACCATTCGTTCATAAGCTCCACCCCACCATGGGGCTCCTTCCACATGAAATGTCCACTTATGTCCTCTTTCTGCTATGTAGTAACTTACATCCTTGTCTCTAAACACAGTTACAATTAAACATATCCAGGCTTTACCTGACTTATTAGACTGTCAGAACGAATCAAGGGGCCAGCGAATCAACACCTGTGAAACTGAATCCTGGTTCCTCTTTCACTCTGCTTATTGGCCAGTGGAGGTGGTGTAGGCGCCAAAAATGGAGTTCCTTTGAACCTGCGACATGTAACACATCTGTGTATTATTAGCTGCACCAGGCTTTGTACCTTGATGGTCCAAAATTTCTGTCAATGTGTCTCATACCCCATTACGTAGTACACGTCTATGTGCATAATTGATGACGAGGGAGTGGTTTCGTGGTTGCAGAAGAGGATACTTTGGGGAATACGGAATGTCGGCATTGGCCAGCCTTCCACCTCATCGCCATAAACCTTTTGGATCCAGAAATGAGTTGAATTCGAGTTTCAGTGTTTGTAACACACCTTCACGCTCTAAAACCCTTTGGGAGTCCTCAATCCATTTGCATTCAGTGGCAACCAGCTCATCCGTGGAGAGTAAAGTGCTGTCCTGGCTTGAACTTCTTTCGCCTTTGAATGCTTTCATAGCCCTCATGACATATGCAGTGACTAACCAGTTTCCTGATCGTCCAGTCCCTGAGATAACCAATGGTAACTTTGACTTCAGTAGGAACCAGATTGTGAGTTTTAGTAATCAACTCATCTTTCAACCAGTCTGGTCTATGCCGCCACAACAGGCTCATGTGTAACTCTCATGTTGTCATTCCTCTTGATGATCCGGATATCAGCAGGATTGGTAGCTCCTGGGCAGTGATACCACAAGTCTAGGCATGTTTTCTGACGAATTCTGTTTACACAGTTTTGTACAAATGGCTTCCACTGTTTGTTGATTCCTTTGATCGATCCAATACAGAGCCACCATAGAGTCAGTATTGCACCTAACCTTGGCAAGCTAGACTTTAATGCTGATAATCCGGTAGTAATCAACCGTGAAAGTAGTAATGTAGTGAGTAACTCTAGTCTGCGGATGGTGAGTGCTTACTTGGGGTTTCTGGAGTTTTCACCATGAAATACACTACAGTCGCATAAGCAGTGGATGACGCATGGCAAAATCCACACAGTGCATAACTGGCTGCTAAATTGTTGATTCAAGTTCAGCTTATCTTCTTGTGTATCTCAACATACTCCAAGCGCCTTCATGATAGGGGATCCAAGGTTTTGTGGTTCTCCTAAAGTGGTATGATTGTATGTGTCCTCAAAACTGGTGTCGGGTATACTCCGTGGATTCTCATGGAGAGGTTTTCAGCGGTACTGAAGTATATAGTTGGAAAGCTGTCGTGTTTTTGTACACGTTAGATTGGGAAATAGGACGTAGTACTGACACAGCTAACTTTAATCACGAAATCTCTTTTAGTAGAACGAACACAGAAGAATATGTGCACACAGGAAAACACACCAGAATAGATGTAAAACATGAACAACAGAGCAATACACAAAGACAGGGTTTAATTGTTAGTGTAGAGGTGTGAAGAGGCAGGTGCAAGCATAGCGAGGCATGCTCCACTGGCCACCATTGTGCATGTAAGTGTCCATTGCCACAACAAAAGCTTCTTCCTCTGCGGCCTGTCACAATGTCATCGACTTAAAAGAACATATGAACTGTTATGCATGAATACAAACGTCTGAATAATTAATTATTTGGCTAAAAATCGCTGCTACAGTGTTCCACACTTAAAGCTTCCAAAAAATCCAATGTCTCACATGAGGGACAGGAAGACCAAGTATTATTACAGAATACAGCATTGACCTGTCATGCTATATATATGATGATGATATATTATGATGGTGATTATGATGTGATGAGATGATTAATAAAATGAGTCTGGAAAGTTTTGAACGGCCGCACGTTTAAAAGGAGTCAATCAGTTTCTGAACTAGTGCTGGATGTGAACTCTGGTACTGTGAAACCTGAGCAGTAAAATGTCAAGAGTCGTCTGGTCAAATTTCGGTCCAATAAACTAGGTAGGGATGCATGGTTTGCCCTCTACCTTTGCCGAAGCATCATAGACTACGCGTGTCTTGGTAGTGTCCTTTGTGGTGTAGGGATGGAACCTTGCACCCTTGATAGACTTGAGCCTGGACTCCAGGCTGCTGAGTACTTATATCAAGTCCCCTGTCTCCGAAGGAGAAGTTAGGTTTTTTGGCTGTATTCGGTTTGATTTACTCGAACTGGGGCCAGAGATGTCTATGACGTCAAAGTTCCCAGATAGCTGTTGGATGAGTGCCTGAATTTTTTTGTGTGTCTTTAGGTCTCTGGACTCCTTATAGAGTCTCACAGCAGCAGTCAGTTGTACTTCTTGCTCATTGCGGATTAACAAGACCTTCTTCAGGTTGGTTACAATATCTGAGGATTTTATTTCCTCGCTCAAACCTGTATACATGCGATTGAGCTTTTCACCCAATTGACTGAAGCACGCACGTCTCATGGTGCTCTATGATCAAATCCAGGAGCGTGAATGCACAGCTTTTCTGGTGCCCTTCTGTGAAGAAGTAGCCGAGTACGCCGGAATGTCCGCAGGTCAGCTTGCGCACACGAATGAGAGTGAACACAATAAGTGTCTATCAGCTCCAACACACCAAGGAGAGAGATAAAAAGAGATCTCTCTAATACAAAATGCACATCCTTTTATATCAACTACAAGCATGAAGAAAAACACAATGATGTCCTCACGGCAGCGCAATACAGTAAAAAATGCACAATAGTGTCCACGCAGCGGCGCTGCAGAGCCGCTTCTATTGAGCTTGAATAGTTCCGTTCTCACTCATGACTGGCTTCTTCACACCTTCCCATGCTACTTTGAGCTCTGGGGGTGGGTCTTTTAAGACTAGTTTTTGTTCTTTTTTGACAATGAGCCAGTCAGGCAACATTGCCCTTGTTTTGTGTACTCACCGAATAAACGATGAGTTCCTGTATGGTCTATGCACTTTTTGTGTAGTACCAGGGCTTTCTTTGAGTACGCCATGATTTTGGATTCAAGGGTTTCATGTACTGGTACACTGGGGCTGCCTAAGGTTCCTAGAACCACGTTGGCTGCGCCTTGATGTCCCTTAGCAGAGTATGGTTAGTTTGAAAAGAATGGTATCAGGTCACCACAGTGTAACCTTTTTTCATGATTTGTACCTTTTCCAGATATTGCTGGATGTAGATACATGATGGAGCAGCTCTATTTTGCGTTTGCAAAATTTCTGAATTTTGGGTGGTGAGAGGTGTCAATTTGTCTGCACCTTTGGGTGGAGCTTTTGTCCCCTTGTCCTGTGGCATTTCTATCAATACAGGATAATTAATGCCTTCAACATTGGCATCTACCACAATTCCCTTCTCACCAATAATGGGAACAACAAATATGGTCACATCCTGAGAATGAACGACAAAAATTACTTGCTTCCAGTCCTGCCTGACCTAGTTCGTTATTGAATGACATAACGATCGATATACATGTACTGTACCCGCTGAACGATCCATAGTTAAACAATAGATAATAGAGTAGACAGTAGATAAAAGTACAATGGGTTGTATATATAGATCGGATTATTTAACTACATCCTGTGGGCTCGGACATTTATAACAATCACTGCGCGTACCACTATTGGAAGGATTGTTATTGGACTTGTAGCCCAACATTGTAAAACATATAATGTGTAATGTGTGCATATGTCAATAAATAGAATTAGGTTGTCTACTGCATCAATAAAACACACTCATTCATTTTTTGATTACAAAGGGTAATTCTGCTTCATTCCGTGGATGAGATCAATCCCCATATTCTTGCACGTTTCGTCAGCTGCTTCTAAAATTTCTGGAACAACATAATTAACAAATACCACTGTAATACATTGTTTTCTGAAGTGGGTCTCGACAACTTTTTTTTTTCTTATTGCCGCTTCAATGTTTTTCATATTTGTCATTCTAAGAGTACATTCAGCTATAATCAGTGGTTCTTCAGAAAATATGTCAATCTCTTAAGCACAAATCCACTCCGAGATCTTAACCTTTTGTATGTGGTACCTTTTAAGCACTGCTTCGCTGCAAAAATGTTTGAGATTTTTGGATATCTTAAGCCTACATGGAGAAAAATTTCAAACAGACAGCCTCTGGGTGAGGTACAGAATGTCAAGCCTCACCGTTACTATGCTTTCCTGAGGAGATTACAATATCTCACTCACTCAATCTCAGGTAGGAGGGGCCCTCCCGACAAGGTCAGACAGCCTCTAGATGAGGTCCAGAATGTATAGCCGCGCTATTACTATGCTTCTTTGTTGATGTTCAACAGCTAGCTCAGTACTAATTCATGGTAATGCAGCCTGTACATAATTTCAATCGGTGTAAGATATGTACAGGTAGGCTGAGGAATGTGTGGCTAACTTCTACGCTGTTCTGGGCGTGTGATTGACACTCCAAATTAGGCCCTATCTATGTGGGAGCTCTATAAGCTTGCCCTGTCATATAGGATAGTTGGCTGCCTCCGCCAAGCAGTATTCATAGTTCCACTGGGGAATCAGGAGTCTTGGGGTTGCAGATCAGTGCTCAGGCTGTCTGCAGTAGAACACACATTCTACTATTTGGGCTGAGTACATTCATGGCTGGGCTCATTAAAGGTGAAGCATCTGGGTTTATCGTAGAGACAACCTTGTTGGTAGAGCTAAGGGGACTCTTCTGGTGGACAGCTGCAGCTTGGTCACAGATGCTTGGATGTGTTTTCGGTTACGAGTTTGGCATTGAGGTGATGAGCGAAATTTTCTTCCAATGTGACCCTTGATAAGACAGTTGAAAGCATATCCCAGCGGTCTTAAGGATCTATCTGTCTACGATAATGAAGACTGGTCACAGTATGACAATCGACAAAGAAATGTTGCTGTTGGCAGTAGCAGCATCCGTTTAGTGCCTTTATAGACTCAGTTGTTCCAGAGAGAAGTGTTGGGGCTGTGGGTGAAGAGCGTGGTTTATCCTGTCTGTCTTGGGAGTGATGGCTTCAGTAATGTCTCAAGGTCTATCTATATCTTCACTTGGTGACTTTCTGGTCATAATCAACCTGATCTCATAAGGCAGCTTCGTCAATAACACTGATGTTAGCATTGTTCCATAGGATTCTTGTTCCACTCCAAGAACCTGACACTAGTTTTCACCTCATCAAACGATCGTGTGATAGAGTGTAGCCCTATCTCTTAGGTTCACTGTTTCAGAACTCTTATTTTTATCACAGTTACTCGTACATTTATACACCACTGTCAATGCAAGCGTCATAACACCCTCCTGAATATAGGTCACTCTACCTATTCAGCTATGCATGAAAGTAAGTTCAGTGCAAGGTTCGTCACCTTGTCACATTCCACCTCCCTACTCCAGCAACAAACTAGGTTGTTGCTGCTCTGGACAGAGTATCAGCATTCATATTAATCTTTCCCGATCTGTGTACCACTTCATATTGGTAAGGCTGGAGTGATAAACTCCAACGACACAGACGTGGGTTGCTCTCCTTTAATCGATCAAGCCATTCCAAAGAGCGATGATCTGTTTGGATCATGAATTTTCTTCCCAATAAGTACACCCGAAATGCGCTGATAGCTAACTTTATAGCCAAGCACTCCTTCTCCACCGTTGAATAACACCCTTTTCTTGGCTGGAACGTTCTGCTGTAGTACTAATCCCATCGAGTGCTCCTCCCCATCGTCTCCGATCTGACTTAAAACCGCTCCTGCTTCACTGTCTGAAGCATCTGTCTGCA
This sequence comes from Spongilla lacustris, assembly GCA_949361645.1. Lineage (NCBI taxonomy): Eukaryota > Metazoa > Porifera > Demospongiae > Spongillida > Spongillidae > Spongilla > Spongilla lacustris. The sequence goes on along the minus strand of OX442416.1, from coordinate 5,171,345 downwards.
AAATGAATGGCTTTAAGAAGTCTGGACTACTCAGAATAGGACTTCTACACAATCGGTCCTTTAGCTCTTTAAAAGCATTGTTACATGCCTCACCTCACTCCACTGTACTATGTTTGGTGCAGCAGTGGTGGATCCAAGGGGGGGGGGGGGGGGGCACCAGGGGCACGTGCCCCTCCATTCAATAATTGCACTTTTTTCACGTGACGTGGCACGTTGCTCTTTTATCAATTCTGGGTGTTCTGTTGTCAAAATTTCAAGTGTGCATGCTGCTAGCGGCTGTTCGGCCATGAATTGTGCAAAGCAAAGTTCAATCATTGCGTTTCTACCGAAAAGGTCATACCGTTATTCATACTTAGCCGCGATGGCGTGTGGTTTATGGTTTATTGATTGTGGCGAGACTCAGAGCTTTTAGTAAATACATGATGTTGATATGCCACATGTAGGTCTTGTGTCCACATCGAACCTGATGCACATTCATCTTCAAGCATAGAACGGAACATTGTTGAGGCTAATGACAGTAGCATGGTTGAGAGGTAAATTGCAATATTTGTTTTTATTGGTGCTTGATTGGATTTTTTTTAGGTGTGATATTGATGTACAAGAAGAAGGTAGCACGGAAGAAGCTGCACATAATTTCATTTACTCATCCTACTGTGATATTGGGGAAGTGAAAGATCGACATCATTTAAATGAAGAATACAGGAAGATGTTTTTGAAACATCATTTTATTCTGGCTCCAAAATACAGGTTTCCTAGGCACTATGATGAAAGATCAGGCAAGAGTCGAAGTCATGTGATGGAGGGTTTTGCATGCCTTGTGTTCTGTTTGCTACGAGAGCTAGTGTCCGGGGCTGTTCCTTTGGATGCCTTGTAGAAACTCCTTTCTGTGATTTTAAAAAGGCCTTGGGTAGAGAGGGTGTTCTTGTGGCACATGAAAAAAAAAAGGAATACCACAAAGTGGCTGTGTTAAGAGCTAGTTCCTTCAAGGAAAATGAATGCAATTCTGCAAGCAGGGTGGATGTACAGATGCTTCAACAGCAAGAAAATGAATTCATATCCAACAAAGCAGCTTTAGAAATCATTGTTGACTGCTTAGTATACTGTGGTAAACGTGGAATTGCACTTAAAGGCCACAGGGATGATAGCACAGCCAATGAAACAGTTAACCAAGGAAATTTCAAAGCATTGCTTCAAATGTATGCTACAAAGGATAATGTACTTAAGAAATTTATTGACTCCTGCCCTGCCAATGCTCAGTATACTTCTAAAACGATTCAAAATGATTTGATCTCTATACAGATGAACTTACAGATACCATTTCCAACCAAACAGTGCTTTCTTTGTGCATAAGATATTTAAAACATGATAACCAAATTACAACAGTCTGTGAAAGCTTCATCGATTTTGCCTACATTGAAAGGGGAACAAGTTCTGGCCTGAAAGATGCAATCTTTAAGCAGTTAGAAACATATGGACTTATAAAAGAAAACATGCGAGGTCAGGCCTACAATACTACATCAACAATGTCCTCTGATACCAATGGTTTACAAGCTCAAGTACGAGAAGTTGTACCAATGGCAATTTATTTGCCATGTAATGCCCACAAATTGAACTTAGTAATAGCAAATGCAAGTAACAGATTAAGAATTGTGTTGCAGCAATCAATGAAACTTATTTATTTTTTAATTCATCGTCTAAATGTCAGAGGTTCTTAGTAAAGGTCATACCTATGACTATACAAACAAAACAAAACTAGGGCCAATCTAGAGAGGGACCAACTTAATGCTCAGCTCGACTAGCCTGACTAGTATCTCCATTCACCTCTGCATTTCCTCCTCTCTAGCATCTCTTTCTTCCTGAAGCTGTCTTTGCTCCGTTATCCATTCTTGCTCACGAAGAGCCCTTTCTTCTTCTCGCATACGCCTTTCAGCCGCTATCTCCTCTTCTCTCCTCTGTCTATCGTCCGCCAACGCCTTTAACGCTGACTCAAGTGCTTCTGCCATATCTGATCCCTTGTAGCTCCGTCCTGAGCGTGTTGTCATCCACCGTATAAGGATGATCAGGCCAGCCGTTCCCCTTTGACTGACGCCGTAGTACAATCGGGCAGACCTCCCGACGATCAGATCCCACTTCTGACACCAAATGTCAAAGAGCGTAGCTCTACCCCCTAGGTTCACTGTTTCAGAACTCTTATTTTACCAAAGTTACTAGTACATTTATACACCACTGTTAATGCAAGCGTCATAACACCCTCCTGAATATAGTTCACTATACCTATTCAGCTATGCATGAAAGTAAGTTCAGTGCAAGGTTCATCACCTTGTTAAAGATCGCCTCAGTCCGCTTACGTCATGTTCACCATTCAGGTTGAGTAAGGTTTCCATTTGTCTGGATACTATCGTCTGCCGGTTTTTTGATGACTAATATTTAAAAAAAAAAATGCCTTAACCACCGTGCAACATTTTATGCACCTTTCTTCGTTTCTCAGTTCGTCAGATAGCTTGTGTAGGACAAACTTTCGAGCAACATCAAATTTGAGTGGTTCCTGCCTTGCCACATGAGATGTAGTAAAAAGGTCCATTCAATGCTGTAACAAAATAGTACATACAAAACCAAACTGCTTCCTTTGACGGCTTTCGATAAATTGTTGTGCAAAAGAATTTTTCTATTTCAACTTTCAGTGGGATCAAATATATTTCAAACATATATACGCATGTATACCTTTCTTTTTTTTAGGTTTGTATATATTATTGTCTTGAATTTTCGTCTTGAAATGCTCATACCCATACATCGTAGTTGCTGCCCTTGATAGTAAAGGTATCTTTAGCGACCGATGCAGTCTTTTCAGTTCTTTATTTGACTCTCCGACAGAGATAATCTTGGTTCCTATTGAAGACAGTCTTTTGTTTGTGGCGGCCAGCTCGTGGCTCTATTCAATGTCAAAGAACCATTTAAGGTTGTTTCCCGTGATTCATAATTTCGCACTAGCAGTTTGCTACAGCAGCCGGCGCCGGGCCAAATTCCAGCATCTCAGGACCTATCCAATGTACCGGTATTAAAGGCTACACATCAGTTGCTATTCTGCTACGATTCATTTAAATGAACAAAAAAGAATTAATACCTCCCAATAACACCTAATAAAAAGGATATCATTTTAGAGGCATCCAAAAGCTCGAATCAACATTTCCTTAAACTTGCTGTGTTGTCGGGTGCTCGAAGCGATTGGACATGTAAAATTCTTTCCTACCACCTGCCAAGTTATGTAAGGTTCTTTCCTGTACGATCTACCAATTTCCGGCGAAGTAAAGCACAGCAGGAGTTGATAGTGGATCAAGTAAGAGTCAATGCCTAAACCCGCTTGCAACACTTTAGATTCATAATCTGGCTCGTGCGATCGTTGATAAACTCTGAAAATATGCTCCATTCCATTGACTCGCCATACTCGCTTGCCCCCAATGTAAAAAAGTTGCAATATAAATTGTCACATGACTTTGCAACATGACGTAGGCCATGCAACCCCTGTATAGTTTGGTCATCTCGGTGTGCGACCATTTTTTTATAGAGCTGCTTTTCTGATGTCTTCAATTTTGGTGATACGCAATTTCCTTTTTTTTGTGTGGTACTAGTACCTCTTAGATTTTTGATACAATGTTTTCATGCTGTGAGATGCTCTGTGCATTCATAGCTTTTGGTGCTGAGCTTCAAGTTGTTTTCTTAACTAGTCACTTCATATGTTATTAACTTGATCTGTTATTCCAGTACAGTTTGCTACTGCCTTACCTAATTGTACTACATCTTGTCACTCATGTAATGGTTGGCAAATGATGATTGCATTTTTCCTAACAAAAGGTAGCTTGTTGTCTTCCATTTGAGCATCACAGTTGTTCAGAACTTCGGTGTGATGTCTCAGAACTTTAGTATGATGGCTTAGAACTTTGGTGTGATGGCTGAGAAGAACTATCTTGATCCAACCCCATGGATCCATGAATGCATAGTGATGTGGGTGGCTGGATTATAGCCACATCGCTTCACCGTACCAGGGATAGAAAGGTGGAGTGGAAGATTTTGGCCCTCTCATCTTTGAAGTGAAAGAGGGGTGAGGAGTGAGTTGAATAGCCTTCATTGCTGCCACTGGGCACATGTGCCTGCCCTTGGTATGCCCAAGGTACCCCCTGCCCATATGGTCGGTTTTGGACCGCTTAATGAAGAAGTGCATGCCCTCTTAGGACCAGCTGGTGCGATGGAACATGGGGTCAAAAACTTCGTTTCTTGATAGTGAATTTGCTGAGCCTCAAGAAACCATAGAATCCAAGGGTAAGGGCTGCCTTGGGCATCAGAGTCGTGTTACTTCAGGGGGCCTGTCGCCAACCTCTGCATCATGTGACCCAACATCTCCAAAGTCAGTGACAGTCATGTGGACCAGAAGTGGATGGGCCCCTGGAGGCGTTGGGACACCCCAGATTGGGGTGTCAGCATTGGGTTCCTGGAAGCAGGGCTCCTGTGCCAACATTTGGTGCTTTACTTTACTATCAAGGTTAATATAAATCTGCTTGCTTTAGAGCTTAGTACAATGTTGGCTGCAGTGTGTACAATGGTGGGCTGGGGTGTGTACAATGTTGGCTGCGGTGTGTACAATGTTGGCTGCGGTGTGTACAATGTTGGCTGCGGTGTGTACAATGTTGGCTGGGGTGTGTACAATGTTGGCTGGGGTGTGTACAATGTTGGCTGGGGTGTGTACAATGTTGGCTGGGGTGTGTACAATGTTGGCTGGGGTGTGTACAATGTTGGCTGGGGTGTGTACAATGTTGGCTGCGGTGTGTACAAATTTGTTGGTTGGAGATCGCGTATCGTGTAGCGCAAGCAAGGTCCTGGGGAAAAAGCCAGCAAAACAGAGGTTTGGCAGGCTGTCTACAACTGCCTGAAACGTCAGGCCATGGCCACCAATGAAGCAAACAGTACCAGTGATGCACACATTCCGCCTTCCATTTCAGTGGTTGAGCCAGCTTCCCCTGCATTAACACGTATAGCACAACAGCATGAACCAGATCTAGAGGTTGACACCACTCTCAGTGATAACGTCTTGCATTGCCATGGAATTGAATGGAAGGTCGTTGATGGTATCCTTGAAGACTGGAGGTGTATGCCTAAATTCGGAGGACACAATATGTGGAACAATGATGTGGATGAGAGACAGAGGACAGCATTGGACTATTAATTGGATGATGTTGTTTCCGTCCCAAATGTTACCAGACATCAGCATCATATCTGGACTTCAAACCACTTGCCTCAAGGATGTGTAAATGCCAAAGAAGAAGAAGTATTGGCAGTATTTGGTGCCTTATATTCTCTGACTAGGACCTCGGAAGGTAGGCGAGATTTGTGGTCCACTAAAGATGGTCTTTTCCCTGCCCCTCGTTTTGGGGAGCGATACGGTCTGACGCGTGATTGTTTTGAAATTCTACTACGATACCAATCATTTTGCCCAGTGCATGAGGTTGTTGATGACAAGTGGGCACCTGTTCACCGCCTGATTGAAGGTTTCAATCAGCGTAGAGTACAAAAACTGTATCCTGGATGGCGCTGTGTGTAGATGAGTCTGTGTCATCATGGAGGGGCAAAGATGGAGACTTCTGCTCAGATGGAATGCCCCATGTGACATGGATTGAGAGGAAGCCTAAAGGAGTGGGTTGCGAACTTAAGCATTGTACAGATGCTGACACGAAGGTTATACTACAACTCGAAATTCAAGAAGGTGCAGACATAATGACAGATATGGAATATATGGCAGAATATAAGCTTGTTGGAACAGCCCAGCTTCTTAGGCTGACCAAACCATGGCATGGGTCAGGAAGGGCTGTAAGTGCAGATTCAGCATTTGCTAGTGTTGCTACTGCTGTTGCTTGTCGGAAAAATGGACTTCATTTTACAGGCTTGGTAAAGACAGCTACTCGGATGTATCCGAAGCAGTACATTGATGAAGTAGAATTCCAAGAGATGGTGATGACATCACACTTACATCCAATGTGGAAGGCCATAACATCATGGCACATGCATGGGGGGACAAAGTGAGAAAGTGTTTTGTATCGACGCATTCCACAACCCTTCCTGGAAAACCTTCCAATAAGCGGAGATGGAGAGAGATGCTAGATGAAGATGGGGATGAAGTTGGGCAGACAGAAGTATACAACAAAACAGTCAAACGGAAGAAAGTTGTAGAAAGTTATTTTGATGCAGCATCTATCACAGACATTTTAATAATCATATGCTTCAAGGAGGCTTGGCGTTGGAAACAGCCTGGTGAATCCACAAGTCGTGTTGTGGCAACAGTTCTTGGCATTGTTGAAACTGATGCTTACCTTTTCTATAAGAAGTTCCACTTTTTGTGACAATTGACCAATTGACAGAGGCCGTTTAGTGCCTTTATAGACTCAGTTGTTCGAGAGAGAAGTGTTGTGGCTCTGGGTGATGAGCGTGGTTTATCCTGTCTGTCTTTTGAGTGTTGGTTATTCCTGTCTGGATCACGAGAACACTCTCTGGCAATGAGTTCTTCCTCCCAAACCTTCAGTAACGTTTCAAGGTCTATATCTACACTAGATTACTTTTCTGGTCATAATCAACCTGATCTCAGAAGGTAGGTTCGTCAATAACACTGATGTTAGCATTGTTCCATAGGATTCTTGTTCCACTCCAAGAGCCTTCAGACTTCTGACACTAGTCTCCACCTCATCAAACAATCGCTTCAGCTAACTGCATTCAGGTTGAGTAATGTTTCCATATGCCTTGATATTATCGTCTGCTGGTTCCCAAATCGTTTCCTCAAGATGTCTATCGCTTCATGATAGTTGGCTGATGATAGGGTCAGTCACGCATAAAGGCTGTCTTCTCGAATAATAACCACAGGCAGTTAAACTTGTCGACATCTGCAAGAGAGCCATTGAGGTGGGCTGTTGATTCATAAGAATCCCAAAATGCTGTCCAGTAAATGGAGTTCCCCTTAAAATGAGGCAAGGATATCTTCTGGAGTTTTACCTTACTGCTGCTCCTGACTGTGTTTCTCCCACAGCTGAATATGCACATGTTGTATGATCATTACTCTGAGTGTGAATCAGCGAGGCGCCACTGGGAGTTGCAACTGACGGATTTGATATGCTAGGCGGCGAAGCATTGTGAGGAGTTGCAACAGGTGGATTAGATTGGATTTGGTTTTGTGAATCTTCCCAAGTGTCTTGTGTATTTTTTTCCACGTATTCATCAGCTCTCCCTACCTCGTCTTCAAGTTTTTCTGCTGGGACCAATTCCACTAACTCATTATCCAAGGCTTTCAGCGTGGTGAGCTTGGCTGAGAGATTGGTCTGCAGTAGTGCCAATGCATCAATATCTATTCTTGAATCTTCCAATATGGACTCCGCTTGGCTCAAAAGTCTAGAAGTCGACAGTCTATTTACGGGCAAGTGCTTCTTCCTTTGCCATCATTCAGTTCGTCGGGTGGGCTTCAATTCGAACAATCACTAGCAGCGTTCGTAGATTTCCATTTCGTGATTCTTGCATGATTGTTCAGACTATGAACTTTAAAATCTTCATTTGCAGAGGCCACCTTGCAATAATGGTCTGTACATAAACCATTTGTAACTATCCAACCACGCACATTGAAAGGTAAGGGTTTTATGTTCCTTTCAACCTTCCTTACTTATCGTTTGGGTACAGAACTGGAATTTTGCATCTGGCGCAAAATGTTTCTTAAGATATTCTACCTTTTCTCTGTATGGTAGAGAATTTAGCAGTACCTTTCCACTCGCAATTTCTCCCACGTCATGACCAACAAATGACATCTTGCTATCCTATGCATCTTGATGAGTAGAAACTGGTATAATAGGAGATGAATAACAAATATCAGCACACTTACATACACACCTCCAGATTCTGTCAGCATAATTTGATACTCTACATCTGGCAGCATTTCAAGGTTAGTAAAACACTTGCTGGTAGCTCTACGAGATATATTATATACAACATAATGAAATTAATTTAACATACCGGTGATTTGACATTCAGACTATTTCAAGTTGCTATATTGTTGCTCACATATGGTTGGCATGCTCAATTAATTTTAATGTACTATCTGACGGATTCCAGTCTGTTGAACCAAGTTGACATGCATGAAAGAGTCTATTTTTAAAAACTGATCTCACTGTCTGAAACCGTAAGAACATTAGGAATATCCTGTGTTATGTCTGCTATACATTTAGCCTCTAGTATTTAAATTGAACATAATCGTGCATTCACCCTTGTGGCTCTATTTCAGATGCTCATGATCACATATATACGTAAAATGAATAATACCTTCTGTGGATTCAGCATAGCTTCTTGCCACTTGCAGATCACAGCCAAGTTAACGAAACGAAATGTTATGTATATGCCTGCAACTTACAAGTACTAGTACTACAGGTAACTTCACATATGGAGAAATGGCCCATACATAGGCGGTCATCATGCTTTTATTTTCAAATTGAATTTTAAACACGTTTATAATTTACCATAAATCGGTCTGATTGTGAATCTGTGTTTTATATAATTATACCATGAACCATTCGTGTAGTAAAATCAAGACAAATTAATTTCTACCGCGCATAATTTATTCATAAACAATATGCCATAACGTAATACCTTGCGTCATCTTGGATTAAATTACAGTTATTACGTACGTTGCAACTAGTTAACTGTTAATTGCAGATGAATTATTAACGATAATATACAATCGTAGCTTTGGAGATGCATGCAGGGCAATAAACGGATTGCCCTGCATGATTTCAACTTCTGAGATTCAGGTGTTTTGGTGAGTATACTGTGTGAATTTAGTATGTGCAGAACATGCGATGCAGTGAAGGGGGAGGAGATACGGCCTTCTTCCTATACTAGTACTGTATGGCCTTCTCCCGGACCGTTAATTGCCCGTCTCCTTATACTGTTGGTCTTCTTCCTGTAGTGTTAGACTGGTGGCCTTCTCGCTATACTGTTGGCCTGCTCCCTATACTGTTGGCCTTCTCGCTATAATGTTGGCCTTCTCCCTATACAGTTGGCCTTCTCCCTATACTGTTGGCCTTCTCCCTATACAGTTGGCCTTCTCCCTATACTGTTGGCCTTCTCCCTATACAACAGGCCTTCTCCCTATACTGTTGGCCTTCTCCCTATACTGTTGCTGTTGGCCTTCTCCCTATACTGTTAGCCTTCTCCCTATACATTGGCCTTCTCTCATACTGTTGGCCTTCTCCCTATACAGTTGGCCTTCTCCCTATACTGTTGGCCATCTCCCTATACTGTTGGCTTTCTCACTATACTGTTGGCTTTCTCCCTATACTGTTGGCTTTCTCCCTATACTGTTGGTCTTTTCCCTATACTGTTGACCCTTCTCCCTATATGGTTGACCTTATCCCTATAAAGTTGGCCTTCTCCCTATACTGTTGGCCGTCTCCCTATACTGTTGGCTTTCTCCCTATACTGTTGGCTTTCTCCCTATACTGTTGACTTTCTACCTACATGTGTACTGTCGGCCTTATCCCTATACTGTTGGCCTTCTCCTATACTATTTCCTATACAGTTGGCCTTCTCCCTATACTGTTGGCTTTCTCCCTATATGAACCACTGAGCATTGTCCATTTGTGTAGCATCTCTGTCCCTTTGTTTACCATGTGTATAGCTGACCTGTGGGACACACACACCACACCTAGTGCATGGACACTTCCTGCACGCTCAGTTACAGTGTGGACACTCAATGTAGTAGCTCTACTGGTGGTGATGCACATATTCACAAGTGTCTCCATCATGTGCACACTACACACGCTGATGTAGAGCTGTGTAGAGTGTGCTTCAAACATGGGCACACACACCAATGATGTCCACACATATACCTGTACACGTGGTACTTACATCCACATACATCAGATATAATAAATAATAATTTGGACACACACTCACACAAACACACACACACACACACACACACACACACACACACACACCAGCTGAACGTGGGGGAGGAGGAGGCAGGAATAGGCAACATCTGCCAGTATCACTTACGGTTTCCAGTCATGCATTTGCTACAGATGTTATATTTACATGTACAAGAAGCACACCATTACATGCATGTACTTCCTATAACACCAGGGATTTACCGCACCTACCCCCTAGTTTACACGTGGCATGTCACTTGCTGTTCTGTCAATTAATCCTGCTGGTTTTCAAACATGCCATTTAACTGTACATATGAAGGGAAGACTTCCTACAATAATACTGCAGCTATGCAAGTAGAACATCATAACACAAACTTTCATGAATCCCTCAATTGTATTTAGCCAGTCAGACACTCAATGTTTTTGCATATACAAAGTGCCACCACAACCTGTACAAAAATAATAATAGATAATACTTTCTCTTCTCCTCCTCCCTTCAATTTCCCTACCTCCCCCTCCCTCCCTTCACTCTCGCTCCTCCTCTCTCCTTTCCTCCCCTTATCCCCATTCACGTCGCTGGCCCCGGCTCTCATCTTATAGCGCATGTCAAATGAAGTACTATCTGGCTGAAAGGATTGTGTGTGAAAGAAAAAAGGTAAGCTAGCTGGGTTTGTTTAAAAAAAAAAAAACTAAAAAAAACTGAAAACTGAATAATACCATGCTTTCCAGAATGGAAGAATAGTTATCTAGTGTTGTAAAGTGGTTAAAAAAACCCACTTATATTGGGTTGAAGAAAAGGATGTAAGTTAACCTGTTATCTTCTACAGTATGCAATATGTGTGTTCAGGTGTATTCTAGTAATCGCTAGCATTTTTATTTCAGGGAGTTCAAGTGTCAGCTTAAATTGATTTTTCACATACAACGCTCACTAGCTGCAGGAACAATCAGAAGGAACAGTGTGCATGGATGTCACTATGGATGTAGTGTAGCGTTGCAGTTGTGTTAACTTAACTGCAGGTGCCACAACAAAGCACTGTTGTGCATGTACATGTGATCATCAGACATGTTTCAAAAGATTCAACCACATGCAATGGCGTCCTAGGCTGGTTTGTTTCTCAGACACTCGATACCTCAGGATGCACTCGGATAGCTCACAACATCAACAACCATTCATTCATTATACTGAATCATACACGTAATCACATACACACACGTGATCCTATATATCTCTAATCACTGAATGTTTCCGGACATCACAGTTCCTCCCCATTTCACACTGGTGACAGACCACCATCCCTTGGTGTCCATTCTCAACCCGGAAAAGGGATTACCAGCAGTGACAGCAGCACGGTTGCATTGGTATATGCGGTAGGCTAGCCCTGTCTTGATATCAGGTACAAGAGTACCACTCAGCACACAAATGCTGATGCACTTTCACGTCTCCCAGTGGTGGCCGACATGCAGATGGCACAAATGGACGAGGAGGAAGGAGGGACATTCCCAACTACAAACCCTCCCGGTCGAGGTGGCAGAATTAGGAAGAACAACAACAATTAAGGGACCTGGTGTTAGCAAGCGTGTTTCAGCCTATTCAGGAGGGATGGCCACCCAAAACTACAGAAGAGGTTATAAAACCATGCTTTGAGTAGAGACATGAACAATACAGCAGTACAATCCTGTGAAAGGGTACAGGGAGAGGTATAGGCCTGTACCACTGTACACGGAGGGGTACAGGCCTGCTCAGGGATACAGGCATGTTCAAGGAGGGGTACAGGGATACAAGCCTGGACAAGGGTACAGGTCCTGTTCAGGGAGGGGTACAGAGGGTACAACCCTGTACGGGGGGGGGGGGGGGGGGGGGGTGGTACAGGCCTGCACAGGGGTACAGGCTTGTACAGGGGTACAGGCCTGTACAGGGAGGGGTACAAGGGTACAAGCCTGGACAGGGGTACAGGCCTGTATTGGGGTGGGGGGGTTGGGGGGTACAGGCCTGTACAGGGAGGGGTACAAGGGTACAAGCCTAGACAGGGGTACAGGCCTGTACTGGGGTGGGGGGGTTGGGGGGTACAGGCCTGTACAGGGAGGGGTACAAGGGTACAAGCCTGGACAGGGGTACAGGCCTGTACTGGGGTGGGGGGGTTGGGAGGTACAGGACTGTACAGTGGGTACAGGCTTGTACAGAGGTAAAGGCGTGTACATGCAGGGAGGGGTACAAGCCTGGACCAAGCCTGGACAGGGGTACAGGCCTGTACTGGGGGGGGGGGGGGGGGGGGGGGGGGTGTACAGGACTGTACAAGGGTAATGGCGTGTACAGGGAGGGGTAGTGGCCTGTACAAGGGTAATGGCGTGTACAGGGAGGGGTAGTGGCCTGTACAGTGGTACAGGCCTATAAAATTGTACAGGCCTGTACAATTTGGGGTACAACCAATTGTATTGATACATAGCAGTTGTTCATTCATGATGAGCTCCACATACATATAGGTTTACCCATTGTCCTCTGTTTCATTCCATTTCTCTTGTCTTCTGCTAGGCCATGTAGTGATCCCCATTGTAGTCTGTCCCATTCTTCTTCACTTTCATCGTCCCCCTTTAGTTCCTTCACAGAGTGGTCTCTAGTGGGTACGCCCTTTCCAACACCTGTTCCTTCTGCCCTTTTCTTTGCACAACACGCCCTCTCAATGTGCCCCCATTTCCTGCAAACTTTGTTTCTGAACCTGCACTGTTGAGTATCATGCGCTCCTCCACACCTGTTGCAAGCCCCTAGGCCTGACGGTCTCCCCCTTCTTGGTGGTGCTGCCACTTGATGTACTTCCTGTTTTGTGACACTTTGCAACTGTTCTGCGCGTCTTTAGTCTCCCTTTCCGCTATTTCCGCTGTCTCCAGCACCTTGGCAAAAGTGAGGTCTGCCTTTGTGAGGAGTCTCTTCTGTACCCAAGAACACCCTGTCTACATCTCTTGTCCGAGCAGCCGGTCGAGGTAAGCAGCCTAACATCATTTCAATACATCGATCTGTTCTGCAGAAAACACAGACTCGAAGCTTTTAGTATTCCATGGCATGTACTAGTAGTTACCCCCGGCACGGGGCGGCACCTGGCCCACCACGCCCTCTGCTCGACTCCAGCTTTGCAAAATGCTCTATAGGCGCGCTAGGCTGGCATGTCCTAGTTATAGCTGGTCTCATTTTATTAACTATGGAATATCCTTGATTTTACTAAATATCTATGGCAACACATAAAACGCCATTTAAAAATGGCGCCTTATATATAATTATTGCACCAAAACTGATTTACTATTTTTAAAAATGGTCCCCAAATTCTTCACGACAACATCCACTTTTTTTCGTATATTATATTATTTGGATAGTTGTAGAATTGTTTCAGAGGGTGGCAAAAGTTCTAACCCCCCTCTGTTCATTAGTTATAACTAAAAATGATTTTCTTCCATTTTCTGTACAAGTCTATGGAATATCATATTTTCAGAAATGGTCCCAGAGTTTTGGACGATACAAGGTATAAAATTTGAAATTGCCTACATTTAAACATCATTTAGAGTAGTATTAGAGGGTGGCAAAAGTTGCAGGTCCGTTAGTTAAGTAAATAATAATCAAGTTAGTAAAAACGCCATACATTCTCTATGGAACGTACCGCGGAATGAAATCCAAAAATTTACAAACCGCAACTTTCGTGTCCGTTGATTTCTCCATATGATCTGATTTGGATGCTGTGAAAACTCATAGAATTGTTTGAATTCACTTGGTCACTTTTTAAGATAGTCGGCGTTGGGCCTACATGTACAGGATGCTGGTCGCTTTGTTGCCATCACACATGCAAAGCACGACAACACTGTTACAGCACGTCCAGAACGCAATATAATATGAACGAAGAAACCGATCTGACAATACAATGTATATCATCCTGGCATTATGCTAGTAGTACAATGGATCAGAATGTTGGTATATTCAAATTATGTCAGAAGTCTATAGAGTAGTGTACTTCTAAGGTCAGAAAAACTTTAATGGAGCCAGATGTATTGTGTGCCATTACATCCACCCTGAAATCCTGATTTTGAATTAGTACTCTTTCATTGCTACCTTGACCACAGAATTTTTATTGCTAATATGTAGGAAGTTGATAGCCTTAACTGTTTGGAAGTTATAATGATTCAAACGCAAAGCAATTTAGTAACATTTAATATTGATAAAGATACGACATTTTTTCGGAAACTGTCCCAAATAAATATTACTGAAAACATCGAAAAGTATCACTTTGTTGTCAGTGTGCAGGGAGTACTGCTCCATCATCAAACCCTCGACCACATCGCCATTTCACTCTAGAGCCACACAAACACAGGCTAGCAGATCTCAAGATTGCAAAAGATAGACTCATTCTGACAAAACTAACTGTTTTTGAGTAAGACTTCTCCCATTTCGTTGCAAGGCTAGCAGCTATATGCTTCTCTGTGCAGGAGTCCATCCAGTGAAACAGCAAAGGGTGTAAATTGACCATGTCGATCTTCAACAGCTTTCTGATAAATCCTTTCCTTTTTCTTTTGCTGTATTTTCAAAGACTGTCTCTGGAGTACAGTGTTTATATGACGGGGCATCAGTATCAATTATACGAATGTCAAACAATGCCTCTGTCTGTGGTGACCACACTCCTCTGACACACAGGTCAAGCCTTAAACCCACATCATTTGATGAGGGATCTGCCTCCCTTACAATTGGTTCCTTTATCACAGATACTTGTGATGAAATGTCTCCATACAGCCACATTCTCTCACGTGATGACAACCACAGCTTTTTGGATGTGCATTAATGTATAAGTGACGAAGATTTTGACAGGTTAACCTGTCGAAATTTTACAGGTTAACCTGCCAAACAGAGTGTTAGGTATTTTATTGTAGAAAAGTTGATGAAAGGTTTACATTGCATTGTAACAAAATACAACTCCATATGTGTGTAGGGTTCACATGCCATGCATGTTGTCTAGGGGTTTAGGGGCAAAAATGTTCATTTGAGAGCAGCAGTACGTTGATGCCTTTCCCGTGATCCAGTGTGATTCCTACACCACCAATGGACCACTCAACTCGCCACGTGTTTTTTGTGATGGAAACCACTTTGCCATTTACCGTACTGCCAAGACGTTTTGGCGACAACTAGTTGGCGGAAAGGTCCGCCAACAGTGTCGCCATCAACTTAAGTTTTAATTTTCTCCGCCAACAAGTTATCCGCGTCGCGGAGGGGGGCGAGGGGAGGAGCGTTCCGTACGTAAATATATAGCTAGCTGTAGACGATATTTCCGCCAATTATAAATCGCCTTAAATTTAATGATCCTGAGACTTCCGCCAATTGAAAATCGCCAGTTAGTTAAAATAAATTGTTTTGGCTCCGCCAAACAGTTCTCTCCGCTATTATGTCTTGGCAGTACGGTATACTAGCTTCTTTCCATCTCGAACCAAATGTGCGCATTAATGTATCTTTTGCCTTCGTTAACTGCCCGCCTTGACGAGAAACCACTTCATTTGGCTTGGGAGTTGCAAACATTATACTAGCCTTTCTGTTGGGCGCTGATAGGTGGGTCCCAGCAGGTCCTCCACAGGAAAAAATTTCGCGTTCCCATTAATGGAATTAATACTGGGAACAGCGCGATTCCAGGGTCAAAAACCCATTAATGGGAACGTTGTACAAAATCGCGTATGGGTTTTTTCATGGGATTTTATGGGATCCTACCTTGGGAATATAGCTTTCCATTATGGTTTTTTCTGTATTTCCATCCTGGTATTTCAGAATTCCGTTCACTGTACACCCTGGGATTCTCCAAATTACACCCTGTGACACCGTGGGTTCGTGATTAGATTCCCATTATGGGAATCCGTGATTCCTCCTCCGCTGTTATTCCCACCCTGGTTTTTTTTTTCCCCGCCCTATAGTTCATGCATGGTTCGCTTGTATTCCACCATGGTAAATTTTAAATTTCCACCCTGGTTTCTATAACGTTCCATATTTTTTCACCGCGGTTCCTTTTGCCCCACCATGCACGCTTCCGTTCTGCGTTCCATCCTGGCCTGTTACATGTATACCTTATGTAATAAACATAACATTCACATAACACAATGATTATGAATACTAATCAGCATATATAATGAAGTGCATGGATAACAATACTACATACACATAGAAAGAGTTTACAGTACTCCATTAACAATTATATCATCTCTTTTTATGTTCTGTAGGTCACAATCACCTTCTAAGACTATCAACTGCTTACTTAGAAGGGCTTTGGCAAGCGGCACGAGTAACGCTGATTTGGACATTGTATGGAAGTTCTTTCTTTTGTCAGGTGGAATGTGACAATTAATAGCCCCAAGCAATTGTTGCCTTGTAACCTCCTTCAAGAAGTGTACCTTGAAGGCTGATACAACGATGACCTCAGCACTCTTCATTGATAAATCTGAACACAAAGAGCAATAATGTATATATTATAATACTAAATATGTTTATACCTGAGGTTGATGTTAATACTGATGTTGATGCTGATGGAGATGCTACTGTTGAGGTTGATACTGATGAAGTTGCTGATGTTGATTGTGATGTTGATGTTAATGCTGATGGTGATGTTGCTGCTGTTGCTGCAAAATAAAATCATCAATGAATGTAGATCAATTATACATTGAATGACTTCTCACTAAGATTCACAAATTCACATTCTTGAGTGAGATTGTTCTTAAGAATATTTTCTAGGGATTTAGCACTTTTTCTTTACATTCATGAAGCATGCATACCTATCTCATGCAGTATACATCTGAAAGTTACCTGAATTAGTCACTTTGACAGATGATTTCACTGTTTCCCTCTTCTCACGTTCCTGTAGTGATTGAGGCCCCCATTTTCAACATTGCTAAATTTTAACCTTACATATTGATTAATATTGGTATTAGTCCCTGTTTTTGACTACATAACTTGGTACTTGAATCTACCCCGTGATAATGAACAGATACATACCCATACCTTGGTGTAATCAAATCCTTTCTTGATCATCCTCCTTCTTCCAGTTAAGGTGTGAATGATGTGCTGCCTAATAGCTCGCTCCCCAAAGTATTTGGTTGAGCAATTTGGAACCAATTTCTGTACCATATCTTCGAGTTTCTTTTTCTCTTCAGGGTTAGTCTTGAATAAAGGAATGACATTTCCTTTCCACTGTTCTTTTACAGCTTTGTTCACCTTATTTCGCCTATGGATTTAAAAAAGTTACTTTTCAATTTGATGATTTATAATGCTTACATCATCAGGTACAATCTTTTCTCCTCTGGTGGGATCTTCATCAACTCAGCAAGGGAAAGTTTTTTCTTGGCGCCGCCAAAGCCTTCAGGTGCAGGAGAATTATCACAGGCAGCTGCTTTTGTGGGCTGCTCCAACGTTAGCGTTATGAGCTTCCTTAACTTCAGTTGCTCACTAACAGTTTGAAGCCCACAAGCCTTCAGCTGCTCCATGCTGCCATGTTGGCACAGCAACGCAAGAGACTCTCCATCACAAATTCCCTGCTCTGTGAATTGTGTAAAAACATTGTGGTTGCGACACGTTCAGATGCTAATTAATCATCCCGCCCTATGGGCAGGACTGCACAATATGCATGCGCAGCACATGGCATTGGCATCAAAAAGAAGGGAAAAGGTACGTTGGTATTAGCTATAAACAATGATCCCACCGATTCCGACAAGTTGCATCACGCGGCAATGGCTTTTATACAGCAGATATACATGTACATGTACATCTCGTTAACGCGTACAGTTGTATTTGCTATACAAAGTGATCACAACATGTACAAAAAAAACTTTAGGCGTGCGTAGCTGTTACAGATAGCTAGTGCGATTCAACTGGCGATTATATAGTCCATGCGTACATAATTATATACATTATATGCATGCGCGATATGTAAATCGATCAACTAACTGTTTGGCAGTGTTACTACCTTTAAAGCTTTGCGCAACTGCGTGACTGAAGTTTTTCTCTGCCCATTCTTCAGTTTCTGTGACTGTCCATAGCTTGGCAACTTCCAGCGGTACGACCACGGCCATCTTGCTTATACGCATGCGCAATAGAGCAAAGTCTAATCTGCTCACCAATGAACAATATTTGGGATCGAAAAGAAGTTGCCTACTGTACGTGTGCAGCTAGGCAAGCACCTCACGCTCACTGCCCATGTGAGGATTGCAAGGGTAATGCTGTTTCTCGATCAACCGAACTAAGACATTGGAAAAATTCTTTGCAAGTAGCAGGTACGCGCGCGTGGCTTTAATCAAAACAATTTGCGATTATATGTGCTGCTTTAATTTATAGCAAGTTGTGATCGCGCCCGTAACATTGGCGAAAGAGCTGATATCGAGGAACCTGACTACAATACTGCATTGCAAATTGCCGATCTTCCAGCTGGTCAAACGGAAGATGCAATTGCAATAGATGATGAAACGTTGACTATTGAACCTGATTATATTGTGGACTGTGCTGATGATTATGCGACTCCTCCTTACTCAGATGTTAACGTTATCTCTACGGCTGATGAACTGTTTGCCAACACTGATGAACAGATGCAGCTTGCCAACACTGATGAACAGTTGCAGTTAACTGATGAAGACAACCAGGAGCGAAGAAAGATAGAACATGATGTTTTAGAAGCTGTTCTTGATGCTTTGGTGATCCAAGATGATTTTTCTACTTCACAAGAACATTTTATGAGAGTGCTAAGCTATGGTAGAGATTTATACTGCAAGGGAGACCCTCAACTGTTGAGATACTGGCCTAGATCTTGGCAAGCAGTTACAAAGCTATTGAAGATGAAAGGATATAAGGAACTCACTATGTATCAAATATGCCTGAGCGCAGAACACCCTATCTGTTATGACATTATGAATTCCACTGAACTAGTTTGCAAGTAAGCTTCAAAATCTTTACTTACATCTTCTATGCATTTTGCCCCATGTACATAATGTATATCCATTTTTGCATCTGCACATGCAGGTATTGCCATCAAAAAGGGACAATAGGTTTCTTTTATATGTGCCTTCATAATAAGATATTAAGATGGTGCAGCAACCCATTGTTTTGTAAAAAGATGACAGCTCAAGAATTCTGGTTAGGAGTCGGAAGAAATAATGATTTGAAAAATGAAATATGGAATGGGTCACGCTTTAAAGAGTTGCCGTGGTTTTGGAATCCCGATGTTAAATGGATTGTGCCAGCACTCTGCCCTACATGCAAAGAAATAGTAAGCAGCACAATAATCAAAGAAGCCTTACATCTGGCATCAAATGATTCTATCCTTGATAGCTTTGATCTGTATGCATCTTTATTGAATGTCCTAATTGTTTTACAAACTTTAAGCATGCACCCAAAGTCACCAGGGGAGATCCTAGAAACATAGCACTCATTGGTCATTGGGATGGATGGCAACCTTTTTCTACATCTGGCAAACATAGCTGTGGTAAGTGTATGTGCAGTGCATGCATTATATATATAATGTATATAATATATTGTATCAATAGGGTCTATAGAAGTGTCAATAGCTACAATGAAAAAGGAAGATCGGTGTAAAGTAGATGAAGTCTATGTTTGTGGATTTGTGCCAAACCATATGTTGCCTAACAAGTGTGCTATTTCACTTGATCCATTTCTACAAATATTGGTTGAGGAAATAGAAGATCTATTTGTAAATGGTAAGGAATTATACCCCATTCATGTGCATGCAGATTCAATATGTTATATATGCAGGTATTGAAGTTGAATATGCTGGGCAGTTAGATGGGTTTCCTCCAGGCAAAATGGTGATTAGATGTTTGTTACTTCTGTGGACTGGAGATTACCCTGCTCAGTCACAAGTTGGAAAGTTTATTCAGGGTGGCATGAGACCCTGCAGGCGGTGCAATCTAGTTGGTAAGCTGAGAAGATACAATATGGAGTTAACGTAATACTGCACTGTGCTAAATTGTTTACCAGGCACACAAGGACCTGATAGCAACCACTATTACTATGGTAATTACCGGTATCATGCTAAGTACCCGTGGCCTGAGAGAGAAATGCTGGATTGTATTGAGTATATGAAAAATGTAGCTATTGAGGAGCGTCCATCGGTGTGTGCCACAATGGCAAGAGAATGTGGATTTACTGGGCTTTCAGTGTTACATCGCCTTTATGCAGCATATGGTTTTAATTTTCTAAAAGACTTGGTGTTTGATGGTATGCATGATGTTTCTCTGAATGTAATCAAGCATCACCTTGAAGTACAATTGGAACTTGGATTATTGAATAAAGCTACCATCGAAGAGCGATTGGAAGCCATGCCATGGACATCAGGTAACTTTCAAAACTATTCTTTTAAAACTATTTATTATGTTGTTTTTGTATTTAATCAGAACTCAGAGATGGTAGGCTACCAACAGCAATAACAAAACGTTTGGGTTTTTTTCAAAGCTGAAGATTTTATGAAATTTTGCTACCCTGCTTCTGAGTATGTTTTGGGTGGAGTTTTGTCTGACGCTTACTATCACACTTGGATACTACTTGTTCGAATTACGGAAATGATCTTTTTCACTGGACGAAATGGTATGTCTCCAGATGATATTGTATTGCTGAAACAGTTGATTTTAAAGCATAATATCCTAACAGAAGAAGCAGAAGGAATTAAAAGTTGTGTTATAACGCTTCATAACTTATTGCACTATCCAGAAGATATAGAACGGTTTTCTAGTCCAGATAATTATTGGTGCTTCACATTTGAAAGAGCAGTTCACAGTTATGTGTCTATAAGTTCTAACAATAAGAATATGGAATTTACATTTTCTGAAGTAGAGTGCCGAAGAGAGTTTCTCAAGTTTTACAAAATGTCTTATGATAGCTTCTCTCCATTGCCTCATCCGATTGCCAAAGTAAGTTTTTTTCATTAATTGGCTTGTATAATAAATGAAATTTAAATAGCTTCACTGTGATTCAGAAATTGTACACATAATCGCATACATGCATGTCTCGAAATTGTTACATGATAAACACAATTGTATTTCATGCCTCTGTCCATGCTTCTAGAAATATTACACGACTCCATTTCCAACTGTGGAAACAAATTATAATCACTTGCATTTTCTTTACCAAGTACATGCAAAGAGTATTTCACAAGCAAGACAATTGTCAAAGCAATTCTCTGATGTTAAAAGTATTCTTGTGGGTGGAAAAAGATACATTCCATTAACTGCAGTTGAAAGCAATTTGATCAACCAAGTGCTAACAACTCCAGTGCCATGGGATGATGATTTACATATTGCTACCATCCAGGTTAGCAGTATTTATATGCCAAATCATGGATACAATGGTACCTTGTATAGAATCAATGAACACATACTTTCCAAATATGATACTTCTGAAGAGTTAATAGTTGTCAGGATATTGAATATTGTATCATTAAATCTACAAGGAGAGTATAAAACTTTTATAAAGGGAGAAGCATACACACAAGCATTAACAGCTACTGGAGATTCGAGATTCCATGAGTATAGCGATAATCCCTTTGTTGAACCATCAGCGACAGTGCTGTTCATTCCAGTGAGTGGAATTGTTAGAAAAGTTATGCTTTATCCTGACCCAGAACATCTTCAAGATCCATACTGCTACATTGTCATCGATTATCAAAGACCAGTTCTGCCATTGTGTAGTAGTGATGTATTAGTTCCGCACTATCCTGAGGTAGGAGAAATGGTACATGTGAAAGGAATCAATGGAAATGAACTTTATTTGGCAGCAATACATTCTGTTGATTATAATGCTACCACTTGTTATGCATACTTTTATGAGAGAGATGCTGATTCTACTGTAACTGTACGTTACAAACGCCTAAAGGAGAAGGAGAAAATTCAGTTTGCCTCAATAGTACGTTCATTGGATGGATACTTTGAAGGAAAATTTTGGTTTCAGTAGTTTTGTTTCATGTTGTGTGTTGTAGAATTGATTCTGAATTCTCACACTGTAATTAAAACGGTAATTTTGGCTTTATTCTGGGAATTGAAATCCCTATACATTGGTTTGATGTCTTTCCGCTCTTGGAACTACATGTTTATTGCAAGCATAGGATTTAGAATAACAAATGTGGAAATAAAATTCCCATGTTGGGTTGATGGGAATTTTTTTTCAGGATCGAAATCGAACTTATGCTGGGAATTAAAAACCCATGCTGGGATTCAAAACCCCCTATGGAAAACGAAATCCCAATGTTGGGATTGATTGTCATAATGGGATTATTTTTTCCCTGGTGTGGAAATTTCTTATGATACTGGGAATAAAAAATTCCATGCTGGGAATTTGGTTGAAAACCCAAACATGGGAATAAAAATTACTGGGAAATGTCATAAACCCGTTAATGGGAACGCGAAATTTTTTCCTGTGCTCGTGACGCCATTTTAAGTTAGTCTTGTACCCAGATCCACGCCACAGCAGCGGATGGATTACATCACCGCTACGTGGAAGTAGGGTCTGGAGAATCTCTCGGCAAAATCGTGGCCAGTGGAATGTAATAATTAATTAACATTAGGTCACGCGCTGCGGGTAATTAACAAGATAATCGATTCGTATGTTATGTATGGGCAGGCTTTCAGTCAGTAAAGAGACAGATTGCACAACACCTCTATAGTTCACATTTTACCCTTGCTGAAGCAACTACCACAGCGGTTCACTTGCATGATTCCGGGCTCGCCTCTGCACGTTCTTGCGCACGGATCCAATTGGATCCGATGTTAGCCGGTTGTACGATGACAGTACACGTGTGCGGACCGATAGGAAACGGCCGTGGAAGCGAGGCTCGTTTGGTCGCACGTTTTCACACGCTGATAATTCGTCTGCCTACCCCGTACGAGTTGTTCGGATCGTCTAACAACACCGTACGACTGTCAACCTGGCCCCGTACGGTCTGTTTGGATCGTTTACCTGGCCCCGTTTTGATCGTCTACCTACTCTGTACGAGCTTTCAACCCACCCAGCCTGCCGATCGACGCCATACATTTTGACACCGCGCCTCGCTCGCAAATAAACTTGGCCACACTTTTAAGTTTCTGTGAATCTCAAATTAGAAAAATACACAAAACACACACACACACACACACACACACACACACACACACACACACACACACACACACACACACACACACACACACACACACACACACACACAATTTTCTCTTCCGTTTTGTGCGTCAATTGCCTCTCCAACTATATAGGCCTGTTTCTGTCCGCGCGTCTTCTGTTTCTGATAATGCAATACACGATCTGAGATTGTTGCCAATAAGATAAAACCTTACCTCCTCACTTTTCTCGGGTAGGGATGCTGCCTTGTGCAAACAACTTGCTTGCACCCTTGAATTGCCTTGAATTCCCAGGATCCCTGTGTGCATGTACAATAACAAATAAACTATATGTACATTACCCCTCGAGTAACGTAACTGTGCTGCATATACGACCTTCGCTGCTACAGCCTTCTGCCTTATAAAGTACCGAACAGCCACAAGTAGCTTCTCCGATGGTATAAATTGTAACGGAACTGCATCAAGAACTGTGTGAGTGTGCATGAGACGGGGTTAAAAAAAACAAACCTTACCTATGTCAGTTATAGGTATATAGTTCAGGGCCTAGTTCGTTCAAAACACGCAGCATTAGTCTTTCATGGTGACCTTACAGAATCGAGATCGCAGTAAGATCGAATAATCCACCGTTACTTACTGAATTGCTATCTCTTGCACGCAGCGCGAACACTGGCCATTGCGGTAATTGAAAGGACGCGCGTACGTCTATATCATAAAAGGGTAGGTAAATAATCATCCTACCATTTGCGAGGCCAGTCTGAGTGAGTCAAGTCACGTTGCTATATACCGGATGCAAAATTGCAGAACTGTTTAAACGCCCAGGGCATATTGCGCGGGTAATTAGACACGTGACCAGATGGTCATAAATGTAAAACATATACATAAACTTTGTATAGACAATCATTCGCTTGATCAAATTAGAGTCCTTCCAGGGAAGGAAGAGATGGCACCTCTCACACGCAGTATGGGGGCGCACTTATTGGAGAACACTGCGTAGAGAGATGTTTGGATGTGTGTACTCCAAGCACATATCAGTCATCCATAACCTTGCCTTCAATGCTTTCTCATGAGGATGAGAAACAGAGTGTAAGGAGAGTGTGTAAAAATGTCTCAGTACGTACCTTGTTACAATCATTTGCAGTCCTTCCAGGGAAGGAAGAGATGGCACCTCTCACAGGCAGGGCAGATCTCTGCTACGTGGATGGATGGGGAGCAATTATTGGAGAACACTGCGTAGAGAGATGTTTGGATGTTTGTACTCCAAGCACACATCAGTCATCCATTACCTTGACTTCAATACAAGGCAATGCTTTCTCATGAGGATGAGAAACATTGTGTAAGGAGAGTGTGTAAGAATGTCTCAGTACGTACCTTCCAATCATTCACTTGATCAAATTAGAGTCCTTCCAGGGAAGGAAGAGATGGCACCTCTCACACGCAGTATGGGGGAGCACGTATTGGAGAACACTGCGTAGAGAGATGTTTGGATGTTTGTACTCCAAGCACACATCAGTCATCCATTACCTTGACTTCAATACAAGGCAATGCTTTCTCATGAGGATGAGAAACATTGTGTAAGGAGAGTGTGTAAGAATGTCTCAGTACGTACCTTCCAATCATTCACTTGATCAAATTAGAGTCCTTCCAGGGAAGGAAGAGATGGCACCTCTCACACGCAGTATGGGGGAGCACGTATTGGAGAACACTGCGTAGAGAGATGTTTGGAAGTTTGTACTCCAAGCACACATCAGTCATCCATTACCTTGACTTCAATGCTTTCTCATGAGAATAAGAAACAGAGTTGTAAGGAGAGTGAATAAAAATGTCTCAGTACGTTACAATCATTTCAGTCCTTCCAGGGAAGGAAGAGATGGCACCTCTCACAGGCAGGGCTACGTGGATGGATGGTGAGCACTTATTGGAGAACACTGCGTAGAGAGAAGTTTGGATGTTTGTACTCCAAGCACACATCAGCCAACCATTACCTTGCCTTAAATCATGTTTTCTGTTTCAAATCCTACACGCAGACACTCAAACGATGACGCGCAGTAAAGATGTGCTGACGGAATCAGATGTCTTGGAATAACCTGACCAGGCTGTGACAAAAAAAAGACGCTGGCACCTCCTAGAGGTTTTCTGCAAAAACTGGTGGCTGGTACGGGCCCGTGCTGATGTACTAGTAATCCGTCTTACATCGGCGTGAGAGTACAGATCTGTCACGCCCACTGCCGATCTTACGGTGAGCCTCGGCCCGACTTTGGTGCTAAAGCCTATGGGACTGACTACGTCAGTACTCTAACTTTTCAATTTATCTGACGTCCGATGTGCTGTCTACATGTAACAGAAGTGATTGAGTACGATATATGTACATATACGAGGCCATACCATTGTTGGTAATATCAACTCCTTCAACTTCAGGACTAGTGATCGCACAGCCATGGTTAGCAAGCTGGTGCTCGAAGTAGGTGGATTTGCACACAAACACTACACAGTGATCACAATATTTCTTTAATTTGCCGCTAATTTAATGACTCAAGAAAAATAATTTCATTGCGTGTATTTAGTGTCTTTGCAGACGGTTTGATCGTACGGCCCACGCTCCAAATATCTACCGTACGGTCCAAGGAAACAATGACTGCCTACCCACGTTTCGCTGCTTGCACGTCGGGTGTATTGACGGCGGGAATTAATCGTCACACGTATTTGGAACCGCTGTGTACGGCACGTTCCCATGAGCTTCGCGTGAGATGTTATCTATGATATTAGCATCAGGATCTAGATTCGGCTGAGCAAGAAGCAGCAGCTAGTGTTCGAGCTTAGGAATCTACTTGAAACAGCAGGGATGAGTGGGAGAATGTGTATAGATTATAGAAAATAGGGCGAAAGATGTATAAATATGGGCACAAGTTACAGGTGGGCTGTAATTAGAATACTTAACATAGTTTTGACACAACAGTGCGCTGAAAGTCTGTCCTTGTGCACTGCATGGTGAGACAATCATGTTGCGCCACTGTTGTTCTATCTGTATAGTACAATAGCATTGCTGTTTGCGTCTCCTGCATGTGCTGTCGTAGTTCCTCTCCTCGTTAGTGTACGTTTCGATTCGGTCCTTCATCACTAAGTAAAGCGTGTAAGGGACTAACTAAGTAACTATCTGTTCTTCCCACTTGTTTGTCCAACAGTGTAGGCAGGCACTGCCAGGCAGAAGGACCTCGCGCTTCCAGTTGGCAAAGAAACGAATAAGACTTACAACAAAACACTCATCAGGGGCGGCGGAAGCTATTTAGCATTGGTCCCGCCAGCAAAGTATGGGGGTGCAGTCCGATTCAATCAGTGGGGTGTCCGCTTTCGCCGTTTCGGCCGTATTATATTCTGATCAGTCACGCGGTACAAGTTGAAAATGATGCCTGGACTTTTTATTTTTTTTAATTTGTGCCCTTAACATTGGTCCCGCAGCAGCGGGACCTGCGGTACCTGTTCCGCCGCCCCTGCTCATACATGTAATTCATAAAGGCTTCAGAAACTACACCCAAGTAACGTGTGACTGTCACGCGAAAAATTCAATTAAAATCACTAATTGCGCATGCTCGCAATCCGATTGTACCGTTCAGATTCGAACGGCGGTGGCCACGATTTTGCCGAGAGATTCTCCAGACCCTACTTCCACGTAGCGGTGATGTAATCCATCCGCTGCTGTGGCGTGGGTCTGGGTACGAGACTAATTTTAAGTATCAACTTTCGTGTCCAATTAATACATAAGAGTGTAGGTGAAAATTGACAGGTATACCTGTCAATTGACAGGTTAACCGGGCGCTCGTCGCTTATAGATTAATTAGGTACAACTTCAATATCCAATGCATAATATCATGACTCAAACTCCATTTCATTTCTGCTGCATGTAAAACCAATCTGATATCCTAGTGAGTATAGTGTGACAGGTAGGGGTTAGTTAAAAATGACCACTTATCTATATAAATTATGTTACCTTATGGTATCTGTATTAAAAATACATGTGCATACACCTTTAATTACTTCCTCATGTTTATTTACCTTGACATCCCCAACAAACAACAATGTTTGTTTAACAATAGACACAGTCTTTACTACATCTTATACAATGTCCTTTGTCCCGTTGATCTGCTACAACTCTTATTTGTTGCAAGAGAACGTTCATGTGGTCAAGGTAGCAATGAAAGAGTAATTGCGGGCTACCAATCCGATGACCGCATAGGATCGAGTCTATATAAGTATGAAATAAGACCCTGCTTTTTATACCACTGTAACTCCTATATGCCACCAATTAACGTTAATTCTTGATTTTATTTATCTTGTTCTGTTGTAGCAGAATTTTATAGCTCATTTAACACGGCATCAGAACCTATACATCCAAGGATACACCAAAGGTATCAACTGCAGCATCATCAAAGGGGACTCATTTAATGTATTGTTTTTAGACACATTTTTTATATAGCTTATGCTATCAAGGTTTGAAATACATACAACCATGGTCCTGTAACCATTTTCCCAACGATTGCAAGTGCATGCAATATTCAGTAATGATGTTCATAAAGTTGTAGTAATATTACAAAGCTCTTGTTAATAAGCGTGTAATAGGCTGGGATAATGCCTTATACTTTGCATCACCTTCTGGTACCAGCTTTGAAACCAACTTCACTGTTTCCTGCACGTGCATGATTTGCCAGGTCTGTATAAATGTATAGCACCAACCCATTCCTCATGAGTATATTGTCTTGAAAAATACGGTGGGCACCATCATATTTTGATGATACAGCTGTTTTTTAATGACGTGACAGTCCATGCTGTAAAATATTTTCCATCACTTTCCGTACGCGTGCCTTGATGAATTCGGTGCCTATTAACGGGGAACTGCCACAATGTTATCTCGGTTTATAGCATTTGAGTAGAAAATAAGAACTGCAAAATGATGTATTAAGTATTTGCTTTTATAATCAAGATAAATTCAAGACAACACAAAAAAATTTGGTCGCCATGTTTTTATTAAAATTTAAGACCATCTAATACGTCACTGGTCTCAGAAATCCATAGTGCGCGTATAGAGAATGCCTCACTACATTGCCAAGGGGTGTATAAATTGTGATAATAAGTGCCCAAAGGGTGTTAGTTTTCATCGTTTGCCCTCAAAAAACCCATCTCTGCTTCATCACATAAGTTTTTGTCATGCTTTTCAACTAGCATTCGTAAATACGACATGTTGTGATAATATCGATCGCTCGTTTCAGTGGTTACTTGTACTCCATTTGACGGATATCTCCATAAATGGCGCAAACGCTCGTGTATGTAGCGAGAATTTCTCCCCAGAGGACTATACATCCAGCTTGTCGCCATCACACCTACTAAGGCGATGCGTAAAGTCAGTGGATTGAGGCATGCTCCCAGGGCCGGTGAGAGCCGTAGTGAGGCCCGGGGTAACATATCATTTGAGGGCCCCATTGCCATAGGCCCTGAAAATACGAGGGGGGGGGGGGGGGGGGGGGGGATCCCCCTTGAAATTGGCCAAATACGAGTTTTTATACATCCGTACATGTAGTACATGTACGTTTATTAAACTGCATTCCACTCTTTAGACATAATACAATACAGTTTTGGACAGCCGGGCCCCCTATTATACCTTGGGGCCCGCGGGGTACCCCCCCCCCCCCCCTCTCACCGGCCCTGCATGCTCCAACAAACTCAGGATGATCTGTGATGTACTGGAGACCCTCCACATCACTAAAAATGTGCCTTGTGTGTGCCAGTTCCCTACAACAGCAACACACGCGTTCGGTTTGGAGAGCAAGCTGTGTTATCGACACGCGTACGTGCAGCAAGGTCGGCTGGTAAAACACTGTCACTATCACTCTCGCTGGAGGTGTCGGACTAATGACTTATATATACAAGACGATCAGGTGCAGATGATAATGAACTAAATCAACTAATTTAGATAGTGACGTGGTGCATGTGTTGCAGAGGAAATCACTGTTTAATTTGTGATGCATATCATCTATACATAAGGCATTATATCCACCACAACTATTATGTCCTGTGGCGATCAGGAGCTGATATGTTGTGCTATAGAGCAGGTGAAGAGGAAGACTTTGATGTAGGTATAGTTGACAGTATAGTGTCAATTCGTTCCTTTCCACTTAAATAGTAACTTCCAGTGGCGGATCCAGGAATTCGGCGAGGGGGGGGGGGGGGGGGTCCGATATGAATAATAGATGAGGGGAGGGGCGCGCGCGAAGCGCGCGCAATTTCTTTATGTGCATATTTTTCCATAGATAGTGTAGTAGAGAGATTAGAAACAAAGGCAGTCACTTGCACTCAGTTAGGTTCTTGTGCCCAGGCTTATGTGGATTTTAAATGCGTGTGTTTCATCTGTCAGTTTCGTCAGATTTGTACGTGCGCTACTTGAGCCACTTAAAATTTCATCATACTCAGATAAAAAATATAATTAACCTACTTCAAGCAATGAACAGTATTCTATTTCGTCCCCTGTACATCCTCCTACCCTCCCTCCTCCTACCCTCTCTCCTCCTACCTCCCTCCTCCTACCCTCCCTCCTCCTACCCTCCCTCCTCCTACCCTCCCTCCTCCTACCCTCCCTCCCTCCTCCTACCCTCCCTCCCTCCTCCTACCCTCCCTCCCTCCTCCTACCCTCCCTCCCTCCTCCTACCCTCCCTCCCTCCTCCTACCCTCCCTCC
Organism: Spongilla lacustris; assembly: GCA_949361645.1. NCBI lineage: Eukaryota > Metazoa > Porifera > Demospongiae > Spongillida > Spongillidae > Spongilla > Spongilla lacustris. The sequence goes on along the minus strand of OX442416.1, from coordinate 5,141,563 downwards.
CTCCTCCTACCCTCCCTCCCTCCTCCTACCCTCCCTCTTACCTCCTACCCTCCCTCTTACCTCCCTCACTTTCACCTCTCTTTCTTCTCTCCACAGCTGTAGTACAGCAAGCTAGGCTATATTGACCACCTCCCACCCTTCTCCCATTTTGGCACCCCACCCCCACCTTCCTTGTAGTGCTACTATAGCGGGGCCGGGGGACGGAGGGGGGGGGGGGGGGGGGGGGGGGGGGGACAATATACCCTAGGTTATAGTGTCCGGGGAGACAGTATATCCAGGGGCGGCATCAGCTGCATAAATCTTAAGCGGACCTATATAGCCTGCAGTTTGAAAACCACCTAGCTCTTGGCACGTATAAATGCGGTCAAGTGAGTCATAAAAAAATCGCGGGAATCACATAGGCGGCGCATGCAATTTTACGCGTCACCAGAGGCAGAGATCAGTAGTATATTGTCTCTATGTCACTGTCGTGTGTACAAACGATGTCATTGTATGAAATTAAATCAGCCGCCTCCACCACCCCATCCCGAGGTTAAATTCTTCCGACGCCTGTATGATATACGAAGAATGCAAAGCAACACTTTTAAACAACGCGTCGTCGAGGAACAATACACCGTAGTACGAAGCACCTTTATGCGCACGCGACTGGGGTATTGATAGTAATTATATTCATCATGGGTCCTGAGGGGGGGGGGGGGGGGGGGGGGGGGGGGGGGGGTCCGGACCCCCAGGACCCCCTCGCTGGATCTGCCCTTGACTTCCAACTCTACCTTAGGACCCGCTTTTAAGTCTTTTTGCCCCCCATGGGTAAAATTCATTACATGTATATACACATGTATAATAATAATTATTTAATGTATTAACCATTATCTAGTCAAGTTTGGATGTGGTAATTACCCTGTGTTACTCTCCCCGTATTGGAACACGCAAAATGGCTACCCAAGATGTTTTTTTTTTTTGTGGTCTCATTCAGTTCCCATAAACTGAAATTGCATAAAATAGAGTTGCACAATTTAATAGGATCATGAAGTTAAGAAATAATGAATTTTCCTGGTCATATACCCCACACGTCTAACTTATTCTCAGGGCTATAGGAAATCCCTTTAAATGTCAGGTAGGCATTTATATTTCCTCCTTAGGCCCAGCTCACACGGACTGGTGATTTCTGTAAAATACTAGAGTATACGGACAAAATAGCTACTAAGTAGTGATATTGTCGGCCATATATAGCCCTGTATATGTGCCAGCCTTATGTAAACTTTGCTAAAGAAACGAACACAGTTGTAAAGGAGGGAGAATGGTGCATGTGCGCTGGCCGGTGTATACTTCTATAATTTTGTGTATATGTGAGTGTGTTTCTTGATGCCGTAGCGGCGGATCCAAGGGGGGGGGGGGGGGCACTCGGGGCACGTGCCCCCCCTCCCCCCCCCCCCCCCCCCCCCCACAAAAATGTTGCTGCTCAGCTAGCTAGCTCTGCCTATACTTACGACTATTGATTCATACGTATTAACGTATACAGCGTGTGCGCGATGCGCGCCGATATAGATCATCAATTATTCTGAGAAAGCAATATTACATGTTGTATGTCAAGCTCTAAGCAATCCAACGCTAAAGCACCTGTGCAAATGGACCCTTGTGCACCATCCAAAACTCATGAAATTGTATGCTGATATAGACTTAGACCTAATAAACATGGGAAAAGAATTTCCTCAAGTTCTTTAGCAAACTAGGAAATGGCTAATCACGATAGATTACTATCAACGAGGCACGCAAAACAACGCCGTAAGCCTTATGCTAGTTTACATTTAGTGTATCGTGCAACCCCTTTTGTTCTGTAATCTATAGGGATAAAAGTCCAAAAAAATTTTTTTTTAACTTGAATAACTTTTAGAAGAACACAAAATAAAAATCTTAACATCAATACATTGCAAACAACTTTACAAAGCGCGCGTCTTCGTAAGCACTAGTATAGAAATCCAAAATACGGTCACAATTTTGGACGAAATTTAGATCACCAATTTCCGACTACGCAAACGCAATTTATTAAAGTACCTTACAACCAAGCAATGAATTTTAGCTTTACAACGAGTCTTGTCTCTGTCCCATAATAAGCTATCATATAAAAAGCGACAGTTTAAGATGGCGCGGAGCACGTAATGAACAAAACACATAATTTTTTCATAGTTTCCATTGCATACCCTCTGTACAGCAAAGTAATTGACACACATAGTTCATGCATGCGCAGCATCTTTAAAATGTAATATATCACTTAATTATATAAGATCAGCTTCAGACTTCAGCACAATTCTACGCCCCAGCGATTGATGTGCATTGAAATTCTTAATCGTATATTCCAAATGTTGCAAATTTTTCAAACCTGTGGGATCATTAAATGGTGGATAATAGTGTGGGTGTTGGTACAGTTGTTTGTAAATTATAAGAAACTCGTCAACGGCAACATCCTGATGAATGTTGTTAAATTCTTCCACAATAAGCTTGCCACATGCTCCGCAAGGAGTGTTCAGAGAATACAGGAGGTTGTCAAAATGATCCTTCTTGATATCAAAATAATTTTTGTAAGCTGTCATGAGTCCAGGTAATTGATCTTTTAAAAGTTTTTCTTCTGTGTGGGATTGACTTGTATCGGTTGAAAAATGACAGAAGTTTTCGCCTAGAAGCTTTTGAAATTTGTATGTCTGTCCATCTTGGGGGATCAAGCACAGAACGGCAAATTGCAAATTTAAATTGTACATATTCCTTAGCCGGTCCTTGATTCCATTAACAATATATTTCGCATAGTCGTTGCTGATGGCACTGATGCTCGCTTCTTCCTCTTGGTGATAGAATGCCCTGGAGGTGCCCAGTACCACGAATGAGCATAGCACGAAAAACTGCAGAACGTTCATTTCTGTTCCAATTATCTGCTCAGTGCAAATGCGCATGTAGTACAGACCGGTTGTGATTTTTATAGGAAAATTGACGCGGAAACAGGGTTGCCGCGGTTATGTCATGGCAAAAAGTATCCTACCAAAAAAGTATCCTAGGATGAAATATATTTCATCCTATGGGATTAAATTTTTCTGCTAAATATGATCCTAGGATGATTTTTAGCAGAAAAATTTCATCCTAGGATAATTTTTTTCTGCTAAAAATCATCCCATACTGCCAAAAATCATCCTAGTCATACATATTATAGGGCTAATTTTAGCTGCAAAATTTCATCCTATGTGATGTGATTTTTTAATACATGCTTAGACGAATGAATTGAACTACATGGTAGTAGCCACTCAACTAAGGCGTGGCATGCAAAGCAGAAAAGATTTTACAATTACACCGCTTGTAATTGTCTTTGCATGGTTTTTGCATAAGTGAACAATACCCACAATGAGACATGACAGAATTACATTTACATCTTCTTAACAGTTTCAAAATGATTTCCAATGTTGGTGATAAAAATGGATTCCTCCTGATGGCTGTCGCTGCAGGATATTTCCTTTATAACTGGTGAGTGCTTTAATCACTTGTAGGTCCCTCCTGATGGTGCAAATACACAAATCGCTGTGTGTAGCATGGTTGCAGCCGCAATGATTTCTACTTCTGTGGCCCACACATTTAGAGACTGCATTCTTGTTCGCTGCATGTAGTCTTCCATTGACTCATGTGGATCAAGGAGGCAGGACAACTTGGAAGCATTGTGCATCATGAAGGAAGTGATCATTAAACGGATTTCATCATGGTCCTCTTGTGAGCCAGTTAGAGTTTGTGCAATTGATCTAAAAAAGCAATTTCCATCTCCCTTGATTCTTCCTATTGCCAAAGGGGCCTGTGAAATTCCAATCATTGATGGCTTCTGGCAATGAATCCGATTTCCATGAAGAAATTTAAGCCCAAGTAGAATACATCTTTTTTCTTGCCAATCACTGCATACAGGTACATAGCTTATCATATCCACTTTCTCTTCATTCACTACTTTTAAAGGTGTGATGGCATGCTCCCCATTGAATGATAGTAGGCAGGTGATGTCTCCATTTATGCACAACTTTCTTGTGTCATATACCCACTGGCAAAAGTTATCTAGATCTGATGCAGACATGAGAAAGTAAGTTTTCTCTAGTACTTGCAGTGGTGTAGTTGATATGTCACTTGACGTGCACCAAAACATAAGCAGTTCTATCCCTTCAACTACACTGCACGTACCATCCAGGGATAAGAAAAGGGAAGTGGAGAGTTTGCTTTTGAACTTGTTAAACTCATCATGGAGGTCTTCATTGATGATCACAAAATCACCTCCACACACTTCTCTTATAGGTGATTCTCCAAAATATGCTATCCAAAGAGACACAGTTAGATCTTTACTGAGGGCAAATTCATCCTCTTGCAAATGCAGTGTTTTTTCCTGTGCAAGTAATGAAGTAGGTTTCATTAAAATTTATGTGAAATGAATTCGAACTTACATCTAATTCTTCATCATCTTCTTCAGCTTTGTAAAACAGCTCACATGCACCAGTTCGCCATAAACGCAACAGGTGTGGGGAATAAAGCTGTTCATGAAGTGCTTTGTGATTTAGTTCACTTCTTTTGTCGTCATTGCCTTTGTCCAAAACCTCATGTGGTGTGGACTGATGAGGAGATGCTGGTGGTGTGGACTGGTGGGGGGATGCTGGTGGTGTGGACTGGTGAGGGGATGCCGGTGGTGTGGACTGGTGAGATGAAGGTGGACGTAGGTATAACTTGAGGTGAGCACCATTGATCCTCTTGGTCACAATCTTCTTTTGATCTAATGTCACAAGAGAGTAAAAGCCTTTACCAAGGTCATGAGTTATCAGGCTTGGGCTCAGCCATTTGGGATCCATTTTTCCTCCTTTACGTTTACACCTTCTGAAATCCTTTTGAAGCACCTCCATGCCCACCTGTGTAATAAAACATTTTAAATTGATGTCTATTTACACATATAGATACTTGCACAAACCTGAAATTTGCATGGATTGGCATGCCTTCGGTCATATGCAGCTTTTTGCTTTTTCTGTGCGATTGATATGTTTTTCTCCACCCTCTCAAGTATCTCCTGCCTATACTTATTAAGACCACCTACAAAATCAATCTAAAACAAAAGGATTGTGATCACATACATGTACACCAAAATGTATACAAGATATAGTTTTGCATACACATCACCATTATGCTTACTGGCACAACATCTTCTGAAGACTTTGTGTAATTGCTCAACAATTGGCTTCCTGGATCCAAATACGTCAGCTCAATAGGAATGACAGCCTTTCGGCCAAACATCACTTCAAAGGGTGTGTGTAACGATGACTCATGACGGCTTGTATTGTATGCATAAACGCATGCGTCCAGATATTCATCCCATAACTCTTTCCTTGAACTGACATATTTCACGATCATATTTTTCAATGTTTGGTTCCACCTTTCATCTAACCCATTAGCCTGACAAGCCAATGATTAATCAGTACTAAACTCATGCACTGCATAAACATTACCTGTGGGTGGTATGGTGTGGTAAAATGATGCTTAATTCCTAAAATCTTCATCATCTCTCTGTCAAGATCACTTTTAAATTCCCCTCCTTGGTCACTTGTCAGTAACCTGGGAAACCCCATACGCATGAAAATCTGCCAACAATGACAAAGGAGTTCTTCATCAGTTTGGATAGGATACTCTTGCACTATGAAAATCAGCTAAATCACTCATACGTGTACCTTCAGAAGTGATTTTGCAACTCCTGGAGCCTCTTTTGTTGGAAGCGGAACTGCTTCCACCCACTTGGTGAAATAATCACTCAGGGTTAATATGTACCTATTTCCATGAACTGATTTAGGAGTTACAGGACCCACAAAATCTATTCCAACATGAAACCAAGGTGACTGTACAGGTACAGGGTGGAGTTCAGGTGTGGTGGTTGTCAACTTTGAATTGACGCGCTGGCACTGATCACATGTGGAGATCTGCATAAGTACGAATAAATTAGAATGGAATGTTTATATGGACTTACAATTCTTTTTACATCTTCAGTCATGCCTTTCCAAGCAAATCTCTCCGCGATTCGAGCTAATGTTTTTTTCAAACCCATGTGACCTGATGTAACATCAATGTGACAGGATAACGCAATTTTTGCTCTTTCTTTCCTTTCCTGGATGTATCTAACAGTCTAAAGATATGTGCGATAAAGTCGTAAGCGCGAGGTGTGTGCAATAGCACAGCGTACCTGATCTTGTCCTTTCTTATAATGCAGCTCTCCGTTAACGACTACGAACATCGATGACCGCTGCCTAATCTGCCTTTTCATAGACAAAGTGCAATTTGGGGGGTACCCTTTTCCTGTCAAATAGAAATATACGAAGTCCACAATATCTTCGGAGCTATCATCTTCCATTCTAGGCGCAGCTGATTCAGTCAAGCTGACACGTGGCAAGCGGTGCGCTAACAAAAGGATGGGGTAGGATGAAAAATAGCAGGCACGGATAATTTTTGGCCGGATGTGAATTGCGATAATTAATCCTAGGATGAAATTTTGCTCCCGGACTAAATTTTTCGTGACAGTTACATACATTTGTTTATAGTTTACACTTCACCATGTACATGTATATAGCCATATAAATGTGTGTAACCGCGGCAACCCTGCATGCATGCGTGGAAAAGCATGTTTATCACTTTTGTACATGTACAGGGTGCACAAACAATTTAGGGGAAGGCCGGGCAACGCGGACAAGCTAAGGTAATCATTTTTGTAAACACATTGTATTTATTATAATTGATTTTCACAACACGATCAGTTTTGCCTTTTTTTTAGATTTGACCGGGCAAAGCGAAAAGCGACTAATATGGCACTTCGACGTATCTCGGCATCGTAAATGTTATTCCATGTTATGCGTTATTCATTTGTGTGCCGTGTTGTATTTTGTCGTTTGAATTTTCGATTCCCGAGACATGACGAGAATATTCGGCTTTTGCTCACCATTTATGGCTGCGAGCGACCATCGCGTTGTTACACATTATGTGAGCTGTTTGCCTATGGCAATAGATACATACATACGCAGAGCATGCATAAAAATCATTATAGACAAAGAGGGCTAGCTTAATAGGATGTTGGCCGTCTCACCGCAGCAATGTATTAACAAGTTACCAACTTTACCTTATTCACTTTGCCCGTAGGGTGGCACTTGAGTTTATACGAACATATGTGTCGATTCGAAAGTAGTTGTACTTACTCATTATATTCTTATGGTAGGTAACATCATTATGCGCATGCAACCATTTGTCTCATTTGCTATGATTGAAAAAAAAAAAACAAAATGTTATCGCGGACGAATATCGTAAGGAACAACTGAAAGTAACAAAGTAATTAATAACGTACACATTTACTAACCGTAGTAATTGTACTGCACTTCTGTCTGTCCGCACCTCCTATACAGCGGTCCAAAATTGGATAATTTTATGATGGAGCGTATTAAAGTAATTCCCGACCTGTCCACTTTGCCCGACCTTCCCCTACCTTTAGGAAATTACACAAAGTACCGGTACTATTTTTACATGAGAAGTAGCTATGACATGTATATGTACTCCAAGTGATACCATATATTGAAGATGATCTGCAAGTATTTTTGAATTGAAAGCAAAAATCGTAACGGGGTGTGGTATTTGCCTATTAAGTGGCAAGAAGAAAGGTGAACCAGCCTTCATGAAGTGGTCTGGACACGCTGGCATTTCTGACGTGAATGATTATGAATATTATATTTAAATCGCATCAGATGTCTATAGAGTAGTGTACTTCTAAGCTCAGAAATACTGTATGAAGCCAGATGTATTGTGTGCCATTACATAATTAAAAACTACCCTGAAATCATGATTTTGAATTAGTGCTACCATGACCACAGAATTTTTATTGCTAATATGTTCTGTTCTCATGCAACAAAAGAGAGTTGTAGCAGATGAATGGGACAAAGGAAATAATATTTGATGTAGTAAAGACTGTGTCTATTGTTAAACAAACATTGTTGTTTGTTGGGGATGTCAAGGTAAATGAACATGAGGAAGTAATTAAAGGTGTATGCACATGTACTTTCATACATGTATACCATAAAGTAACATATATAGAAAAGTGGTCATATTTAACTAACCCCTACCAGGAACACCATACTCACTGGGGTGTCAGATTGGTTTTACATGTAGTAATGATAGGGAATGGTTGTTTGAGTTTGAGTCACAATATTATGTAAGGAATGCATTGGAAGAATATTGATTAATGCACAACCAAAAAGCTGTGGTTGGCATCACGTAAGCTCCTTATTTATTTCATTTCTTCCACCCCCAAAAATAAATAAATAAACACACACACACACACACAACACACACACACACACACACACACACACACACACACACACACACACACACACACACACACACACACACACACACACACACACACACACACACACACACACACACACACACGCACCACAACACACACACACACACACACACACACAACACACACAAGCTGATTCGGTATCTTGACTCCTTATTTATTTCATTTCTCCCCCCTCCCCCCCAAAAAACACACACAAGCTGACCGACCATCCCTACATTGTTGCATGATAGAGAGGATCTAGCAATCTGTACTATTAAGGAGTGCTAGAGATCACCAACTTGATATATCAGAGAATGCTACTGCATTTTTATATACATACACAAAGCCTATATAAGGCATTTACTATAGTCCTGAACAGCAACTACTGAAGTCAAGGTGATGTGATAGGCTCCTTGCCATACTTTTTATTCAAAAGATGAGGACATGCGCATGCAGGGGCACCCTCCACGCCATCAAGTGTTGGCCCGTGCAGTTTATAGGAAAACAACACCCACAAACATTTCAAATATGCATGTACAGCTAGTACATGTATACAGCTAGCTATAGACACACAAACACAGGCACAATCCAGCGCTTTGCGTTTGTGTATCTTCCTCAAGTAGCTTAGCAGCGTGATCTTGATCCGTATTATTTGTTCTTTACAGTGCAGTGTGATATTATAGTTTATTGCCGTATTGGAGAAGACTCAGTTTAAGTTACATCGCCTCATGCATGGTTGCATTATGATTCGAATTCATATTGCAATTGCATAGTGACGAGCGAAAGAAAATCGACTCCGCTATCACTGAACAAGCAATCGCTATAGCGATCGTTTTAAATCACGTAGAGTAGATTGTAAAACCTTCTGCACTGACCGAAAATGCCACAAAAAGCTTGCGTTCAAGACAAGACAAAATCGCGGGTCCGTTACGCGAGGCACGCGCACGTTGACCTTCAGTAGAATCGCCGTTACTTTTAGTTTAGCATCAGTACAGAAGCTATGTTGCTTGATATTTTATATAAAGAATACAGTTTTAAAGACAAATTAAACCTCAGGAGTATAAACACCGCGCGCTTACGTAAGAACGATTGATCAAAAACACATAATATAAATCTATGATTAATAACTATACGTGTGATTATTAATAACAATCAATCGCAATGCGGATCGATTCGGTTAGCCACTTTGCCTTGCTAGTGTGGAAGCGCCTTTACGAATCTTTCTCTTTTGTTCGGAATTTCCTATTAGTGAATCTTAATATTTTCATTTCGGGTCTGAAAGGGGGGGGGGTGGGGGGGGGGGGGGGTTGCAACCCCCCCCCCCCCCCCCCCCCCCCCCCCCCAACGATATTGCTTCTAGGTTGCAGAAGTTCACAGATTGCGCAACGTAATTTTTGTGCTCAAATTATAAATGGACCGTGCATAGTACGATTGACAGATTGCGCAACAATTTATAAATTATTGCGCAATACGATTTATAAATTGTTGCACAATACGTGGATTCACATCAGTAATGCGCAGCGCAATTTATAAATTGTGCAAATTCACAATTTGCGCCTAACGCAACCACGAAAGTTAATTATAAGTACAAGTAGGTTGGCTTCGGCTAAAGATGGCAAGTAGCGTGAGGTGGCCAGCCTACACGTACCAATCGTAGAGGTAAGAACTTGGTAGTAACTAAGTCGATCTACGAAACTCTACATACACGACAGTCTGGGACGAGGAAGAGTTTACTCTGGGAACGAGATGGTGCACGTGTACGCAAAAATTATACAACAGTATGCGATTACGCTTCCTGAAGCGCCATTGACACACACACACACACACACTATGAAGTTGAGGATTCTGATCAGCTGGAATCCTTAACTGTAATAACAATTTATCCTGCAGTCCCTTTAATTTACACTGCTGTTTGCGGCTGGACACAATTCATACAATGGACCCTTTGCATGAAAGATCGGAAGTACGATAAACGTCACGTCTGGAGTAAAAACCACAGCGGTTGCCTAGAGACATCGTGTCACGTTCGCGGACCTTTGCGTAATAAAATGGCAATGATAGGAGTCATTCCTTCCCGCTCGGACATTAATCCTTCGGCCGATCCAGTTCCTGATCAAACTATGCTGCCAACAGTAAGTTTGACCGAGTCTGACATACCCAGAGCCTTTTTAAAGCCATCCATTAAAAAAGGCTCCGGGTATGTCAGACTCCGTCAAGCTTACTGTCGGCAGCATAGTTTGACCAGGAACTGGATCGGCCGAAGGATCACTGTCCGAGCGGGAAGGAATGACTCCGAGCATTGCCATTTTATTACGCAAAGGTCCGGTGACTGGATGAGTACCAAGAGCCACAAATCTGTGCATTTGAGGAAGCAGAGTGAAATGGAGCAGTGCAGACTGTACAGTTCACATCAGCTTATGAATAGAAGAATTTGTATGTGCTATTATATGTTTGCAAGTGCTTGAGTATATTTAAATGTACATGTATTTTTTGATTTATCCTGTATTTGTTTTTATTTTTGTAGTGTAGTATACTGTTGCTCTCATGTTATATGCATGCACATGTACATGCAATGTATATAATCATAATGAATAAATGCGCATATTAACAGCTGGAGAGGTTAATTAAAGGACTCATTTATCTCAGTTTGCTACATGAATGCTGAATTTAAAGAAGTGTTTGATCTGAGTAGGATACACATATGTAAATTGAAATATTTTTATGTGTGCATGTGCTTGAGTATGTTATTTATTCATTTGTATTTTATTTTATGTATTATTGTAATGGTTTATTTATTAAAGGTTGTCATTATGAATGTTGTATATTCATGCACCACACAAATCAAATTTGCAGGCCTAGTAATTTAGAAAGGTATGGAATGGAGGTTGTACTTGTCTTCTGTCATAATCTGTAACATTGCATAACCCCCCCCCCACCCACTCCCTCCCTCAGTGATTGATAGGGGGTGTGAATATTGGCAGTGATCACCCCCCCCCCCCCCATTTAGGTTTAAGCTCCAAGGTCTGATCGGAACTGAAGGGCTAAGCATCAAACGGGGGGGGGGGGGGGGGGGGGGGGGGGGGGGACAATATTTGTGGGAGCGGGACAATTTCTGCTAGCTGATGGGAGACAATTTCCGCTAGCAGATAATGTCCGGGCCGGATCAAAATCTGCATGCTCAGTTCTAAGCATGCCACAACACTGGATATTGATTGCACAGTGTATGTATATGATTATATGCATAAGTTCAGAATTTGGAGTAAAGAGAATCGATTCCCACTAGCAACCCAATACAGAGACTGAATGAAAAACCACGATTGACATGTTTCTTCTCAATTGGGTCCAGCCATACTGCACATTAAAGGTCGCATTGAAAGTTGTAAAGTTCATAAATATAAAGCAATCATATTCCTTTTCTTAAGTCAACAGCCATCTGAAGGGCCAATCCTGAGCGTTAAAGTTGAGCTCATAACCACAAAACACGCAACACATGTGTACACATGTTGATAATAAAATAACCCTTTTAAAAAAAATTCGAAAACTTAATTTCAATTGACAATAGATATATAAGGACATATCCAAAGGTGTATTCAACGACAGGCATTACTTAGGCACATATGTTACGCATTCACCAACATCACACTCACACATATGCACAAACGTACGACACAGGCCGCACACAATATAAAATACCCTTCGTACAAACATGAGCATTACACACATGCACTGGCATCAGCGGCGGATCCAGGGGTGGGGCGGAGCCGCCCCGAGGAGGGTGCGGGAGGGGGGCACCCCTCCCGCCCAGCTAGGGGGTATGGGGGAGCGCTGTAAGCTCCTTCATCGGGGTCTAGGGCGGACCCTCAGAAGCCAACGCTTTTTGCGGAGAAATTAACCCCCCCAAAAGTACGCAAAAACTGCACTAAAACAGATCGAGGCTGGGGAGCCACATGCAGATCAAGAGTTCAAAGCGCCGATAAATCGCTGCGATAATGTTCCAAACGATTGCTATGGAAGTACTGAACTCACCGCTCATTAATTCGTTCAGAAAAATGCACTGGAAGCTCCCTTATCGGAGTCTGGGAAGGAACTCCTGAAACTTCGTTACATTATCGAATCCCTTCGAAAAAAGTTTGATTTGCTCTTTTTAAACATTAGAATTGTGCTATGTATTTGCTATTGCTGCTCATTTGTAAAAGAGCCAATTCATCTTTCGAGGATGCCATGCCGCAAATGCGTCTATTATGTTCTCTACCGTTGTGGGAGGGTGGATGGTCGGACATGGTCCCCCCGTGCAAATGTCCCCCCGGACATTCTGCACTAGTGCAAACTGTCTCCCCCTGGGGTAAAATGTCCCCCCCCCCCCTCCCTCCTCCCCCACCCCTTCCTGACACTCCACACTAGGGTGCAATGTCCTGCCTATAGGATAAGAAAGGAAACAGTTATAAACGTCCAACAGGTTTGTTTTTAACAAAACCCCGTCTTTATATAGCGTAAAAACCATCCTTCATGGCCGGATTGTACTATGTGTGCGTCCAGGATGGGAATATATGTACATGTGGTTCTATACCCTGGTTCTGTCGAACAAAAACCATGTTGAAGCAATTCATATGTCAACATGGGTCAAAATTGCATTATTCGGACGCAGGATGCATGGTTTTTATAATGGGTTTAAGTCCGGGTACCCGACTGATCGATTGCACCATTCTCCCTCCTTTACAACTGTGTTTGTTTCTTTAGCAAAGTTTACATAAGGCTGGCACATATACAGGGCTATATATGGCCGACAATATCACTACTTAGTAGCTATTTAGTCCGTATACTCTAGTATTTTACAGTAATCACCTACCTGACATTTAAAGGGATTTCCCAGCCCAGAAAATAAGTTAGACGTGTGGGGTATATGACCAGGAAAATTCATTATTTTTTAACTTCATGATCCTATTAAATTGTGCAACTCTATTTTATGCAATTTCAGTTTATGAGAACTGAATGAGACCACAAAAAAATAATAATCTTGGGTAGCCGTTTTGCGTGTTCCAATACGGGGAGAGTACACAGGGTAAATACCACATTCAAACTAGATAATGGTTAATATATTAAATATTTATTATTATACTGCATGTGTATATACATGTAAGGAATTTTACCCATGGGGCCGGGCAAACAGACTTCTAAGCGGGTCCTAAGAAGTTGGAAGTTACTATTTATGCGGAAAGGAACGAATACTGCCAAATATACCTACATCAAAGTCTTCATCTTCACCTGCTCTATAGCACAACATACTCCTGATCGCCACAGGACATAATAGTTGTGGTGGATGTATAGATGATATGCATCACAAATTAAACAGTGATTTCCTCTGCAACAGACGCACCACGTCACTATCTAAATTAGTTGATTTAGTTCATTATCATCTGCACCTGATCGTCTTGTATATATAAGCCTTACCAATACCGTCGTCATCATGATGTACATTCACTCTAGGAAGCCATGTTAGGAACCTATTCTACGTAGTGAAGGGCTGCATGCATGCATGCGCAACATAAACCCCACATCACAGGCAAAGAAGGAACTTCATTAATTGATATGAATCAGTGGATTTGCAACAGATGAGCATGACTCGTGTAACGCGCTAATGTTTATTACTTTGACGGGAACGCCAGACTATAGCTTTGTATCATAAGCTACCAATCATGTATCGAAAAAGCATGGCTTCATTCCTATGCAAAATGGCATGGTTGTCTTAAAATAGTTCCTTGTTATAACACCTATACAATTCTAAATACATACATGTACATGTGGACACTATACCTTTGAAAGCGGTATGCCCTTGCTGTAGTGGCAATGAGACGGACAATACCATCTCTGCCTGCCATGAGACGTACCTCACCCAGTTGCTCGGTAATAGATCATCGGCGCCCTTTTAGCACAAACATATCACTTTGTTGTCGTACTGCCCGCTTCTCATTTGCAGTAGTAGTTCCAGCAAGGGTATATACGTGCACGAAGGGTTGTCATCTCTGCTAACAGTTAGGTGTATAGTCATAGATAGAGTATATGTATGCATATGATACAGTCAACCAAAATTCTGTACCATTGCTCATCGATACTCGAAGTTTCAATGCGGAGACATGCACATACATGCATATCGTGTCTAGGGTCTAGGCGGATAGGGCAGGTTGAAGATCGATAATCCCGTCGAAAAAATATACCATAGCACAAATTATACATCCCCCGGATAAAATGTTCGGGGGATAAAATTTTTGCATGCATCTCTAAAGTCCTAGTTTGTCATAGAGAACGCTTTTGTTTACTTCTTCATATCTGTTTGCCGAATCATAAATATTATGATATCTAACATTTCGTCCGTGACAATAGATTTTTTAATGAATAAACCGAATTACGGTATTGACAAATATGGCGTACAATAAGCTCAATATAGAACTAACATCTAAAGGAGGCCGTTTATGCAAAAACCGTTACAGTAATGCAAAATCCTATTGATGCAATATATAAAACAACCATTTACTGTACTAATCCCATATTGCTTATGCGCAACGAAAAGCACATCGGCTCGATATACACTGACAGCAGTGTTGCCGCGATATATCGCGATTAAAAGTTTATATCGCGAAAGGCGATATATCGCGATTAATCTTTAGTCATATCGCGAAATAAACGTGTACGGACGTAAACAAAGATATACAGAAATAAAATTTAAAAACGAGCAGAGAAAAAGTATACATTTAGGTATATCTAAGACAATAATTTACTGTTACAGTTAAACCAGTTCAGTTTGAATATTGTCTTGGAAATATAATGCAGCCTTTCATCCAAGATGCCACGCCCCCACGGGCGCAAGGAAAATACCTAAGCAAAAATGCATAAGTGCTTGCTTGCTATGGTAGGGCAAATGATTCCTCCACCACTACAATGGATCATATTTTCTCTAATCAATTTCTGCTGACAGGCTGCTTGGGAAAATTGCGCAAGCTATCATGTAGCTAAAAAACAATTGATATTTTTTTGTGCTATCCAATGCAAAGCTTCCCATATGGCAGTTTTGAAGGCTATTCGATCAACGCTCATGAATGATTCCTCCACCACTACAATGGATCATATTTTCTCTAATCAATTTCTGCTGACAGGCTGCTTGGGAAAATTGCGCAAGCTATCATGTAGCTAAAAAACAATTGATTTTTTTTTGTGCCATCCAATGCAAAGCCTCCCATATGGCAGTTTTGAAGACTATTCGATCAACGCTCATGAAATCGTCTGTGTAGCAAGTACATTTAGCGTAAGTACACGTACACCAGTACCATATCCTTCGTGGTAACCATAACTATTCACCCCCAACATTTAATAACCAAGCGATAACTGATCATGAATAATTTAATATATCGCGATATTTATATCGCGATTAAATGCTTATATCGCGATGTATCGCGATATAGACGATTAAGGATGAAGGTTATTTCGCATCGCGATACTTACCTGTCTAAAATTCGACGATTTGTTTGCTACTTTTTACCAAATCCCGCCATATAAACTCCATATGTTAAAAGGTAAGAAGTGAAGTTCAAAGAGTGGTTAGTCATGCTATGAATACTACAGGCTCACACGCGCCCTCGTACAACGCCGCGGAAACAAACCACAAACTGTTTCCAATGGATACCGCGTGTAGTAGCCTCGTCCCCAGGCCCTATTTTTATATTAAAGTTAGCGGGGACAAAAAATAGGGCCTGGTATCCTATTTTTTGTCCCCGCTAACTTTAATATAAAAATAGGGCCTGGGGACGAGGATACGCGTGTAGTAGCTGTAAATTGGAAGACCTCTGTGGGTGCAAGCTAAACAAAGGGTGAAGAAGCAAGCGGTATTGTCTGCTAAGCTAGAAAGCCACACGCGTGCATACAAGTGCACAAGATTCACTGAGGAATTGCTTCCACTTTGACATATCCAAAGACTGCCCTGAGATACACCCACCAATGTTCTGCAGCAAGTGCCAATTGGTGTTAAGGAGGAAGATTGCAGCACAAAAGGAGAAGCGCCCATCCAAGTGCTTACTGAAGCTGTATGATTGGTTCAGATGGGTGCAAGGTACGGATAGATCTAGCAATTGTCATATATCTCTTTACCACATGCACTCCAAGGTTGTATGCCTGCCTATAAGGATAGATGGCCCAAATACAGGCCATATTGCTGAAATTGCGGAGCCATTGCCACCAATAATAAAGATCTCCCCCCCCCCCCCCCCCCCATACAGCCAGCAGCTAAAGCCACCCAGACACTATCTTTAATGAGTTGGAATGCTCAATCTGTCTGGGTGTGTTCTGAAACAACCTCTTCACCTCCTATGACAACATTTTAGTAAGAACAAATAAGGCGGGATTTGTCACAAACCCGTGCGATTCGTGGGTATACACGCTGTGTCATTTATCTTTGTACCGGACTACCGGATGGCTTTTTTAAAAAAATAAATAGACAGGCAATGGAATTGGTATCATAGTGTTTCAAATGCCTCGCTGCTCATAGCTGTGCCATAAAACCGTATATATTGGGAAAGGTGTGCTTTAAAATTCCTGCTTTCCGGATTACATGTGTTGCTAGGGAGTTGATTAGTCATGTTGCTAGGTAATTAACATTCGTAGTGCGTGTGGGCCTAATGTCCACGGAATTGTAACAGCCGCTACCGCGCCCACGTTTGCAACGAAAACATGTGATCCTAACGTGCATGTGTGCAATAGAATTCTTTTCCTATATAAGGTGTCGTTGTTGAGTAACGATATAATCTCAGTCTCTGTTGGCACTCCCGCATGAAAAGGACTAGCATCTTACCGCTATCTTTTTTAGCGCTCGTATGTTGCGGAAGCAGCGCGCATGGAGCTGATTGCTCAATACGTTACCCCCAAGAACTGGTACAAGTTGATGACGAGCCTGGAACTTGTGAAATATTACTGAGCAATGGAGCATGGTGTGGTTATTTGAATGGAACACTATCTGTAGGTCATTGCCCTCAAGAATACTGTTATTATAACAAATTTGCTCGTATTAGAATTTTGACCAGTGATCTGAATACCGAACTTAACAATATGATCTGCTCACCAATGAACAGGACTGGAGTTCTTTGTGGAGAATGTGTGCCTGGATACGGACCTGCATTGAACACGATATCGTACCCATGCATCTCTTGTACCGACGTTGACAAGACGCGGAACTGGGTGTACTACATATTAGCTATCTACGTGCCTATCGTGGTCATGTTTCTACTAATTCTACTGTGTGATGTTCGGCTAACCACGGGAGCATTTAACGCCTTCATCTTATTTGGCCAGGTGATTTCAGCAACAGCATTCCTATCCAGGTTTGCTCAACCAACGTCCATAGTTACCACGAGGTTCCAAGACGCTTATTTAATACCGTATTCTGTACTGAATTTGAATATAATTGGGAACATTCTTCCAAGTTTTTGTTTGAGCAGTGACTTGAACAGTTTAGACGTCATCAGTTTGAAGCTCCTAGAGGCTTCCACTCCCCTTTTAACCATAATAGTGATTGTCGTTGTCATGAAGTTTCAAGTTCGTTTGAAATGCAAAATGTCATATGCACGTCAGTTTTGTCGAAAGAGGATTAACTTCGTTCACGCTTTTGACGCATTCATCGTTCTCTCTTACAGCAGGTTTTGTGATGTCGTGAGCACGCTGGTCGATCCAGGACACGTGTGGGGAGTGAATGGTACTGTTGTCAGTGTAAGGGTGTATGAAAATGGAGAATATGAGTACTACAGCAAGGCATTCTTACCTTATAAAGTGGTTGGATTCACAATAACGGCCATCCTGTGTGTTATACCTCTGCTGTTACTACAGTATCCTTTGCAATGGCTGGAATACATGTGTGCTAAAACAAAAAAAACGTGGTACCCATCTGTCCTTATATGCACGATTTTGGACGTGTTTCAAGGGTGTTACAAGGATAACAGGCGATACTTTGCAGGACTATATCTGATCCTTCGCCTACTATTGAACTTTACACCACTGTTGACGATAAAACCAGATCAATATCTAATGCAGCAGACCACTCTCGTGGTATTCATCATGCTTCTGGGTATTCTTAAACCGTACAAAATTAAAATGTATAATTACATTGATATCATGATACTAATAAATCTGCTGCTTATTGGATTGACAAATGGATACCAGTTAGCATTATATGAAGGCGATATGGAGCCATCCATTTTGGTATTTGCATTTCAACAGGTGCTGATTTGGTTACCCTTGGCTTGCTATGTGCTCTATGGAACATGGAAGGCTATGACAATATTGAAGACTTCTGGATGGTACATAAAGTGTTACAACTGGTTTAAATCCTTACACCAGAAGAAGGATACCTCTGTGCCACCGATCAAAGAACCCATTACTGATGATGCATTTGAAACGATGTTTCTACGTGATGCTGATAAATTAAAGAGTAATGCAAATGTACCCAAAGTACTTTGACTCACGCAATACAGTGTGGAAATGTAAATATATAACTATTGCATAAGAAATATAAATTATTTCAAGGCGTACTTGATTCATAGATAACTAGTGAAGTAGATGAGTTATTTAGTTGTGATTACATTTTGAATTATCTGTACACTTATGAAAATTTAAATTTTAATATTAAATTGGGAAATAATCTTTGGTATTATACATGAAATAGAAAAACAAAGCACATTTGAGCAATGCACATCAGGGACATAGAGCTTCCTTCACCCCCATAGTACTCTCCACTACTGGTGGAATGGGTGCAATTGCAACAATTTACTGGCAGACTGGCTTGCTTTCAATCCTACAGCCAAACCATTGGATGGTTGCAATGCCGCCTGTCATGTTCTCACCTCTGCTCATCCATCCTATGCATCAGAGGAGCTCGTTCATCAAAGGGGCATGTACCTTGCAGTGTCCCTCTCCCTGTAGAGCTAGTGCATAGTGAATCTAGGTTCACTCTGGACTAGAAAGCAACTAGTCTTTCACTGTTGATCAATATACCTTTTAACTTCATTAATTGCATATTTGCTATCCAATGCTTTGATATGAAAAAAATGAGAAAAAATAAGAGGCATCACTGTGTTATATGAATATAAGAAGCTGCATGGGTGATTTGAGCCATGCAAATCTTTAATATAGCAATGAATTCAGAATATTATCACCTGGTACCATGTGGCAAACTTATACACAATGCAGACATGCGTACTAGTTAGTACACACTATAATCTTCAAATGTTAATGTTAATTGTTTGCTTCTTTTGCTTAATGTAAATTAAAAAGTAGTATATTACCATAGGAGGGGGGGGGGGGGGGGGGGGGGTTAAAGGATGCCTCTGTGCTGCTCCAAAAACATCAATGCTGATGATGAATTTGAAATGCTTTTTCAACATGATGCTGATAAATTGAAGAGAAATGTAAATTACAAATTGCTATGCAACTGAACGAAGTTGCTAATCAATTTCGGTTTTGCATAGCAAAATTGCTATGCAATTTTTTACAAGTAAATTATTCCCTTCAGTCTGTGACTTTGCTTTTCAACAAAAAACCCCACAACACCAGGGAATAATTTACTTTTAAAAAATTGCATAGCAATTTTGCTATGCATAATCAAAGTTGATTAGTAACTTGGTTCAGTTGCATAGCAATTTGCTCCTGTGCCGAGATGTGAGATGATTCATTGAAGGAATTCATGCTATCCCACATACATGCCCACGTGTATTCAGATCACTTTCAGGTGAATTAAGAGACGAAAGACCACTTACCTTGCCTCCCCCTCCATAAATGAGGGCACCATCACATTTCAAAGTTTTAATATTTGTACATTTGAAATTTAATCCACCCGTATAGTATATTTATTATGATTATTTGAAACAGTTACTGTAAGAATGGAGAATGATTTCAGAGTGTTCATATGGACAGAGCCAGGTATCATAGATTCGCTGCCTGTCAGTTCAATGTACAGTATATGTACTTAGGCATAGCAGCCAGCCTTCATATTCCTAAGGAATTCCCACACATTGTACATCCTTGAACAAGAGTAATATAGCGTTTGGTGTGGGTCTTATCTCTGTGGGTACCAAGGAGCTATCCACCAATTTGGAACAGCAAGGACACACTTGGTTTGATGCTGCTACTCACTCCACAACACAACTGGTACAGGCCAGCTGACGACCTGGAAGTTCAAGGTGGTGTGTGAGAATGTCTGAACACACCACACACTTCAACTCCTTCAGGACGGTGGCGCTGTTTAGGCTTGCCAGTGGTGGGTTAGGCTTGCCAGTTGTGTCTGAGAAGATTGGAGAAGGGGCAATTTTCCAAAGATGTGCAATTAACATGTTAGGTGTGAGGCCTGGTTGCCCTAGGATGTCCATTGCCACCTGCTGGAATGGATGGTTGGAGAGTTCTGTCTGCAGTTTAGCCTTTCGTTTCCTAGCAGGGGATTTATGTGCTGCACATAACTCACATGACTTGCACCAATTCTCCACATCCGGTCACTGCCTAGGCCACGAGAAATGAGAACTGATCTTATTAAGTGTCTTAGCAACACCTAAATGGCTGCCACTTGGTGTATCATGAAGCTGTTGCAATATGGAATGTACCATATCCTGGGGAATAACAAACTGCAGGCATTTGTTATGACCTTTCCCTGGCACATCCTCCCGTTCTCTGAAAAGCACCCCATCATTCACTATGAGGTGATCATGTTGTGACCACAAAGTCTGCACCCAGTATCCACTGTTCTTCCTACTGGACATTGGTCCTTTTCCTTCCATGCCAGGGCCTGTTTACGATCATTTTCAGATTGCTGCAACTGCCTCTGCTCAGGAGAAGGTAAAGCTGGAAACCATGTTAATAAGTTAACAAGTCTATTTCTGACAACTCTGACAGCCCACATTGCTTGCATGGAAGTCTTGGCAAAGGGTAAGCATGGCAATGCTTGGCATCTGGATGGTGCTGAACCTCGAAATCATATTCATATAGGATTTCCAACCATCTAGCAACCTGGCCCTGAGGATCCTTAAAATTCCGCAGCAACTGATCATGTGATCGGTGTGAACACCAAATGGTCTGCCCCACAGGTAAGGTTTGAAATGTTGCACTGCCCATATGAGAGCCAACATCTCCCAGCGAGTGGTACCGAACTGTCGCTCAGGTTTGGTGAGTACACAACTGGCATATGACCTGAGGGATGAACTAGTAACTGTTTATGTAGTGTTGCAAGAATTTGAAGAGTTGTACTACTCAAAGTTCCATATTGCCATGTATAATTAGTCTGTTTAGCATAACTTACATACTTCTCCTTCACACATTTATATGTATATACAAGAACAAAATAAAAATAGTATATCCATTTATGTGCTATCATGGACATTGGAACTCATACATCCTTGGCGCCCCATTAGCAACAATTATATGACGTATGATGGTCCAATCTCCACAATACACCTGGCAATTCAGGAGGCTGTGATAAGAAGTTTGAAACTTGAACCAGTCACATGGTGTTGTGGTTTCCCAACTATGTATGTGAAGCCTGGTCGGCAACCTCTGCCCACAGTGTGCTTTCTGACACGTCATCTACCTGCACAGCTACATTGCTGTGCTTTGATATCTCACAGATTTGTGCAAATTGCATATGATATGATATTTAAAGCATCACATGGCATAAAAAATTGTTACAAATTAGCTTTAAAATTTATAATTAGGGCTTAGGTATCAATTATTGATTGGTTCCACATCTTCAGTTTTTGTACTTGCATCACATTTCATCCTGTTGATTTGATTGACCCATTGTCTGATTCATGACACACAGCTACTTTTGTAATATATGATTGCTTGATTTCATACGTACTACATGTATATGTTGTACTTATAACTTGAGCTGTTGTATCTGAAAATTGCATACTTCTGTATACATTACTGAAAAGGTACAGCAGTCTGGGGACAAGGATGGCTCCGAGGACAACACTAGCACTCAGGACTATAGTCAGCAGCAGTGAGGTGGTCTGATAAAAGGCCCCAAGGCTGGCTGTCCCAAAGTAGGTAGGCAGCAGCACCCCCCAGATCATCACCAGAGAGTACACCGTCACGTTAACATACCTGGTCTCATTGAAGTTCTTTGGTACGTGTCTGGTGCGAAATGCAAAGTAGGTGGTTAGAATCAGGAGCAGAAAATTGTATCCAACAGTCACAGAGATGGCAGAATATGCAGACTGGCTGCACAACACCTCACCAGTGCTTAATCCATATTTATACATCACCCCTGCATGTTCCACCACCAACCACACTACCATTATTATAACCTCTACTCCTATCAGCATCAGTGTGAACATAACCTGGCTGGATGAACCAAGGAATAATGGCTTTTTAGTGGTCAGTGGGCAATTGAATATTCTGTGTATCCTAATTGTCCTTAACAGGAGAGAACTGAAACAGATGGAGAAACTGAACCCTACTCCAATCCATCTGATGCCACATATTGCAGCCGATGGCCTGATGACAAACAGAAAGGGAACCACATAGGACAGTAGTACTCCAGCAAGCAGAAATACAGTTAGCTCTCGACTGGTAGCTTTGATGATCTTGTGGCTGGAGTGGATTATAAAAATGACTGTGACAGAAATAGTTGCCAGTATGTCAAGGCATGCAATAATCAGGATGACAATAGCTCCTGGATCACTTATTTGGTAATATTACACCTGTATTGATATGCAGCCATCTCTGAATTGGTTTGGTGTGGAGCTCTCCGCACATTGACTGCAAGTTGTGTCATCACTGTAATCCATGCTTCCTGGACAATCAACACATTTCCAACAACAGGGTGAACTGGACAAGCGGTGCTACCCTGTGCTGCATGAATCGCTGCATCGAGACACAATGGAGCCTTCATAGTTGTTCCACTCAACAGGCTGAGTGAAAGTCAAAGGGAAAGTTAGATTAGCATTGCCCCAGGTTCCAACTGGGACATACATGAAGCTGTCGTTTTGAAACTGAAGGTTCTTAATTGTGTACAAGTCTGTTGTAGGATCCCCATGTTTATCGAAGGTGAAGTTGGAACCCGACTGACTTGGAAATGTGATGTTGAACAAGTATGGCAACAACAAGTCCCCAGGAATGAAGAAGTGGGATTGAGTATCTCCAGTGGAAAGGATAGCATTACAAAGGCCACTCACATTGCACAAATCCATCTGAAGATTACGGATGGAGTATGCAAATGCACATACTGCATCTATGGTTAAGGATACATATGAGTCCTGGACATAACCTGTCTGGGAGGATTTGCTACATTGCAGGGCATAAGATTTGAATTGGTAGAGTTCAAGGCGCAGTTGAGCACATCCTGCCAGTATTCTGCAAACCAGAGATTGGAGGTGTGGTTAAAAACGTTAAGGCTTTCAAAATAACTATCAAACTCCTCACTTGGAAAGGTTTTGGGCTCCACACTGACAAGGTTGCTTACTAAATTTGGGTAGACTCCATTCAAGCTGTCGCCCCACGAGTCACTTCCAACCCAGAACAACCGGCTTCTTGTGACGTTATGTCTTTTCAATGCATCCAGTAAGCCCTTTGCAATCTCAGAATGACCAAATAGGACCACTGCTGACGCGTAAACAACCAATGGATCCATAAATGTGGCTGCAGCTTTGTCAAATTCACTTTGAGATGGAGTAGGAAAAGATAGTTCTATACTTACAGCTATACAGCGCGTTTTTCCATTTCGGCTGTTTAAAATGTTCGTAAATTGATTGATTCCATCGCGACCATACGTGTCTCAGGAATTGATAGTGATGATGTAAGTCCAATTGAAATATACTACCAGATCAACCAGAGCTGCAGATTCATTGATAGTTATCCGGAGGAGGAATGCGGAGGAAGTATTGGTAGAGCGTTTTGTCATTCAGCTCCGATGCTATCGAATAGGTACTCACCTGAAGAATGCGTAAAAGACTAGCCATGTCAATTGATATCGTGCTCTGTGTTTCTCCGATAATTCCCTATACAAGGATAGGATGTCGCACTATAATATTACCAATTCGAAAGCTACCAGTTATAAATTCGAGAGTTTTGTCTAGTGCATTGTCAATAAGTAGGCAAGAGTCACTTATATAGAAGGCCAGTTTTATTCCAGGCGGAAGGAGGGTTGAGTCCGAATTGATCTTGCTAACAGCGAAAGCTATGGCCTCGGCTCTTTGTAGGATTGTACCGGGCAGATCACCACACTCTCCGTCGACATTAGCCGGATGAATAGGTAGGACGCCTCCCAGAAGGACGAATGACGCGTTATATATTAGTGAGGGCAAGATCGCTGTCGCTATAGCGTTGGTGTAACAGTCGAAGGAATTCGCTCAGAGCAATACTTGTGCCATCAAATACAGAACAGCGTAGCGGTAAACAGAGTTAATAATAGAGGCGGTGTTCTCACTTATATTAGTTATACATGCATATGTTCCGCACGGATGTTCAATACGTAGCTCGTTGATTAACCGGCCAACTGGTTGATTAACCGGTTAGCCGGTTGTTCAACCGGACATGCCATAATGCGCATGCTCGTATGAATGTGTGAACTCGTGGAGAGGAGAAAGGCTCGATCAAGGTGCCGTTTCAGGAATTTATTGACGCCTCTTTTCCGTGATCAGAAAGGAAGTGGCGCAAAGAATCGTTAACCATCTCAAAGGTACTCCAGATGCTGATGGCGCCTTTCGTTACTTCGTCAAAAAGAGCGGCTTTGCGTTGGTGGGCTTGCAATCGGTTGGAATAAGAGACTAGACGTACGCGTCCTGGTTGTTTCTGTGAAAGAAAAGAATCAGGTACTAATACTTTCACGATGGTATCTTCTAGCAACGGCAAATCAGTCGAATGACTAAGAAATATTCAAAGCAGCATAAAGTTAAAGAGTTTCTTGT
Source organism: Spongilla lacustris (assembly GCA_949361645.1). Classification (NCBI taxonomy): domain Eukaryota; kingdom Metazoa; phylum Porifera; class Demospongiae; order Spongillida; family Spongillidae; genus Spongilla; species Spongilla lacustris. The sequence goes on along the minus strand of OX442416.1, from coordinate 5,116,264 downwards.
TGGAGAAAATGCAAGTCTGTGCATTCCTCGCATAGACAGAACATGTTCTGACATGTTGCGCTTACCTTGTGGTATCGTTCAGATAACAGTGAACATCACTCACTGTATCGCCTTAGATGCAGTTCAGGTGTACTTCAGAGGTGTTATCGTGCAGATGATTTAGAGCCTTTTAAAGGTGACTACTCAATCCCTGTAGATGGATGGGAGGTCCAGCCCGTAGTAACACTGAAAGAAACTGCAAGCAAAGCAGTCACCTTGGAACTCATTCACTGCCAATAAATGTAATTGCAAACCTGGTACCTGTGAGAGTCACAGATGCAGATGCAAAAATAAATAAATGAAATTGAGTGAAGCAGCCATTGCCACAAAGAGGACCACTGCAAGAACAAGCAACAGGATAGCATGATCCCTACTGAACCAAGGTTAGTGCAGATTCTTTCTTTTAATTAAATTGTACGGATTTCATCGCATAGGTGCATGTATATGCACATTTAAATTAATCTATTCGTGATCATGGTTAAGAAAATTAAATGTACATACAAAAATTAAACATTTTAAAAACGTAATACATGTAGCATCAAAAAAAAAATTTAAAAGGAGGGGAGAGGGTTGCAGGCAAAGTTCCCAAAACAGATGCAGCATTCCCCCTCTGAATGGCCACTGAAAACCTTTGCAGGAGGTATGCCAAAGAGCTTTTGTCCCCAGTGGTGTTCACAATGCGGTGACCCAAGTCCGTCAACAATGACATGGAGTGAGGGCCGCAGACTCCAGTAGTTTCAAAGGCAACAGGTGTGAAAGAATGGTACGCATGGGAGGTGATGTAACTGTACTACTTGACCTTGGTCTGCTCTGCCTGGTAATTAGATTAAATGTGCAGTGGCAGATCCAAGGGAGGGGGGAGGAGTTGCAACCCCCTCCCTTTTTTGGACCCACTCTTTGTATTATAAGTCATCTTTATGTGATTTATAGATCATTTTACTTTAACGTACATGACTTTAACCATGCATATTCATTCTTATTTATCACCTCTTCAGATTGTAAATGCAGAAATAGATGTCATAGCAAGAGAACATGCAAATACACATCACTTTGCCATCCTGGGCATACCTGCACTAACAACGAGAAAGCAACAACACATGACGTTAACATAGATTGCGACAAAATTGATGCTGATTCTACATGTACATCCTCTTCACAGAGCAATGTTTGGCTTAACTGCTGTGGGATTATAATCACAAATGGCATAAAGATATCTTGCTGTCTTGTAATAGCTGGATAGATGATGACATTATCAATGCACCACAGTATTTGATAAAGAAAGAGAACCCTACTTGTAGAGGTCTTCAATCTACTCAACTTGCAGTTAGGCCGGATTTCAGATGGAAATAGAAAAAGGAGGTTTTGTTCATATACTGAACATTAATAAGTCACATTGGATAGCTGTATCTTCTATGAACTGCCAACAATCTACCATAAAGGTTTATGATAGATTTCATGGGTACCTACCTGAGGACACAAAGAAACTAATTGCTGATATCATGCAATCTCCATGCCCCAAAATTGAAGTACAGTACTTTGATGTGCAAAAGCAGAAAGGACAAAGTGATTGTGGGTTGTTTGCTATTGCATTTGCCACCTCGCTTGCCCATCTTCAAGACCCTGCAAGCATAACCTATGACCAGGCTAAAATGAGAACACATCTCATTCACTGCTTTGAAACACAGAGTATGACACCTTTTTCCTTCACATGGGTCTCGTAGAAATATCGAAGCCTACTCAACTGATCTATTGTGTCTGCCGAATGATTAATGATGGCACTCCATGATCCAGTCAGAGTGTTCCTCATGCACAAAGTGGTATCATATGGCTTGTTGTGCTGTGCCTTCACAAACAAAAGACTACAATGGAAATGCCAGTCTTGTGCAAAGTAACACTGTTCATTCATTGTCATACATGCATGTACATGTAGCTGATCCGCATTTATTGTACTTGCATCCGGTCATCCTTCCCTATTTTATTCTCCAATACTATACAAGCATGTAGAATAATATTCATCAGGTATTGTAGAAGATGCATAAATACTGCAAACAATTCTCATTTGGTCAAACATACCGGCACCAAAAATAAACTTAATAGTTAATAAATGCACAAATCACATGCATATATATGCATGCCGCATGCGTAATATGAAGGCAAGATGTAATGAAGTTTGGAAAGCTGTGCACCTTAGATCCAACTTCAATTGGATATCATGTTAAACAACCGGGCGGGCGGTTGATCAACAGGACAATTTTGTCTGTCCCGTTAAACTACCGGACAGCCGGTTATTCAACCGTCCGATAACTTACCACCATTATGCATCCGGTCAGCCGGTTGATCAACGGGGTAAATTAACCACCCGTGCGGAACATATATACCGCATATTAACGGTACTTGACATACTTAAGGTGACGAGTTAACCAATTAATTATGGTTATTTCAACAGTTATTGTCGGGAGGGGGGGAGGGGGGGGGGGGGGGGGGGGGGGGGGTAGCCGCTGTATTGCCCTGCATGAAACACACCATTGTGTTGTTATATCATTGATGATTGAGCGATATAGACGCGTAGTCTCGTACCCAGACCCTAGTACGTCACAGCTGCGGATGGGATTACATCACCGCTACGCTAGAACTACATGTAGGTGGTCGGCGTGGATCGAGCAATAAATGCAATATTATTTACTCGATCGCGAATCCTGCTTAGTATCTATTCAACTGAAATTGTAGCCCATCAGCATAAACACAATAAATTTTGCAAACCAAGCATATGTATACACATGTACGAGCAATATGTCGTTCAATAACTATGGCTTGTACTTATTATAGTGCTGTCGGAAACACTGATTTTGTTCTGAAATTGCATGTGGTTTTCATGTAGAAATATTCCACTGCACTGAAAGCTTCCATTCGATCCTCGCGCGGGAAGGCCCGCTCCCCCCTCTCCCTAGTAGATTTAATAATGTACGTTGCCTCCGGAGCCTTGGATACAAATGAGCGGAAGCTTACATATTTGACAGATGTATATATTAATAACCCGGCTGAGCACATGCAGTGAAGAAAGTTTCCTAGCGTGTCTCAAAATGGTATTGCGTTCGACAGATATATCATTAAGTCCTGTATGCTACTATTGTGTACTATACTTGCCATTCATTTTTTGTATATGCTCAACTTTTTTTTTTGGTGTTACAAAGTGTAACGGCTGACGGACGCTAACTTACCGTCGAGAAAGTAATAACAAATGTATCAAAGCCGGCCGGTGCCAGTACTCCCAGTAGTTACATTGCATCAGGACTGAAACTCGGTTCACCCCCCCCCCCCCCCCTCTGCCCCCTACCCGGACCCTATTGCCTAAGCATTTGGACCGGGGGGGGGGGGGGGGGGGGGGGGGGGGGGGACCAACATGCATATGCCTGTGACACCGGAACAAAAAAAAATGCCGCCTGAAATTGTCCGGCTGGACATGTTTTTACAGGTAGCATCCCGTGAGGCTTGCCAGAAGAATTATGATAAACAGGTTGATACTTGTACACTTTATCCTGTTCTTGTATACTGATACAACTTGGTAGGATAGATTACACTTTATTTTTAGGTATGTTACGCACAATGCGTGGATTTGCGCAATTCCGGGATTGTGCTGCGCAAACCCTGGATCCATGGTTTGTGGTACAAACCATGGATTGGCCGCGCAATCTTGGTATTGCTCGTGCGCAAAGCATGGATCAGGACAATCCTGGGATTGCCCTGCGCAAAGCATAGATCAGACATGTCTGTAATATATGTAATTAGCGATGGTTAACGAATAATGAGTACATCCACATTACTTTATATCAAATAACATGCGTTTGCACTACAAATAAAAGGCCTATGGTGTACAAATACAATTTTTCTCTACTGATGAGACACTGAGCACAATGGTGCAGAACTCTTGAAAATATGGTCAGGTTCATAAAGCAGTTCTTCATGTCTCCCTTTGTACAGTTGCTTGGCAAGCCTCCAATAATGCTACGAAATCAGTATAAAATACATTTTCCCTGATGTATCACTTTTTCCTCACCATCATCAGCATCTGCAGAAATATATGGAGGGAAATTAATTACATCAAGATTTTAATTGGACTTGCATGTAATTTCATGCCAATCACCAAGACTAATTTCCATTGATAAATTATTTCTCTTTCCTCAAGTCCTTGAATTTGAGGATACTGGTCTGTCATCAATAATGGTCATGTCACCAGGCCAAATCAGCAATTAAAGTGCTCCAATTGTAATATTTTGCATGGGTAAAATAAGATATAACCAATTAACTGATCGCTCCGCTCCTCTGATTGGCTCTGAAGAGCAGGATTGGTCCATACCTATCCAATCATCAGAGATTAACCTTGTATATAAAATCACAACTTGAACACGCACTTGAGGCTATACAGTATAGGTTATAGTGCTTTAAATCCTGATGTTATATGATGGATTTTAGCGGCACTGACTACCCCTTCCCTCGCACCGGCCCTCTTGATTTCGTCTACCTGAGGATGATGTGCAGTTATCAGCTGGTGCCTTATGTTCAGAATCTTCATCATTTCATCATTGAGCTGGTTCTTGAATTCGCTTCCTTGGTCGGTAGTGATCACAGTAGGTAGCCCCATCTTCCCTGATAAATATCTAATGTAAGTACACAAGTATCGAGAAATAAACATCACATACATGTATCATACATAAAATAAAAAAATGGATAAGTAAAACAAAGGCGAATAATATATGTGAATCAAGTACGACGGATCCTACTATTAATCTATTTACACATCAAAATAACATTATAAGTAATATTACAAACACAGTTACAGCAGGATGATTGATATCATAATAGATGTGTTACAGCAGCGTTGTATTCTGAGCAGTGACTGTACTGATCTACATATGATTATTTGTTAAATGAACTCTAGCACACACACACCCCCACACACACATGAGGTTGCATTACACACAACCACCTCTTCTCCTTCACCTCCCATGACTACATCCTTTATAGCAGCTAAGTCGCATCCATTCATTATCATATCTACCATCTCCATTGCTGCACCACCATCATCTCTCCAGGTAGCGCCTTGATGACTTCATCATCAACATAGCCTTCAAATTCATCATTGCTATATCTTATTGGAGACCGAGGAAGGCACCTGCATCTGTAGATCGCCACTACCACACTATGCGTAGAATTCAATTTTAGTTGAGTAAACAAATCATATTATGCCATCACTGACAATGAACAGGATATATACAGTGGTAACAAAGATGCACAGGTACACTGGGCCTGCCACTCAGAGGGGATGCACAGGTACACTGGGCCTGCCACTAAGAGAGGATACATCCAAACGTCTTTTGACTTCGGTAAAGAGCAAACTCCTTATCTTTCCGAAGCTTAATAATGCAAAGCTTCGCCCAGACACCAATGGCAATGGGGGAGCTTACAGAGCTCCCGCATACCCTCTGGCTAGAGCGGGAAGGGAGGATTTGAAGAAGTAGGTATACGTCCGGACGTACTTACAGCTTCAATCCTGAATCCACCACTGACTATGTAGCCATGTAGGGTTGGCTCCGTGGGCGTGGCTTTCGATCGAGTGTGTTAAATGCACTTTCGATCGCACTACATATAGTTTCTAGTGTCCAATTCGTGCAAAGATAGGGCTTAACTGCCTATCTACGTTATTTCATCGTGGAGAGCATATGATCACGATTCGTGGGCGTTGCCTTCAAATACCGCTGAGCGATGACGTCAATTTAAGTACACTGAACAACCGAAACGCCGCAAAGCAATGTAAAGAAATATAAAAGCTATTAAGGTACAAATACTCATGTTACTATGCTGCTGATGATGCCGCGGTTCGATACGGTTGGCTTGACATGATGGAAAAGTGAATAATTGAATTAGTTCGCGAAACAAGTAACCTTCAGCATAATTGAGGTGATATACGTGGACCGCCAAAAATTTCGACGGTCAATGAAGAAAAATTATTGGATAACATTGATACACCCGACTCGAAGTGACAATTCGATAAAGAATATTAATAGGGCTGGGAACGAGGTGAATTCCGGTGTAACGCCACGCCCACTGGTGGGAATTTATAAGTGCTTCAACCATTTTTTTCCCACGTTTTAATTTGTTCGCCCGCTACCAACTGAAGCAGCACTAAGTATAAGACAAGTTAAGTGGTTTACTGAGGTAAAACGAAAATAACTAGTTTTCTAAATGCCTGCAATCCCATCCGCCGCCATTGAATTATTCCCACCAGTGGGTGTGGTGTAGCATTGGAATACCCAGTCTGTTTAACGTTTATGTGAACAAAAATTAATTTACCAACTATTGATTAACCATCTGGCGTGTTAATAACGTCATGCAATGGTTACATCGGCTCTGCTGGCCTTAAAGTATCTAAAAGGCCTCACTTCAATAGTATTTTACAATGAAGGCTTTAACTCTGTGTCAAGCATGTAATTATTTGTGCCAACACTCATAATCTGGATCTTTAAAGCCATGTGTTGATCAGCGAGTCTGCACTTGCAACCTTATAATTATACATGTAAGAACGGTAACTACAACGTGAGTTTCTCAGTCCCGTGAACTCTATTATTCACATGACTTCTCTAATGGTGCTTGTACTATACATGTTTAATCACTTGTAAAAGGAATCTGTAACCCACATCAATGAAGTACATCATGCTGGATTGGTTGAGAATTGCTCGCCAGTATACATTCCCCCATCCCCACCCTCACCACCCCCACCTCCTTCATCTCCATAAAAATGGTTAGTCATTGCAACAATATGCACCAGGATATAGGTAATGTGGATCATTTGACAGCTTGGGCCTGCATCTCTATATGTGATCAAGCATGCTTTATGTACGTAGATTTGTTTAAAATCGCTTTGAATACCGGCACTTCCAGTACTGCCAATACGACACAGTTAGTAATTTAGTTATAGCTTCCTTCTTAACTGCATGAGACAGAGCACCCTGAAATCAGCAAATTACTGAAGAGTTAACAAAGGACCAGCATGAAAACGCCATATAATTATAATTGTTGGCGCATGCATGGTGTGGAAATGTACTCCTGTCAGGTCAGGTTCCGACCTGCCAGCTCAGGCTAAGCGGACAGTCCGGCCTGGCAGCGAGCCGACCCGACGTCAGGTCGAACTGGCCTTCGGCAACCCTGATAATGTATCATTGCTGTGGATATATTGCTTAAATTGCGACCGGATATCGACCTGGACCGTCTTGGATCCGGGCGGCCACCGTCAAACCGCCAACGTGACCGTATTGCTAGGATACGGTCAGTGTTCGTCCGTGAACGTGACCCGGACGATGCGGTACCGTTACGTGATCGATAATAGGCATCACTATATGAGCTCACGTCACACATATCGAGAAATTGGCGGTCAAAAGGATTACGCGGTATTCGGTCATTGCGTAATTCAATGTCCATAGAAAATGTATGGACGCATTCAGAAAACTGCAGCTAACTGCAGAAAAAAAAATTATATTGACTAGGTGCTCTCGGATTTGCAATGTGGGGACTATTTAGCATATTTTGAGTACTTTTACGCACCGTAGGTACCTATATCCGCACTTCCACATTAATTATGCAAGGTTTCCAATGTCCATTCATTTTATCTCATTTACTTATTCAGTCATCGATTAGTTTCCCAACCAAATGATATTTTCCTTAGGTGCCACCGGATTATATGAGAGTAATCAATGCACTTATTTTTCATCATTTTTTCAGAGCTTAGGGCCTTCAAATCGCGCTTCCCCTGAATGGTTAGTGAGATACACCCCAAATACAAAACGCATAATATCACGTGCTACTCTTTCGTCAGTTAGCCGTGCCCAGACCGAGCTGTTCTGTAAGTTAATGTTGTTAATGATAATATGTATTGCAATTGATTACTATAACCACGACTCCACCCACCACTATAATGTACACAACAACTTAACGTGCAAAATAACTTATTAACCGCTATTTACTGTAGGCAGAGATATCTGCTGTGTAGGTCTGCTCTTCGCTTTTGGTTCGGTACTTCCGCGGACGATTTCGAACGGTACGAAGACGACGATATCAAAGATCAATCCCGCGAGGATATGACATGCATATGCAGGTTAAAGACCTGGAAGTCTGCCTGTGGACTGGATTCTATGGCAGAACTGAAGCCTACTACCCCACAGGCCACAGCTAACTGCTACGGAGGTACGGGAGTGCACGAACCCTATTGCAGACAGGCAGCTATAAAGCTGGTACGCTGGACCCTACGGCATGCAGCGACGGAATACCCCTGGCCCCATGGCAAGAAGCTATGGATTTAACCGGCCCTATTGCAAGTACCCCATATAGCAAGCACCTAAAAAATGAATCCTATGGCAGATACCCCACAGCTGACAGCATGTGTGTGTGAGCATATGTGTGAGCATGTGTGTATGTATGCGTGACTGTGTGTGCGTGTGTTGTTGTGTGAGTGGCTATGAATCCTCTCTCTGTACGTGTAAGTCAGTATGTACATGTATATGTATGCTAAGAATCAGTTCTTGTGTGTTGTTGTGTTACCTTGTGCATACGCACATGAATGTAGTTTTGATGACATTCTGCAGTTTTCCACAGTACACAACTCAAACTCCAGCTATCAATGCTCACCAATGGCAAGCTCTATTTACCCACTCCCTCCCTCCCTCCCTCCCTCCCTCCCTCCCTCCCTCCCTCCCTCCCTCCCTCCCTCCCTCCCTCCCTCCCTCCCTCCCTCCCTCCCTCCCTCCCTCCCTCCCTCCCTCCCTCCCTCCCTCCCTCCCTCCCTCCCTCCCTCCCTCCCTCCCTCCCTCCCTCCCTCCCTCCCTCCCTCCCTCCCTGTAGTGTATGGCTTAACCCGCGACCTAAACGCGCAGCGTCTAGCCAAGGGTCAGTTAGGACTGCCAAAAACTATAGCACAGCAGAGCATAACAATGGGTACAATACACTACCTTAAATACTATAACACAATAACAGGTTTAGCCAGTCTAACAGGTTTAGCCAGTCTCTTGGACATGCGCAGGTGGAATAGTCCAAAGGTCACAAACACTACACTCCTCCCCCTTTAGTTCCAACTTCAGAGACGATCAGGTGGACGATGAACACGAGTAGAACGTCTGAGTACAACTGGTTCAGGAGCTTCTGTTGGTTTAACAGTGGGTTCTGCTGGGGCATCAGGAACTGGTTCTGGTTCTGGTAGGGCCTGTGGGTCAGGTTCTGCTGGAACAACCTCTGCAGTGTCAAGTGTCCCCCTTGGGAACACTTCATCATCAGATGTAACAGGTACCACTTCTTCACAACCACGAGCACGTACATGATCAATATGACGTCGCACTTGCTGACCATCACTAAGAATAATGACCATGGACACTGGACCTGTCATCGCAACCACCTTCCCTGATATCCATTTAGGACCATTACCACTGAAGTTGCGAGCATACACCAGGTCACCAGTTCTGAATGTACGAGTCTTAGTGTGCTCATCATGCCTTTTCTTCTGGCGTTCTTGCTCTTTCCGGACTCTGACTCCCACCTCTGGGAACAGAAAATCAAGGTGTGATCTTGGCTTACGACCAAACAACAGTTCTGCCGGAGAATGACCTGTAGTAGAGTGAGGAGTTAATCTGTATTGGAAAAGGAATCGAGATAGGTGAGTATCCAAATCCCCCCCTGTAACCATCTTCTTCATGGCTTCCTTGAATGTTTGCACTGCCCGTTCGGCTAAACCATTACTAGCTGGATGGTAGGGAGCACACCTGATATGTCTAAACCCATTCCTTTTAACGAAGGTAGCAAAATCCATACTTGTAAAGGCAGAACCATTATCAGTGACCAACACTTCAGGTAGCCCATGAGTAGAAAAGATGTGCCTGAGAGCTTTGATAGCCTGCTGGGAGGATGGTGTTGACACTGGTACTACCTCAAGCCATTTAGAGTGTGCATCAACCAGGATTAAGAAAGTCCTACCCATGAACGGACCGGCGAAGTCTACATGAAGGCGTGACCAAGGCTTGGATGGCCACTCCCACGGGTGCAGTGGTGCTTCTGGAGGTGACTTTCTGTTGGCCTGACATGCTGCACATTGCTTAACTTTTGTCTCCAAATCTGCATCAATTCCAGGCCACCACACCATACTCCGAGCCAAAGCTTTCATTCGATGTATACCTGGATGTGCATCATGTAACACCCGAATCACTGCCTCCACCCCAGCTGGCGGTATTACAACACGATGTCCCCATAAAATGCATTCATCCTGCACACTTAGCTCATCTTTACGTCGCGTAAATGGTTGCAACTTTTCTGCAAAGGATGAATCCTCTTGCCAACCATGCAGGATCATGTGTCTGACGTGGGAGAGCAGAGGGTCCTTCCCTGTCCATGCCTTGATGTTAGTAAATGTCACAGGGGACTCCTGATCAGCCAGAGCGCCCATCATCAAAATCAAATCACCTGGCACTGGAACATCACTTGGCGCCTCAGCTAGGGGTAGCCGACTGAGGCAATCTGCATTTCCTTGCTCCTTCCCAGGCCTGAACTTAATCTGGTAGCTGTACGCACTTCACCTCTGAATTCGTGATGAAGCCATGGCAGGAACAGGACGTTTCTCACTAAAAAGAAACTGCAGCGGCTTATGGTCAGAATACACTGTAAAGGTCCTACCCAACAAATAGTGATGGAACTTCTTTACTCCAAAGACTACTGCCAACCCTTCCTTTTCAATCTGTGGGTATTTTCTCTCAGCAGGTGCCAATGTGCGGGAAGCATAGGCAATCGGTCTGTCTGACCCGTCTTCCAATTCATGGGCCAACACAGCTCCCACACCATAGGGAGAAGCATCACAGGACAGGATCAGTTTTTTATCAGGATCAAAATGCGTCAGAAGGTCTGCTGACGTCAGCTGAGACTTAGCAGTCTGGAAGGCTCTCTTATGATCATCACCCCAGCTCCAAGCAACATTCTTTTGCAGCAACCTGTACAACGGAGAAAGAGTATTAGCAAGATTAGGCAGAAACTTGCCATAATAATTAACTAAACCCAAGAACGATCTCAATTGTTCCAAATTTTGAGGGGCTGGAGCCTCTATCACTGCTCGCTTCCTTTCTGGAGATGGGCGGATACCGTCAGCTGAGATACAGTGGCCCAAGTATTCCACCGAATTCATCAAAAAGGCGCATTTTGATTTCTTCAATCGCATCCCTGCCTGTTCCAATCTTGTCATGACTTGCTCCAGAGTCTGCAAATGTTCCATTTCTGAGGATCCTGAAACCAGGATATCATCTATGTACACACTAATATTGGAGATGCCCTGTAACAGACTCTCTATGGTCCGCTGGAAGATGGCAGGTGCAGAGGCGACACCAAACGGAAGCCTATTAAAATGGTAGAGGCCTTTGTGTGTTGAAATAGTGACATACTTCTTTGAGTCCTCTTCTAAGGCTAACTGTAAGTAAGCATCTGCCAGGTCAAGTTTGGAAAACAATTTTCCTTTCCCCAAAGAGGCCAGTAAATCTTCAATACGAGGTAGAGGGTAGGTCTCTACATGTGCCACTTGATTAATTGTCAACTTGAAATCTCCACAAATCCTGATTCGTCCATCTTGCTTGACAATTGGAACCACAGGAGCTGCCCAGTCTGAGAACGGAACAGGTTCCAGGACTCCACATGCCACCAGTCTATTCAGCTCCTCTTCCACCCTTCCTCGTAGAGCATATGGCACTGTACGATGCTTGCAAAATATAGGGCGCACATTTGAATCCACCCGGAACTTAACAGTGAGCCCCTTTACCAGGCCTAGTTCCTCTTTGAACAGAGCAGCATGCTTGTCTAGTACTTCCTGTAACCCACTTCTGGCAAACGTTCTGAAGACGGAAAGGTCTGGTTTCAACTTGCACAACCAGTCTCGACCCATCAACGATGGTCCATCTCCTTTCACCACAAGTAGGCTCAATTGTGCTGCTTGCCCTTTGTAACACGCCCTCACTGAAATCCGTCCCAAAATAATCAGCTTCTCACCAGTATAGGTCCTCAACACGGTAGATGTATGTGACAACCGCAGTGTTTTGTCTTTGGCCCACAATTGCTTGTAGGTGGCTTCCCCTATGATGGACAGAGCCGCACCGGTATCAATCTCCATCTCCAGTAGAGCACCGTTTACAAGAATTTTAATCTTCAATGGGGCCCCCGGGGGACTACCCAGGGCAAAGAGGGTATACGCTCGCTCCTCCCCATCGTCGGACTCTGGGCTATCCTCTGCCAAGGGCTTGGGTACCCGCTCCGGGATCTGATGAATACCCGTAGACACCGCTTGCTGTTTCGGATTTCCTCGCCTTTGCTTGCGGCTATCAGCCGCCTTGCTCCGACACACTCGAGCTAAATGTCCCACCTTGCCACAACTGTGACAGACCGCCGTCTTAAATTTACATATGGGGGCCATATGGCGACCCCCACAACGGTGGCAAGCAATTCCATTTACTTCTTTGTCAACAGCGTGGACTTGGTCTTGGGTAGCGGTACGTGTTCTGAAGATCCCTCACATTTTTCTCCGCCAACTCTGCCGCGACTGCCAGGTCCAATGCCTTCGAAAAAGTTAAATTAGATTCAGCCAATAACCTGCGCTGCAGGCGAACATCACGAACTCCACACACCAGCCTGTCCCGCAACATGCTGTCCAACGTTGTCCCGAACTCACAATACTCCGAGACCTTCCTCAGTTCTGCCACGTACTGCATAATCGTTTCGGAGTCCTTTTGTACGCGAGAGTTGAAATGGAAGCGCTGAACAATGCTTGAAGAAGGCGGCGATACAAAATCTTCCACCAGCTTAACGAGGACAGCGAGCTCCTTATCCGCGGGGTTTCCAGGAGCAACCAAGCTGCGTATAAGCTGGTAAGTGGCACTGCCACATACGCTCAGAAAAACGGCGCGCTGTTTTACTTTATCACTGATTTCGTTCGCCACAAAGAACTGCTGCAGTCTTCCCCAGTATGATTTCCAGTCGTCCGTCTCGCGGTCAAATGGCCCCACCGAGCCCAGTAAAGCCATGCCACCAGCTTGTAGTTCCTCGTCGCCAAAATGTAGTGTATGGCTTAACCCGCGACCTAAACGCGCAGCGTCTAGCCAAGGGTCAGTTAGGACTGCCAAAAACTATAGCACAGCAGAGCATAACAATGGGTACAATACACTACCTTAAATACTATAACACAATAACAGGTTTAGCCAGTCTAACAGGTTTAGCCAGTCTCTTGGACATGCGCAGGTGGAATAGTCCAAAGGTCACAAACACTACACTCCCTCCCTCCCTCCCTCCCTCCCTCCCTCCCTCCCTCCCTCCCTCCCTCCCTCCCTCCCTCCCTCCCTCCCTCCCTCCCTCCCTCCCTCCCTCCCTCCCTCCCTCCCTCCCTCCCTCCCTCCCTCCCTCCCTCCCTCCCTCCCTCCCTCCCTCCCTCCCTCCCTCCCTCCCTCCCTCCCTCCCTCCCTCCCTCCCTCCCTCCCTCCCTCCCTCCCTCCCTCCCTCCCTCCCTCCCTCCCTCCCTCCCTCCCTCCCTCCCTCCCTCCCTCCCTCCCTCCCTCCCTCCCTCCCTCCCTCCCTCCCTCCCTCCCTCCCTCCCTCCCTCCCTCCCTCCCTCCCTCCCTCCCTCCCTCCCTCCCTCCCTGATCCTCTCCTTCTACTTTCCTTCATCAGAGGAGGCTCAGAGTGTTCAGTTACAAAGATAAGGACAAACTCAGCAAGGTGACACACACATACCAGTCTGAGAGGGAGGCATGACATGGAGGCCACCCTCACCTTGGAGATGGAGACAGAACAGAACAGGGACCAGTGGGGTGTCATGGAGAAGGCACAGAATTTGAACCAGGTCTGGGCACTGGTCACCATTTGCAGTAACCCGTTATAGGCCAGTCAGATACAGTGATATTAGCCCTTTAGTGACACCAGTTTTAACCCTGTAAAGACACCAATATCAGCATTATTCTCCAGAACAAATTTTTATTTGTATATGTCTAGTTGCCATGGTGATTCATGTCCTCCTACTATGCTGCAAAACTCAGTCTGTTGTATGATGATTAATTAGTATTGTTTGTTTTCCATATATAGTATGGAGGAGGACAGCATATACAGAGGACAGGACTACACCGAGTACTTCGAGGCCGCGAGGGGAGGGAGACCTCACAAGGGAGTGCAGCCAGCAGGTAGGTGTGGTCAAGGGAGGTGGTAGCAGATGTGATGAGGCCAAATATTGTGGCATACAATTGTATGATTCCATGAGTGTTGTGTGTGTGTATGTGTGTGTGTGTGTGTGTGTGTGTGTGTGTGTGTGTCTGCAATGTATGGTAGCAAGTACACAATGCATGAACATGAACTGTACAGAAAATGTCACACACTTTAAAAGGAGCACACCTCAATGGGCACACTTTAAAAGGGGCACACCTTAATGGGTACACCTTCCCCTACAAAAAAATCTTGGTGTGTGATATGTTGTCGCATGTGTTCCAGTTTTTCTAGAGCACCGTTGAACATGCTTATGTCATTCAATTGTAGGCGTATCACTCTTCTAACTTGTACAGGGTTGCAGAGTTTCTAAAACGCATTCCCCCGAGAAGTTATAAAGTGGCACACCCCTTAGCATATTAGCGGGTGTGCCTCATCGGGGAATCGCTTTTTAGAAACTATTCATCCTGTGCAAGTTAGAAGAGTGATATGCCTGCAATTTAATGACATGCATGTACATGCAAGCATGTTCAACAGTGCTCTAGAAAAACTGGAACACTTGCAAAAGCATATCATGCATGAATTTGGAACATGTCATGCCAAGATTTTTTCGTAGGGGATCCATTGCAGGATAAAGTGCAGACAGCATTCTACATGTAGGTGCCATTTTTCCCTCCCCTAGGATAGGTCCCCTGTACTGTTCGTTGGGAGTACCAACCTGACATCTGCAAAGACTACAAGGAGGCAGGCTACTGCGACTTTGAAGGTTGGTGTGTCTGGTGTGTGCTGGTGTGTTATGTAGGTATGTGCTGGTGTTTGCATGATGTGTTTGCCCATACACCAGCCTGTACACCATACACCAGCCTGTACACCATACACTAGCCTGTACACCATACACCAGCCTGTATACCATACACCAGCCTGTACACCATACACCAGCCTGTACACCATACACCAGCCTGTACACCTATACACCATACACCAGCCTGTACACCTATACACCATACACCAGCCTAGACCCCATACACCAACCTATATACCTATACACCATACACCAGCCTGTATACCATACACTAGCCTGTACACCATACACCAGCCTGTACACCTATACACCATACACCAGCCTGTACACCATACACAAGCCTGTACACCATACACTAGCCTGTACACCATACACCAGCCTGTACACCATACACCAGCCTAGACCCCATACACCAACCTATATACCTATACACCATACACCAGCCTGTACACCATACACCAGCCTGTACACCATACACCAGCCTGTACACCATACACTAGCCTGTATACCATACACCAGCCTGTACACCATACACCAGCCTATACACCATACACCAGCCTAGACCCCATATACCAGCCTGTACACCTACATGTATATACCATACACCAGCCTATACACCATACACCAGCCTTAGGGGCGGATACAGGGGGGGGGGGGGGGGGGGGGGGGTTGGGGTTTACAACCCCCTCTTTTGTCCAAAATCCTTGTTTTTTGCACGCACGCGGACAGCACCCCCCCCCCCCCCCCCCCCCCCCGCTCGTCTTATCATTCATTAACAACCCCCCCTTGTCTGAAATCCTGTATCCGCCCCTGAGCCTGTACACCATACACTAGCATACACTAGCCTGTACACCATACACCAGCCTGTACACCATACACCAGCCTATACACCATACACCAGCCTATACACCATACACCAGCCTGTACACCATACACCAGCCTATACACCATACACCAGCCTATACACCATACACCAGCCTGTACACCATACACCAGCCTGTACACCATACACCAGCCTATACACCATACACTAGCCTATACACCATACACCAGCCTGTACACCATACACCAGCCTATACACCTGTACACCAAACACCAGCCTGTACACCATATACCAGCCTGTACACCATACACCAGCCTATACACCATACACCAGCCTATACACCATACACCAGCCTATACACCATACACCAGCCTATACACCATACACCAGCCTATACACCTGTACACCAAACACCAGCCTGTACACCATACACCAGCCTGTACACCATACACCAACCTATACACCATACACCAGCCTATACACCTATACACCATACACCAGCCTATACACATACATGTACACCAGCCTGTACACCATACACCAGCCTGTACACCATACACCAGCCTGTACACCATACACCAGCCTATACACCATACACTAGCCTGTACACCATACACCAGCCTGTACACCATACACCAGCCTAGACCCCATACACCAACCTATACACCTATACACCATACACCAGCCTGTACACCATACACTAGCCTGTACACCATACACTAGCCTGTACACCATACACCAGCCTGTACACCATACACCAGCCTGTACACCATACACCAGCCTAGACCCTATACACCAACCTATACACCTATACACCATACACCAGCCTGTACACCATACACTAGCCTGTACACCATACACCAGCCTGTACACCATACACCATCCTATACACCATACCCCAGCCTGTATAGCATACTCCATACACCAGCCTATACACCATACACCAGCTTATACACCATACCCCATACATCAGCCTATACACCATACTTTTAAAACCAGCCCATACAGTTCCTACATGTACATGTACCAGAATACTGAAGGCTTTTGTCATACTCTTAATCCTAGGTCTGTGCTGTGAATATAATAAACTTGAAAGGGAACCCACAACCTTATCTGATGTTAGAGGCCCATGTACCTTGCCTGCCCTGGACCTACCTCCTACATGGACCTACATAGGCCTACCCTGCATGAACCCCTACATTGACCTACATAGGCCTACCCTACATGAACCCTTTACATGGACCTACATGGACCTTAGGCCTACCCTGCAGTTCACCCTACATGTACTTACATAGGCCTACCCTGCAGTTCACCCTACATGTACTTACATAGGCCTACCCTGCAGTTCACCCTACATGTACTTACATAGGCCTACCCTGCATGGACCCTTACATGGACCTACGTAGACCTACCCTGCATGAACCCTACATGGACCTACATAGACCTATACCCTGCATAAACCCTTGCATGGACCTACATAGACCTACATGTACCTACCTGAGTACTGAAAATTACTTGTGTCTTTTGTCTACATGTATTCCCTTCAAACTACATGTGACATGTACATGTAACAGCTGCCCTTCTGTGCTGTGAATATAATTAAATATGAAAGGAACCCACAACCTTATCTGATGTTGGACATAAAATAAACATATCCTGTACATGTACTTATATGTACCTACCTAAGACTACCATGCAAGACCTACATGTACATGTGTACATGTAGGACTACCTTGGACCTACATGAATTTGGTTTTACCAGAGGGTGCACGAAAACTGGGGGGGTGGGGGGGAGGAGGGGATGCAGTCGAAGGGGTACATTTGTACATGCCCTGTTGTGCTCCACCGCTTTGTTGACATTTGTCAGCAAGTATTCAGACTTTTTTTTTTTACGTATGACACAACATGTAATCTACTCGCAGGTATATGTAATCATCAATGGAAGCGTGTGTGGCTGGGGGGGGGGGGGGGGGGGGGGGTCAATTGCTGCCAGAGGGGTGGCATTTCATATGCCATGGGGGAGGGGGGGGGGGGGCTGCTGGCCCCCACTCCCAAGGCTATGCTTGATGATCCGAGGCTGCATGGTATCTACTTAGACTTGTCGTGAGTATTGAAGGTTAAGTGTTCATGTGTCTTTCCTCTTCACCTTCGTACCACCTACACTGTACTCCTTTTCTAGTAGAAACCATACAGAGAAGTTACATGTATAAGTCATACAAACCACACTGTGTGCAGAATGTGTGTGTGTGTGTGTGGGGGGGGGGGGGGGGGTAATGACAGGGGCCTGTTGGGCAAACACTAGTCCTGATGCCTTGGTTGAGCTTTGCATTCGACCTAATGGGAGAGGTTGGAGTGTGCTTTGTGCATGATGCTGAGGGCTTTGGTTTTATGGTAGGGGGCATTTGTTCTGATGCATAACCAACACTTTTTTCCTCTAGGTTTCAATATCACGAGCTGCGAATTTGTTTAAATGTCTGCTTGCAACTGTTTCCACGGAGATGTGCTACCATCAAGTATCTATATGATGCTACTTAGGCATTTATCTTTTTTTGTTTTGTTTGGTGCACATCATATGACACTAGACTTGCTTGTAACTGTGATAGCCATCTGGTCTTTGTGGTCATTGTCAATTTGTAGTAATGGGGAAGGGCAGCATGACCCGTCGACCTGATCACTACGGTAAATGTATTAACCTATAAGAAGTTCGATATCTTGACATGAAATAAACGGGTTCAAGCTTGCCAATGTGTTTGGCTCTAGAGAAACGCCCACGCTGCTGGTCCGCCCATCGTTTACATCTCCCATATCACATTGAGTCGATGATTGACTACGAAAGGGGCTAAGAGAAACTATAAAAGTAATAGCATATATCATAGGAAGTATCGCTTTTTATTATCTCTGCTTTTACGATATGTTGCCCGCGCGATGATCGCGATCGAGGCTTCATGGCAATAATGAATTGCCGCATAGAAAGGTGGCATAAAAAGTGCTGGTGGCGTGACGCGTTACGTGCACAACGGACGCTGCACCAATATTGAAAGAATGGGTAAATTTGCATGGCGGAGCATATTATATGACATGTTGGGACTCGGTCTCCCATCGTGAATTACTAGTAATTGCGGACCGGCCACTTTGGAAGCCAACATCATCCCTATGGCTTTCGTTCATCTGCGGTGCGTGTTCAATCTGTGTTTACGGGAGCTACAATCAGCTGGCTACAATTACTTTTACTTACTTAATAGTATTAGTAATACGTCATCGGCTTTGTATGCGTCTCGTGAGCTAGGCCATTAGTTTAAAACATTATAGATAAATGACATAATTGTTAATAAATGTTACGTAACATGTCTACTTTACGAATAAATTAGTGCGGTAGAAATTAACTTTTTTGTCTTGATTTTTGTACAAGAATGGCTTATGATATAAATCTATAAATTACAGATTCACAATCAGACCGATTTATCGTACTTAGTACGTGTGTTTAAAAATCAATTTGAAAAAAAGGTGCTAAATGTCCGCCTATGTATGGGCAATTTCTCCATATGTGGGGTGGAGGAAGGCTCAATACCCCACACGATAACATATACATCAAAATAGGCCTAGGCCTACATCATACGCGCACGTCAAAATATAAATATCTTACCGAATCCTAAATCCTTCATAAGCTTAGCGAACATCGCCTTAGCTTTCCATAGGGCGTGTCAATAGACCTTATTCGACCGCAATATGAATATATATATATATATGGAACGTTCTATGCGATTTTGATGCTTGTGAAATTATATATATAGCATCCAATTCAAAGCGCTATATCTTCCACACGGTTTGAGCTCTTGACTTCCTATTTTCAGCACTTTATACTACACCATTTCTGTATGCTAAAATATAATTAAGGGTCTTGCACTTACTCCGTGCCAGTATTGCAACGTCCGATACCCCACCGGGTTCAAACCCACCATAACTTTCAGTAGGAGTAATCAAATCGCTTCAAATTCGGTTTGTAGGTAGGGAGGTCCTATACCTATTGATTTGTTCTGTTCGTTAATTTTTATGCCATCCGTTACGGAGAAACAGCTGTGCAAAGTAAGTACACGTTTCCCGCTCGAATCGCGCCTTTATATGTGCACGGAACAGTTTCCATTCTCCGGAGCGCATGAATATTCAACTATTCCTATAGGGCGTGATAACCACACCTATAAGGTCACCAAACAAACGGGCGGCTGAATTGTAGTGCTTGTTAGTATAGACTTACGGTTGTTTTTCGGTGTAGATAAACGATATGGTGACGTATAACACGAGTGAACGCGAGCTCGTCGAGTTTCACTGAATCAGTCGGCGGATGAGTTCGAACTGTACGAATACGACGATCGATATTCAAGATACATTGGACGAGGATGGAGAGATTGAGAAAGGTAGTGATGGCGGTCGTACCACTGACGATAATGTTGTTTTAGTGACAGGGAGTGAGCAGCCCCTAAATTACCAAAAGAGCCACCAGCCCCACCCCCACATAGGCAGGGGCTAATGGGGCTAGACCCTTCACTGCAAGTTCGCTCAGCAGCCCTGGGGCCAAAGAGGCCAGAACCACAAGCCCCCTCACTGCAAGTGCACACTATATACCTTTGGAACCATTAAGCCCCATGCTGCAATTTAAATAGCCTCACATTCCAAATATGGAGCCAACAAGTGGAATTAACAGGCCCCATAATTCCAGCAAGGGAGCCACCAGCTAACCTGGCCAATGGAGCTAGCATCCACAATGCCAGTGGAGACACCAGCCCTCTCACAAATAGATCATCTGACCCCCACACTGCCAGGAGGGATGTGGCCCCCAGAATAATGCCAATGGAGATCCAAGGCTGCAAATGGAATCAGCATCCCCAACAATTTCAGGGGAGCCATGAACTACATGTACCAACAACACGTGATGACCTCACTACCAGATCAACCATTAGCCCTCACTCCGCAAGTGGTCTTAACAGGTCCCACTCACTGGGGCCAACCCCCCCCCCCCCCCCCCCACTACCTTTCCTTCAATGCAAGTTGAGTCAGTTGGGATCCCCACACAGTAGAACCACCAGCCCCCTCACCGCAAGCTCATGAACAATAGCAGCGGAACCTGTAAAGTCTACACTGGAACTGAACTTAATAAAGCCTCACACAGCAGTCAGCAGCCCATGGAACCATTCTTACAGAACACCCTCAGCTACCCAGGGCCAATGGGGTAGCCTCCACAAAGTCAGTGAAGATGCCACCCCAAGATGAGTCAGCAGCCCCTACACAAACAAGGGCCAATAGGGCCTGCCCCACACAATACAACCACCAGCCCCTCTCTGCTCACTTCAAATAGAGCCACTAGACCCTCTACCAGTACACACTGGAAGTCCAGACAGCAGGCCACACCAGTGGAGCCCTCTCACAGATGGAGCCCAGCAAGGAAGTACCAGCTGCCACACAACCAGTGGTCAATTGAGCCCCCATAATAATGCCAGTGGAGAAACCAGCCCTCGCACTGCAAATGGATTCAGCAACCCCAAAAATTTCAGGGGAGCCATGAACTACATGTAAATGTACTTGCATGTACCAAAGAAACCCCAAAGGCCCATCAAACACAAGTTGAACTTTAAGTCCTCATAGTTAATACGTAGCAGTCCCCCCTCCCCCCCCCCCCCCCCACTACCTGTCCTATACAATGAAAGAGGGCCGCCAATCAGCCAATGGGACAGTACAACCACCAACCCTCTTCATTGGTCAGGGGACATGTACCAAGAACACATGCTGTCACTACCAGTTGAACCATTATCACTCAATGCAAGTGGACTTAACCGGCCCACCACACACTGGTGCCAGCCCTCGCCCCTCCCCCCTCTCAGCCCCCCTCTGCTCACTACCTGTCCTTCACTGCAAGTTGCGTCAGCAGTCCATGGGCCAATGGGGCCAAGAACTACCACTCCGCATCACTGCAATCACACACTACCTTTGGAACCAACCATTAACCCCCATACTGCAAGTGAACTCAATACTGCAAAACCTGACCCCCACACTACCAGCAAGGGACCACCAGCTGCCACACAACCAGAGGATCAATGTGGCCCCCACTTAATGCCAGTGGAGAAGGCAGCCCTCAGACTGTAAATTGAGTCGGTAGCCCCAACAATTTCAGGGGACATGTGCATGTACGCACATGTACCAACATTTGGAATCACACATGCCCCACCAATGGAACCAGTGGAACGTTTAGCCCTCACAGCAAGTGAACTTATTACTTAGCAGTCCCCACAACACCCCCTCCCACTACCTGTCCTTCACTGAACGAGGGGGCTAATGGGACCATCCCCACACAGTACAACTACCAGCCTTCCTCATAGCAAGCCAATGGAACCATTAACTCCCAAGCTGCAATTGAACATAATAACCTCACACTTCAAGTCCAGTCAAAAGCGCTGCACAACCAGTGGAGCCACCAGCCCTTCCACATATGGTGTTATTAGACCGTTCACTGCCAGCAGGAGGGTCAATGGGGCCCCCATAACAGTGCTCATTGACCCTGGTTCAAGATACATTGGTCAAGGATGATGGCGGTCGTACCACTGACGATGGTGGTTGTGTTAGTGACAGGGAGTGAGCAGCCCCTAAGTTACCAAAAGAGCCACCAGCCCCACCCCCACATAGCCAGGGGCTAATGGGGCTAGGCCCTTCACTGCAAGTTCCCTCAGCAGTCCTGGGGCCAAAGAGGCCATCCCCACACAGCAGAACCACAAGCCTCCTTACTGCAAGTGCACACTATATACCTTTGGAACCATTAAGCCCCATGCTGCAATTTAGGAGGGAGGTAAGGGGAGGAGGGAGGTAAGGGGAGATGCATGTGTCAGGCACATTTTGACTGGTGCCAGCCCTCGTCCCTCCCCCCCACCCCCCCTCTTCTCACTACCTGTCCTTTACTGCAAGTTGCGTCAGCAGACCAGGGGCCAATGGGGCCAAGAACTACCACTCCCCTTCACTGCAATCACACACTACGTACCTTTGGAACCTGCAACCAATAACCCAAGTGAAATCAATACTGCAAAACCTGACCCCCACATGTACACTGCCAGCAAGGGAGCACCAGCTGCCACACAACCAGAGGATCAATGTGGCCCCCACTTAATGCCAGTGGAGAAGGCAGCCCTCACACTGCAAATGGAGTCAGTAACCCCATGCAACAATTTCAGGGGACATGTGCATGTACGCACATGTACATGTACCAATGGAATCACACATGCCCCCCTTCAAGCACTACCAATGGAACCAGTGGAACTTTTAGCCCTCACAGCAAGTGGACTTATTACTTAGATGTCCCCACAACGCTCCCCCCCCCCCCCCCAATACCTGTCCTTCACTGAAGGAGGGGGCTAATGGGACCATCCCCAAGGGCAGGTAATGATATTCACCCGCCAATAACAAGGCTTCACTAAACCTCAGATAAACAGATACAGACAACAGGTATACACATGAACCCACTGCAAATGAAAGGCAACTTCAGTAGTTGTGTTTCTATTTGTTAGTGGCTCCAATGGGGACTGGTAATAAACATGATGGCTCCCCTAAAAGTGTCCGGGTGCCAAGTCCATATGCAGTTTGGGGGGGAGGCTAGCTCCAGTGCTAAGTCCAATTGCAGTGAGGGCTAATGGTTCCACTGGTACCATGTGTTGTGTTAGGAGCAGGGAAGCACGGAATGTGTGGCTCTGTTGGTACATGTAGTTCAGGGGGCTGGGGTCTCCACTGGCATTATTGTGGGGTGACTCCTGGTTATGTGGCAGCAGATGGCTGGCTGGACTTGCAGTGTGTCTAGTGGCTCCATTTGAAGTGAGCAGAGAGGGGCTGGTGGTTCTACTGTGCGGAGCTGGCCCCTACAGGCCCCTGTTTGTGTGGGGGCTGCTGATGCAACTTGGGGTGGCGTCTTCACTGGATTTGTGGAGGCAACCCCATTGGCCCTGGAATGGTTCCATAAGTCGTGCATGGGCTGCTGACTGCATGGACATGTGAGGCTATTAAGTTCAGTTGTAGGGCACACTTTACAGGTTCCACTGGTATTGTTCACAAGCTTGAGGTGAGGGGGCTGGTGGCTCATCCCAGTGGCCCCTCAACTGCTGACTCAACTTACATGCAGCAATAGAAAGGTAGTGGGGGGGGGGGGGGGGGGTGGGCTGGTTCCAGTGCGTGGGACCTGCTAGGTCCACATGCGGAGTGAGGGTTAATGGTTCATCTGGTAGTGAGGGCATGTGTTATTGATACATGTAGTTAGTGGCTCCCCTACAATTGTTGGGGATGCCGACTCCATTTGCTGTGTGATGGCTGGCATCTCCACTGGCATTATTGTGGGGGCCACATTTCTGCTAGCAGTGTGGGGGTATGATAACTCTATTTGTGAGAAGACTGGTAGCTCCAATGTTTGTGTAGAGCTGCCTACAGGACAGGCTAAATGTTCCACTGGTTCCATTGGTAGTGTTTGAAGGGGGGTATGTGTGATTCCATTGCGTACATGCACATGTCCCTTGAAATTGTTGCATGGGGTTACTGACTCCATTTACAGTGTGAGGGCTGCCTTCTCCACTGGCATTAAGTGGGGGCCACATTGATCCTCTGGTAGTGTGGCAGCTGGTGCTCCCTTGCTGGCAGTGTACATGTGGGGGTCAGGTTTTGCAGTATTGATTTCACTTGGGTTATTGGTTGCAGGTTCCAAAGGTACGTAGTGTGTGATTGCAGTGAAGGGGAGTGGTAGTTCTTGGCCCCATTGGCCCCTGGTCTGCTGACGCAACTTGCAGTAAAGGACAGGTAGTGAGAAGAGGGGGGGTGAGGGGGTGAGAGGGGCAAGGGCTGGCACCAGTGTGTGGTGGGCCTGTTAAGTTGTTCTTGGTACATGTCCCCTGACCAATGAGGAGGGTTGGTGGTTGTACTGTCCCATTGGCTGATTGGCCCCTCTTTCATTGAAGGACAGGTAGTGGGGGCAAGTACATATACATGTAGTTCATGGTTCCCCTGAAATTTTTGGGGTTGCTGAATCCATTTGCAGTGTGAGGGCTGGTTTCTCCACTGGCATTATTCTGGGGGCTTGATTGACCACTGGTTGTGTGGCAGCTGATACTTCCTTGCTGGGCTCCATCTGTGAGAGGGCTCCACTGGTGTAGGCTGCTGTCTGGACTTGCAGTGTGTACTGGTAGAGGGTTTAGTGGCTCCGTTTGAAGTGAGCAGAGAGGGGCTGGTGGTTCTACTGTGCGGAGCTGGCCTTACAGGCCCTTGTTTGTGTGGGGGCTGCTGACTCAACTTGGGGTGGCGTCTTGACTGACTTTGTGGAGGCTACCCCATTAGCCCTGGGTAGCTGAGGGTGTTCTGTAAGAATGGTTCCATGGGCTGCTGACTGCGGCTATTAAGTTCAGTTGCAGTGTAGACTTTACAGGTTCCACTGCTATTGCTCATGAGCTTGCGGTGAGGGGGCTGGTTGTTCTACTATGTGGGGGTCCCAGCTGACTCAACTTGCATTGAACGAAAGGGGGGGGGGGGGGGGAGGGGGGGGGGGGGGTTGGCCCCTGGGTGTGGGGCCTGTTAAGTTCACTTGAGGAGTGAGGGCTAATGGTTGATCTGGTAGTGAGGTCATCACGTGTTGTTGGTACATGTAGTTCATGGCTCCCCTGAAATGGTTGGGGATGCTGATTCCATTTGCAGCCTTAGGGCTGGCATCTCCCTGGCATTATTGTGGGGGCTACATCCCTGCTGGCAGTGTGGGGGTCTGATGATCTGTCTGCGAGAGGGCTGGTGTCTCCACTGGCATTGTGGACGCTAGCTCCATTGACCAGGTTAGCTGGTGGCTCCCTTACTGGAATTATGGGGCCTGTTAATTCCACTTGTTGGCTCCACTATTTGGAATGTGAGGCTATTATTAATAATTTAAATTGCAGCATGGGGCTTAATGGTTCCAAAGGTATATAGTGTGCACTTGCAGTAAGGGGGCTTGTGGTTCTGCTGTGTGGGGATGGCCTCTTTGGCCCCAGGGCTGCTGAGGGAACTTGCAGTGACGGGCCTAGCCCCATTAGCCCCTGGCTATGTGGGGGTGGGGCTAGTGGCTCTTTTGGTAATTTAGGGGCTGCTCACTCCCTGTCACTAACACAACCACCATCGTCAGTGGTACGACCGCCATCATCCTTGACCAATGTATCTTGAACCAGGGTCAATGAGCACTGTTATGGGGGCCCCATTGACCCTCCTGCTGGCAGTGAATGGTCTAATAACACCATATGTGGAAGGGCTGGTGGCTCCACTGGTTGTGCAGCGCTTTTGACTGGACTTGCAGTGTGAGGTTATTAAGTTCAATTGCAGCTTGGGAGTTAATGGTTCCATTGGCTTGCTATGAGGAAGGCTGGTAGTTGTACTGTGTGGGGATGGTCCCATTAGCCCCCTCGTTCAGTGAAGGACAGGTAGTGGGAGGGGGTGTTGTGGGGACTGCTAAATAATAAGTTCACTTGCTGTGAGGGCTAAACGTTCCACTGGTTCCATTAGTGGGGCATGTGTGATTCCATTGGTACATGTGCGTACATGCACATGTCCCCTGAAATTGTTGCATGGAGTTACTGACTCCATTTGCAGTGTGAGGGCTGCCTTCTCCACTGGCATTAAGTGGGGGCCACATTGATCCTCTGGTTGTGTGGCAGCTGGTGCTCCCTTGCTGGTAGTGTGGGGGTCAGGTTTTGCAGTATTGATTTCACTTGGGTTATTGGTTGGTTCCAAAGGTACGTAGTGTGTGATTGCAGTGAGGGGGAGTGGTAGTTCTTGGCCCCATTGGCCCCTGGTCTGCTGACGCAACTTGCAGTAAAGGACAGGTAGTGAGAAGAGGGGGGGTGGGGGGGAGGGACGAGGGCTGGCACCAGTGTGTGGTGGGCCTGTTAAGTTGTTCTGGCACATGTCCCCTGACCAATGAGGAGGGTTGGTGGTTGTACTGTCCCATTGGCTGATTGGCCCCTCTTTCATTGAAGGACGGGTAGTGGGGGCAAGTACATATACATGTAGTTCATGGCTCCCCTGAAATTTTTGGGGTTGCTGAATCCATTTGCAGTGCGAGGGCTGGTTTCTCCACTGGCATTATTCTGGGAGCTCGATTAACCACTGTTTGTGTGGCAGCTGGTACTTCCTTGCTGGGCTCCATCTGTGAGAGGGCTCCACTGGTGTGGGCTGCTGTCTGGACTTGCAGTGTATACTGGTAGAGGGTTTAGTGGCTCCATTTGAAGTGAGCAGAGAGGGGCTGGTAGTTCTACTGTGCGAAGCTGGCCTTACAGGCCCTTGTTTGTGTGGGGGCTGCTGACTCAACTTGGGGTGGCGTCATGACTGACACTGTGGAGGCTACCCCATTGGCCCTGGGTAGCTGAGGGTGTTCTGTAAGAATGGTTCCTGGGCTGCTGACTGCAGTGTGAGGCTATTAAGTTCAGTTGCAGTGTAGACTTTACAGGTTCCACTGCTATTGTTCATGAGCTTGCGGTGAGGGGGCTGGTTGTTCTACTGTGTGGGGGGTCCCAGCTGACTCAACTTGCATTGAACGAAAGGGGGGGGGGGGGGGGGGGAGTTAGCCCCTGGGTGTGGGGCCTGTTAAGTCCACTTGCGGAATGAGGGCTAATGGTTGATCTGTTAGTGAGGTCATCACATGTTGTTGGTACATGTAGTTCATGGCACCCCTGAAATGGTTGGGGATGCTGATTCCATTTGCAGCCTGAGGGCTGGCATCTCCCTGGCATTATTGTGGGGGCTACATCCCTGCTGGCAGTGTGGAGGTCTGATGATCTATCTGCGAGAGGGCTGTGTCTCCACTGGCATTGTGGACGCTAGCTCCATTGACCAGGTTAGCTGGTGGCTCCCTTGCTAGAATTATTGGGCCTGTTAATTCCTCTTGTTGGCTCCACTATTTGGAATGTGAGGCTATTATTAATAATTTAAATTGCAGCATGGGGCTTAATGGTTCCAAAGGTATATAGTGTGCACTTGCAGTAAGGGGGCTTGTGGTTCTGCTGTGTGGGGATGGCCTCTTTGGCCCCAGGGCTGCTGAGGGAACTTGCAGTGAAGGGCCTAGCCCCATTAGCCCCTGGCTATGTGGGGGTGGGGCTGGTGGCTCTTTTGGTAATTTAGGGGCTGCTCACTCCCTATCACTAACACAACCACCATCTTCAGTGGTACGACCGCCATCACTACCTTTCTCAATCTCTCCATCCTCGTCCAATGTATCTTGAATATCGATCGTCGTATTCGTACAGTTCTAACTCATCCGCCGACTGATTCAGTGAAACTCGACGAGCTCGCGTTCACTCGTGTTATACGTCACCATATCGTTTATCTACACCGAAAAACAACCGTTACAAGCACTACAATTCAGCCGCCCGTTTGTTTGGTGACCTTATAGGTGTGGTTATCACGCCCTATAGGAATAGTTGAATATTCATGCGCTCCGGAGAATGGAAACTGTTCCGTGCACATATAAAGGCGCGATTCGAGCGGGAAACGTGTACTTACTTTGCACAGCTGTTTCTCCGTAACGGATGGCATGAAAATTAACGAACAGAACAAATCAATAGATATAGGACCTCCCTACCTACAAACCGAATTTGAAGCGATTTGATTACTCCTACCGAAAGTTATGGTGGGTTTGAACCCGGTGGGGTATCGGACGTTGCAATACTGGCACGGAGTAAGTGCAAGACCCCAAATTATATTTTAGCATACAGAAATGGTGTAGTATGAAGTGCTGAAAATAGGAAGTCAAGAGCTCAAACCGTGTGGAAGATATAGCGCTTTGAATTGGATGTTATATATATAAATTCACAAGCATCAAAATCGCATAGAACGTTCCATATATATATATATATGTTACACGCCCAATATTGGTTCAATTACATCACGCGACACGTCCAATATTGGTTCAATTACATCACGCGACACGTCCAATATTGGTTCAATTACATCACGCGACACGAAGTTCTAAATAATCTATGATAAAGGCGAGGGGTCCGCCACCATCGAAATCTCGTACACTCTAGTGAGAAATCAAATAGAAATCTTGAAATCAATAGAAATCCGGGAGAAATCACGAAATCATATTGAAATCTAGAAATCCGTCAGAAATCACGAAATCACTTGAAATACGGTAGAAATCACATTGAAATCTAGAAATCACCGTAAATTTAGAAATCACAGCCGTAAATTTAGAAATCACATCCGTATTTTCTTTAAAAACTAATGCATTTTTTATAACTACTTTGCTTATACAATAATACTAATAATAATAATTATTGTTAATATATAATTTGAAAAGAAAATGGCGGGCATGGAAGAGGCGGAGGACGAAGATGAGGATGAAAGCCGTTTGGAACTTTGTGATAGATACTTTGTGGAGGGAAAATCGAAAGAATCAGATGAATCGGAAGAGGATGGGCTAGCGAAGGACCCCGATTTTACCAGCTGCGGTACCAGATGGCTAGACAGTGAAGACAGCTGCCGCAGGTCATTACAGATTGCACTCCAACGAGCAAAGTGCCGATGCGCAAGTGAAGCTGGAGGAAAATCCTTCCGGCGCTCGTTTGAAGAGAAAAGCGGCTTCTTTTTACGAACTCTGCAGTCAAGAGGAGGAAAGTGCACGTGTAGAGTTACTTAAGTACGAAGAAGAGGGAGTTATATGTGATCTCCGTCACGTTCGTGCACGATCAGATCTGGTTGAAGAAATTGATAGCTTGACGCGTTCAATTGGTTGGATGGTAGTTGACCTTAAGCCAGACCAGAAATGGGAAGTTGCGCACGACAGAGTAATGGCACAAGATCTGCTGTCGCGTAGTGAAAGAAAAGCGGGAAACCTGAAAAAAGCATTGAGGGATTGGGATGCAGGGCATACTGGTGACAATGCGGAAGGGTGCGACTCGGGAGTGGCTGTGAAAAGGGAGGGATCCCAGATCCCTCTACCGATTAACACCATGCAAGAGCCTGTACATCCGAAAGCTGTCTCAAACGACTTCGTGAATCTTTCAAAAAACCCACAAAAGTTCAATGAGGCTAGACCAGCAGAGGTTTTGGTTTAGGAGGTTGCAGAGGAAGGTGTAGAGGGTAGTGTGTGTAGATTAGGTAGTTGCAATTATAATAATTATTAATGATTTTAATTATCACAAAGCCTGTGTCAATGATTCGTATTGCAAGGATGGTTCCTGGTAATGCACACATTGTAGCAAAAATGAACTTGTTCAATAATTTCTATATCAGTTGTATTAAAATATTGTTGTGATGCATTGATTAATCGATTGCGTAAGTATTAAATTTAATAACCATGACTATTATATTATAATTACGTGGGCGTCATTTATCAAAAGAGCTATTAGAAATCAGAATGTAGCTTTACAATAACAGCGAGCCGTTTATGACCCGTTCTAATTACGTAAACAAAAATAGAATAGCCTTTGGGCATCGAAATTATGTCGTTTGGCACTAACAAGCACTATTCGGTCACAAATGCGCGAGAAAATACATATAGTTCACACACTGACACCCCAAAAAGTCTAGGTAGAATGGCACGCTTTAAAATCATGCCATTGTTGAATTGGTTGCCGCATACAGCCGCGCCGTGACCCGTCACCTCCCTCAGACTGACCAGCTACGTCACAAATGTATTTTTACGTCAAAAGAAATGTTGAAATCCAAGTCGTATTACGGTAGAAATCACAAGAAATCAGTCTGAAATCTGGAAATCACACGGAAATCTGGAAATCATATAGAAATCACGGAAATCACCTCGAAATCTAGAAATCACCTCGAAATCTAGAAATTACCGGAAATCAAACAGAAATCTGGAAATTGATTTCGAAATCTCCGTGATTTCGAAATCTCGTACGGCTTTTAGGGTAGTGGCGGACCCCTCGGATAAAGGCGAGTGAGTTCAGGAACTACCAGCGATCACTTTTAGTTTTCAAGGCCTAAAACTTTCATACAAGGTTGGTTCCTTTTTTTTTTCTATCGATTTGGCCCTGTATTGAAAACAATCTTGTAATCCCTCTGGCCCTCCGTGAAAAGAGGAAAAACCCTTTTCACGGAGGGCCAGAGGGATTACAAGATTGTTTTCAATACAGGGACGGCATAACCTCGCGGATCACCAAATCGATAGAAAAAAAATGGAACCAACCTCGTATGAAAGTTTTAGGCCTTGAAAACTAAAAGTGATCGCTGGTAGTTCCTGAACTCACTCGCCTTTATAGAACTTCGTATCACGTGATGTAATTGAACCAATATTGGACGTGTCGCGTGATGTAATTGAACCAATATTGGGCGTGTAACATATGTATATTCATATTGCGGTCGAATAAGGTCTATTGACACGCCCTATGGAAAGCTAAGACGATGTTCGCTAAGCTTATGAAGGATTTAGGATACGGTATGATAGAACAAGAAACGGTAGCGCCAAGCAGAATCCACGTGTGTTGGTGTCTGGTGGGTGTATTGAGATATAAAGTATGTTAACACGCTGTAGGTTTGTTGAGATTCTGCGCCTTAATTGCGGAGTATGATCTGTCATGATTTGCACAGCCCTTGTGATATGCCTCGAAGAAAACACCGGCTTGAAGTACTGTATGGCTATCAAGCTGCTTATTACTTAATTAAACGAATCGGACAGTTCAACCATATTCGTGTATCTCATTAACGGCGACGCCTTTCCAATTATGTCACATGCATGTCACAAAAGAATATATTCATACTTGCGGTCGAATAAGGGCTACATGTACATGTACATGTATACTGCTGAACAATCGGCCCGATCGGGCCGGGGGCGGATATGAATCGCTCGGCCCACCCATTAGTTGAGTATGACTGCCCCATTAAAAAAAAAAAATCATCTCAGTGTTGTCCTTCAACATTTGTCGGAAGGCATACTAATACTATATACACAAACACACAAATTGACACAATACATTAAACTGCAACATATATAAGAATGATTTCAAAGTGTTGGGCTAACCCTTCTCTCAGAAGTTATGACTTTCTGTAATGCTTCTTGTACATGTGTGTGTGAGAGAGAGTGTGTGTGTATGTGTGTGTGCATGTGTGTGTGTGTGTGTGTGTGTGTGTGTGTGTGTGTGTGTGTGTGTGTGTGTGTGTGCATGTGCAAATCTGACCCAAATTGCCATGGCATTTTGCCTCATGCCAGGGTTATAGTGCCCTAGGGGTCAGCATAAAGCTATGTGGCTCTACTGCTTATGGCTATTTTTTGTGTTGCAGATTTAAAAGTAAAGCAACTTATTTAATATTATAAAATTCTTCATAATACAAATGGCTGGGCTTTTGAGGAGGCATAAGTTGCCCAGACATTTATTTTTCATGATTGGACACTTCCAAAGTTTTGTGTCAAGCTATTGTGTAGGCCTATGTGATATTATTATATACATGTACATGAATACTTTATTATTTATTTATATATTTTTTCACGATGTATATTTGCAAATTTAATAATGGTAAGCACATATTTATGATGTAATATCATAATATGTTTTATGATGTAATATCCTAATATATAATAAGAAATTACAGCAGAATTTACAGACCTACACTATTTAGCAAATACACATGGATACACTATATAAACTACATGCTACTTGTGGTGCCCAATATAGAGGCAGCATTGCTGTGCTGGAGTGCAATGGACACTCTTTGGAGAATGATTTTGGCAAATCGTGTCTCGCTCAGTGAATGGGAAGGCGGTGATTATATCATTGACGCGAATCAAGCGGGAAAATGTGCCTGTAGTTTGCTCAACTGTATCTCCGTAACGGATGATTCAGAAACTAACGAACAGAACAAATCAATAGCTACAGGATTCCTCTATGCACAATCCGAATTTGACACGTTTTCAACATTCGTACGTGGAGAAATGTGGATTTCTAAGCCGCGGGGTTAACGATTGTTGTATCCACGGCACGGAAAAGGTGTAGACCACAAAATTCGACTTTTACACAGAGAAATGGTGTGGGAACAAGTGTATGAAATTTGAAAGGAAAACGTAATACCGTCGCGAAGATGTGTTGTTTAGTACAACGTGCAATTTTTATAGTGATAAAATTATAACCCCACAAGCCCGATTTTGCTGGACACTGTCCCAAATACTTAAACCATGTAGACTGAAAGGTTCTTGTGGGTTATTTTTAGTGGAGTTACCTAGAATATGTAGAACTATTGTAATTCACCCATCCAGTATGGACACTGATATCACACATGCCAGTTGTCATAGTCAAATAGCAGTGATATACATCACACAGAGTAGGTTGTTCCACTTAATAGGATGTTCTTGTATTAATTTGGTAAGATTTTTGACTATTATAGACTGCATTTTAAACTAATGCGAGAGCAACGACTATGTTTATGATTGATCACTAAGCCCAAACCCTTGAGACCTAATGTATATGGGTATGAGTGGTGAAACTTTGGACATGCCTATGTTTTCTTTTGATACTGCGCACATACATATACTGCATGGATGAATGACCATGAGCCTAAAGATCACTTCAATGCTTCTTACAATTATGACAAATTATTTATGAGATTAAAATGTTTACAATTTCAATTTTTGTTTTCCTGCATTGTAAATTTATGAATTTATTTAGTTTCCCATATATGATTTCAATAGTATACTAATTCATTTTTTGACAATATACTCAATAATAGTCTATTGCACAACTATCATAACTAGTAATGAATTAACAGCTGCAATATATTAGTATTTTGAATGCATGCATTAGAATGATGCAGTGGGTAGCATCCAAAGAAATGGCCATGAATTAATATCGCAAGCTCATGTTGATATTTCTAAAGCACAATCACAAGTAGCAATTGCTCTACACAATACGCATGGTCAGTCTATAAAGAGCAAGCCATCATACTTTGAAGTCAGGTGACTCCTAAATGTGCATGGGACATGTTCAGTCATCATGTTGTCTCATGCCCATGCAGTCTACATGCATATTTTTAAAATTATATATATTTTTATTCCACCCTCAGATGTGAGTATATTAATTACAGCACACCAACTAGCAGTATGGGTTGTAATATAAGCACAAAGAAAAACATTACGAAGTTAATGATTGAAAAATCTCAAAACCACTATAGTGCATTGCAAAATCTTTATTGCAACCTTTAGACAGTTCACAGCTTTTATGTACCTATTTGTGCTCATTATATCATTGCGGGCTGTTATTAAGTTACTAGTCATGGGCAAAGCCCTAACTGAAATATCTGCTTACCTATCTGGAGCAGTGCTCAACAAGGTGATATCCATCTTATAGCAGTTAGAGAATCCCTCTGCTAGTTAATAAGCAAGAGGCTCTGTGCAGCAGTGAAGATAAAGCACCAGAGTTTCTTTTTTTTTAAAAGCACGATCAGCTAGATGTAGCTTGCCCATTTGAAGCAGAAAATATTATGTATGATTTGAGTACATGTATCAATATTGACAAGTACTGGTTGGATGATGTTTGTTTCTCAAGATAGACATGATAGATGTGTGTAATATATGGAACTCATGGGGTATAAGCAGGTGTTACCACAGCAATAGTGGAGGACAGAAGCTGCACTGACAGCTGAAGTTTCATGCATGACACATGGATGCTGGCCCAAGGTCTCTACTCTATGCAAAGTCCTAAACCAGCTGGACTCATGCTGGATCTCATTATTAATTTAATGTGAGTTAAAAGTCAAACCATCCTCATGCACCATGGCATTCTGCGGGTACTCATATAGGTGATATAGAATTCTGCGGCACCTCTTATGTTCCTCCGAACATGCTGTTGCCACATATATTCTCTATGGGCTTAACTTTTCACTGGAATAGCCAATTTCTTTACTACTGCAGGACTTGTTATGGGCAATGAATGTAACTGCCATCCTACTTTGAGCCCTAATACAGCATACTTTGTTATTGCTTGCTCACATTATATACCATGCTTGTATTAGTTTAGATAACATGAAGTGTGAGCTGTATCATTAATTTACATGACTATGTATTAAATCATTAACAGCTTTACTGAAATAATAACTTCATGTTGTTGAGAATTTAATTCTCATTCTAAAAAGATTTAGCACAAATTTTAACATTAAATGACTTACTTTTCCTTCATTGTGTGAACCACTACATCTTTTGAAGTCAATTGTTGTATACTACTTCATATTATGTGTCAGGGTTACTGTCAGCTGATAACGAGTAGAAAAAGAAATACATGTATCTGGATGCTGTTGAAGCTAGAATGCATCTTTCACCCCTTTTGTCACCTCAGTTGATGGTGTCCTAGCTTGAGAAGCTAACTGTCACGAAGCTTAATAGCATTGAAGTGACTGAATGGGTAAGGGCGACTGCTATACTAATAGCCACAAATCTGTGCATTTGAGGAAGCAGAGTGAAATGGAGCTGTGCAGACTGTGCAGTTCACATGGATAATGGGCTGGACTACCCACATCAGCTTATGAACAGAAGAATTTGTATGTGCTATTATGTGTGTGCATGTGCTTGAGTATGTTATCTATTCCTTTTTTTTGTATTTTATTTATTTTATGTATTATTGTTACACTAGTAAAGTCGTTATTATGAATGTTGCATATTCATGCACCACACAAATCAAATTTGCAGGCCTAGTAATTTTGAAAGGCATGGAATGGAGGTTGGACTTGTCTTCTGTCATAATCTGTAATATTGCATAACCCCCCCCCCCCCCCCCCCCCACATTACTAACCCCCCCTCCCTCAGTGATTGATAGGGGGTGTGAATTTTGGCAGTGATCACCCCCCCATAGGTTTAAGCTCCAAGGTCTGATCGAAACTGAAGGGCCAAGCATCAAACGGGGGGGAGGGGACAATATTTGTGGGAGCGGGACAATATCTGCTAGCTGATGGGAGACAATTTCCGCTAGCAGATAATGTCCGGGCCGGATCAAAATCTGCATGCTCCGTTCTAAGCATGGCACAACACTGGATATTGATTGCACAGTGTATGTATATGATTATATGCATATATAAGTTCAGAATTCGGAGTAAAGAGAATCGATTCCCACTAGCAACCCAATACAGAGACACAATGAAAACCCACGATTGAAAAGTTTCTTCTCAATTGGGTCCAGCCATACTGCACATTAAAGGTCGCATTGAAAGTTGTTAAATATAAAGCAATCATATTCCTTTTCTTAAGTCAACAGCCATCTGAAGGGCCAATCCTGAGCGTTAAAGTTGAGCTCATAACCACAAAACACGCAACAAATGTGTACACATGTTGATAATAATATAACCCTTTAAAAAATGTGAAAACTTAATTTCAATTGACAATACATATATGAGGACATGTCCAAAGGTGTATTCAACGACAGGCATTACTTAGGCACATATGTTACGCATTCACCAACATTACACTCACACATATGCACAAACATACGACACAGGCACACAATATAAAATACCCTTCGTATACATGAGCATTACACACATGCACTGGCATCAGCGGCGGATCCAGGGGTGGGGCGGAGCCGCCCCGAGGAGGGTGCGGGAGGGGGGCACTCCTCCCGCCCAGCTAGGGGGTATGGGGGAGCGCTGTAAGCTCCTTCATCGGGGGTCTGGGGCGGACCCCCAGAAGCCAACGCTTTTTGTGGAGAATCCCCCCAAATGTACGCAAAAACTGCACTAAAAAACGAATATCAGTTTAATAGTGTTTATACTAAAAAACAGATCGAGGCTGGGGAGCCACAGATCAAGAGTTCAAAGCGCCGATAAATCGCCGCGATAATGTTCCAAACGATTGCTATGGAAGTACTGAACTCACCGTTCATTGATTCGTTTAGAAAAATGCACTGGAAGCTCCCTTAGATTTGCTCTTTTTTTAACATTAGATTACAATGAATTGTGCTATGCATTTGCTAGCTGCTCATTTGTTGTCCAATAAAAGAGCCAATTCATCTTTCGAGGATGCCATGCCGCAAATGCGTCTATTATGTTCTCTACCGTTGTGGGAGGGTGGATGGTCCCCCCGTGCAGAATGTCCCCCCGGACATTCTGCACTAGTGCACAATGTCCCCTTGGACATTCTGCACTAGTGCAAACTGTCTCCCCCTGGGGTAAAATGTCCCCCCACCTACCTCCTCCCCCCCTCCCGGACACTCCACACTAGGGCGCAATGTCCTGCCTATAGCCGGATAACAAAGGAAACAGTTATAAACGTCCAACAGGCTTGTTTTTAACAAAACCCCGTCTTTATATAGCGTAAAAACCATCCTGCCCGGATTGTACTATGTGTGCGTCCAGGATGGGAATATATGTACATGTGGTTCTATACCCTGGTTCTGTCAAACAAAAACTATGTTGATACAATTCATACGTCAACATGGGTTTTGTTCGACAAAACCGGGGTAGAATCGTATCTATTCCCACCCTGGACGCTCAATCCCAGTAAGGGTTTTGCACTATTCCCACCCTGGACGCAGGATGCATGGTTTTTATTATGGGTTTAAGTCCGGGTACCCGACTGATCGATTGTACTATCACGCAATAGATGAACCGACGATGGGAATAGCCTTTGCATTAAAGTAACATTCTACCTGAGGTATGTCAGGCGGTGCACGCAGTTGGAGCTGCATGTGTTTGTGCGACACTGAATACTTTTCATGCTATGATCCTGTCAATATATTTCAATCTCTCATACTCGTCTGATGAGATTTCTGCCATGAATTATATCAAAACATGTTCACCACTCCTTAATGAATTTTAATAATGAATGTTCGTGTATGTGTGTGAGTATTGCTTTCAATGAGCTTTTCAAGCGGCGGAGCGACATGCAGCTTTGGCGACGGATAGGAGCTACTGAGTAATGGCGTCAACGCGATCCCGTGTAATGCCGTAAACGTTTTCCAGCCTTGTCATAGATGAAATAAAATGTTATGAGGGGGGACATTCTACCCTGTAGGGGGACAGTTTGCCCTAGTGTAGATTGTCCGGGGGGACATTGTACACTAGTGCAGAATGTCCGGGGGGACATTGTACACTTGTGCAGAATGATCCGCGGGGACAAATCTTAGGGGGGACATTGTGCACTAAAAAGGCTCCAAGCCATTATTGTTTAGATATACGTCTGTACGAAGCTGAATGCACCTAGCTGCAAGCTTTTAGAGACAGCAAATAGGCAGGCTGACCATTGCAACGTACTATCATATAGCATTATTCAATAGCCAAATTAATTTTCTTATACTTGGATCTTTAGAGATGCTGGCGCTGCCGGTTAGTGTTGTTCATCTTTTCTACGTTTAGAAGATAGAGGCCAGGGCCTGCACGATTCTTTGTCGTGTTGACACTCCGTCACGTTCAATCCCTTCAATTCGTGCGACCATTGGATGAAACTATCGGCAATGAATAATTGAGGACTATATCGGCGCGTATCGCGCACACGCTGTATACGTATGAATCAATCGTCGTAGGTATAGGCAGAGCTAGCTAGCTTAGCAGCAACATTTTTGTGGGGGGGGGGGGGGAGGGGGGGGCACGTGCCCCGAGTGCCCCCCCCCCCCCCCCCCCCCCCCCCTTGGATCCGCCGCTACGGCATCAAGAAACACACTCACATATACACATTATTATAGAAGTATACACCGGCCAGCGCACATGCACCATTCTCCCTCCTTTACAACTGTGTTTGTTTCTTTAGCAAAGTTTACATAAGGCTGGCACATACAGGGCTATATATGGCCGACAATATCACTACTTAGTAGCTATTTTGTCCGTACTCTAGTATTTTACAGAAATCACCAGTCCGTGTGAGCTGGGCCTAAGGAGGAAATATAAATGCCTACCTGACATTTAAAGGGATTTCTCAGCCCCGAGAATAAGTTAGACGTGTGGGGTATATGACCAGGAAAATTCATTATTTCTTAACTTCATGATCCTATTAAATTGTGCAACTCTATTTTATGCAATTTCAGTTTATGGGAACTGAATGAGACCACAAAAAAAAAAAAAAAAACATCTTGGGTAGCCATTTTGCGTGTTCCAATACGGGGAGAGTACACAGGGTAAATACCACATCCAAACTAGATAATGGTTAATATATAAAAATTATTATTATTATACATGTGTATATACATGTAATGAATTTTACCCATGGGGGGCAAAAAGACCTAAGGTAGAGTTGGATGTTACTATTTAAGTGGAAAGGAACGAATTGACACTCTACTGTCAACTATACCTACATCAAAGTCTTCATCTTCACCTGCTCTATAGCACAGGACATAATAGTTGTGGTGGATGTATAGATGATATGCATCACAAATTAAACAGTGATTTCCTCTGCAACAGATGCACCACTATCTAAATTAGTTGCATGATTTAGTTCTATATCATCTGCACCTGATCGTCTTGTATATATAAGCCTTACCAATATATTTACCGTCATCATCATGATGTACATTCACTCTAGGAAGCCATGATAGGAACCTATTCTACGTAGTGAAGGAATGCTGCATGCATGCGCAACATAAACCCCACATCGCAGGCAAAGAAGGAACGTCATTAATTGATATGCATCAGTTGATTTGCAACAGTTAAGCATGACTCGTGTAACGCGCTTATTTTTATTACTTTGACGGGAACGCCAGACTATAGCTTTGTATCATAAGCTACCAATCATGTATCGAAAAAGCATGGCTTCATTCCTATGCAAAATGGCATGGTTGTCTTAAAATAGTTCCTTGTTATAACACCTATACAATTCTAAATACATACATGTACATGTGGACACTATACCTTTGAAAGCGGTATGTCCTTGCTGTAGTGGCAATGAGACTGACAATACCATCTCTGCCTGCCATGATGGTTTGAGACTTACCTCACCCACCGCCATCAGTTGCTCGGTAATAGAGTAATCGCCCTTTTAGCACAAACGCCAATTTAACGTATCACTTTGTTGTCGTATATTGCCCGCTTCTCATGTGCAGTAGTTGCAGCAAGGGTACGTGCACGAAGGGTTACCATCTGTTCTAAAAGTTAGATAGTCAACCAAAAAAGCTATACCATTGCTCACTCGAAGCGTCAATGCGGATCGAGACACATACATTGCGTCATTTTTGCGTGTCTATAGGGCCAGGGCTATAGGATCGATAATGTATCCGACCCATTGAATGAAATATACTATAGCACAAATTATCCCTCAGATAAAATGTTCCAAATATCCACTATTTTTGCATGCACCTAGCTCTTTGTCATAGAGAACGCTTTTATTTACTTCTTCAATCAATTCCAACAGCATGCACAGCACGCACAGCGCCTCCTCCGCGGGAGTCCGCGCCCACGTTTGCAGCGAAAACATGTGATCCTAACGTGCATGTGTGCAATAGAATTCTTTTCCTATATAAGGTGTCGTTGCTGAGTAAGGACAAAATTTCTCTGTTGGCACTCCCGCATGAGGAAGACCAGCATCTTACCGCTATCTTTTTTAGCGCTCGTATGTTGCGGTAGCAGCGCACATGGAGATGATTGCTCAATACATTACCCGAAAGAACTGGCACAAGTTATCGATGAACCTGGAACTTGTGAAATATCACTGAGCTCTGGAGCGTGGAGTGGTTATTTGAATGGAGCGCTATCTGTAGGTCATTGCCCTCAAGGATACTGTTATTATAACGAATCTGCTCGTATTGGAATTTCGACCAGCGATCTGAATACTACTCTGATCGATCTTGACAAAATGATCTGCTCGCCAATGAACAGGAAAGGAGTTCTTTGTGGAAAATGTTTGCCTGGATACGGACATGCAATAAACTCGAAATCATACCCGTGCATCTCTTGTACTGACGAAGACAAGACACGGAACTGGGTATACTACGTATTGGCTA
This sequence comes from Spongilla lacustris, assembly GCA_949361645.1. Classification (NCBI taxonomy): domain Eukaryota; kingdom Metazoa; phylum Porifera; class Demospongiae; order Spongillida; family Spongillidae; genus Spongilla; species Spongilla lacustris. Next base: position 5,075,463 of record OX442416.1, on the reverse strand, counting down.
TCTACGTACCAATCGTGGCCATGTTTCTAATAATCCTACTGTGTGATGTTCGGCTAACCACGGGAGCATTTAACGCTTTCATCTTATTTGGCCAGGTGATTTCAGCACAAGTATTCCTATCCAGTTCGGCTCAGCCAACGTCCGTAGACGCCACGAAGTTCCAAGACGCTTATTTAATACCTTATTCTGTTCTGAATTTGAAAATAATTGGGAACATTCTTCCAAACTTTTGTTTGAGCAGTGACTTGAACAGTTTAGACGTCATCAGTTTGAAGCTTCTAGAGGCTTCCACTCCCCTTCTAACCATTATAGTGGTTATCGTTATCTTGAAGTTTCAAGTTCGTTTGAAATGCAATGAACGTCAGCTTTGTCGAAAGAGGATTAACTTTGTTCACGCTTTTGACGCATTCATCGTTCTCTCTTACAGCAGGTTTTGTGATGTCGTGAGCACGCTGGTCGATCCAGGGCATGTGTGGGGAGTGAATGGTACTGTTGTCAGTGTAAGAGTGTATGAGAATGGAGAATATGAGTACTATGGCAAGGAATTCTTACCTTATAAAGCGGTCGGATTCACAGCAACGGCCATCCTGTGTGTTATACCTCTGCTGTTATTACAGTATCCTTTGCAATGGCTGGAATACATGTGTGCTAAAACCAAAAAAACGTGGTACCCATCGGTCCAGATATGCACGATTTTGGACGTGTTTCAAGGGTGTTACAAGGATAACAGGCGATACTTTGCAGGGCTATATCTGATCCTACGTCTGCTACTGAACTTTTCACCACTATTGACGATAAAACCAGATCAATATCTAATGCAGCAAACCACTCTCGTGGTGTTCATCATGCTTCTGGGTATTCTTAAACCGTACAAAATTAAATTGTATAATTACATTGATATCATGATACTAACAAATCTGCTGCTTATTGGATTGACAAATGGATACCAGTTAGCATTATATGAAGGCGCTATGAAGCCATCCATTTTGGTGTTTGCATTTCAACAGGTGCTGATTTGGTTACCCTTGGCTTGCTATGTGCTCTATGGAACATGGAAGGCTATGACAATATTGAAGACTTCTGGATGGTACATAAAGTGTTGCAACTGGTTTAAAGCCTTACACCAGAAGAAGGATACTACTGTGCCACCAATCAAAGAACCCATTACTGATGATACATTTGAAATGATGTTTCTTCGTGATGCTGATAAATTGAAGAGAAATGCAAATGTAGCCAACGTAGTTTGACTCACACAATACAGTGCGGAGATGTAAAAATATAACCATTGCATATTAAATTATTTCAAGGAGTACTTGATTCATAGATAAATAGTTAAGTAAATAAGTTATTTAATAGTGATTGCATTTTCTACTCTTATGAAACTTTAATATTGAATAGGGAAAGAATCTTTGGTCTTTAGCATACTAAGAGGCATCACTGTGGTATATGAATAAATGCAATTGTTTGGTTACAATGAATAAGCATAGGTGTCAAATGGCGCAACTAACCCTGCTCAGTGCATGGGTGATTTGAGCCAAATCATTAATATTCAGGCTTCAGTACAATCTTTTAGCCCCAGTGGCAATGTATTGTGAATGTTATCACTTGGTACCTTGTGGTAAACTGATACACAATGCAGATGTGCGTACTATATTAGCAGATGTGCGTACTATGTTTGCAGACGTGCGTACTATATTAGCAGATGTGCGTCACTATAATCTTCAAATGTTATTGTTTGTTTTGCCTGCTTAATGTAAATTAGTATAATATTATATGGGGGGGGGGGGGGGGGGGGGGGGGGGGGGGGGGGTGGAAGGGGGGTGAAGAATAATTCTATGCCGCTCCAAAAATATTATTACTGATGATGCATTTGAAATGCTTTTTCAACGTGATGCTGATAAATTGAAGAGAAATGCATATGTACCCAAAGTAGTTAGACTCATGCACACAGTTTGGAGATATAACTATGAATGAATGAATGAGTTAATCTTTGGTATGAAGGAGTGCATCATCGTGGTAATGTGAGACTTCAGGGAGAATTGTATGGTTACATTGAATAATGATACGGGTGTCAAATGGCACAACTAATTCTGCTCAGTGCATGGGTGATTTGACCCAAATCATATAGGGTTTGTTATATGCAGGTTTTAGTACAACATTTTAGTCCCAACCTGTAAGGTGGCAATGCAATAGTATCACCTAGTACCATAACAAACCATATATGATTATAACTCTCTCCTCACCAGCAGTGAGATATGGTGTACATTCATATTCCTAGTTCAAGGGGCTGTGTGAGGATGTTTGAACACACCACACACTTGAACTCCTTGGTGGGTTTGGCTTGCCAGTGGTGGGTATGGCTCACTGAGAAGATTGGAGGAGGGGTAATCTTCCAAAGATTTACAATGAATATGTTAGGTGTGAGGCCTGGTTGACACTTCTGCCAACTGTATGCTTCCTAACATGACTCTTCGCACTGTTACTGAAGTGCTCACACACCTGTGCACATGGTATACTAGTGATGTAGTATGTACCATACACCCTTCATTGTGCTTCCTAAACAAATGGTGTCAGGGCACACACGTGGTTCTTGCATGGCACTGATAATCCTCTGCATTGTATGGTGTTCATGTGGGGTACACTTGAACATTATCAGTATAGGTGCTGATAAAAAAAGAGCAGTTTGCAAATCAGCTGGAAATGTTTTGCATTCTTGTGCTGGAATAATGCGGTAGTCATATTCGTCCCAGTCTTTGAGGTCTTGTATGAGGTCAAGTTGTTCTTCTGGGGTTGAAAGGAGCCTCCACTTCAGTTGACCCCGGCCTCTTCTACTTGCACCATATAGAAGTTTTTAGGTGCAATCTGCCCGATCCTGATAAGTACCTGTTTCATCTAGGATTCCAGGTACAGCAGGTAATTCAGGCAATTCAGGGCCATCATCATCTGAGTAATCATCTGTTTCAACTTGGACTCCTGGCACAGCAGGTAAGATTGGACCCTTACCAGTGCCATCAATGGTTGGGTTATCAGGGATGTCAGGTCTATCTGGTAGAATGGTTTCAGATGGTTCCTGCTGTCTCTCTTGCAGGTTTGAAGGTAGGCTCACATGCGATTTTAGCCAGTAAAAGTGAACCACTTGATTTTTACGAGAATGATCCCGCAGGGAGATATTATACAAAACATCACAAACCACTTTGTGTATCCTGTAGGATCCCTGCCAGAAGCAATGGTGCTTTGGGAATTTGCCACGAGGAACTGCCGGGCAGTGCAGCCACACCATATCCCCTACTTTGAATGGATCACCATTGGAGGATTTGTTATACAGCTCCTTCTGCGTGCCGTTGATGCTGTAGCCCCACATGCACTTGAGTCTGTCGGTATGCCTTCTCCATGCAAAGTTTCATATCCAAAGCATACTAATAGACCTCTGTTGGTGGAGTCTGTTGGGATAAAGCATACATGGCATCCACAAGTAACCAAGCAAATACAAGTTCAAAGGGAGTGCTCCCTGTGGATTCCTGTACAGTACAGTGCGGTAAGCTAGCATCACTAAAGGCAGATGCAAGTCCCAGTTGTGTTCATCCTGTCTATTTGCCATACTCAGTGAACTCAACAATGTATGATTAAACGGCTCCATCAGACCATCCGACTGAGGATGGTAGGGGCTAGTTCTAGTCCTACTGACACTTAGCAAATTACACCCAGCCTTCAATAACTTAGATTCAAAGTTCTGACCTTGGTCGGTGTGAAGGAAGTCAGGGACACCAAACCGACTCACAAACTGGAATACAAATGACTCTGCCATTCCATGTTTGGTAGGGCAAAATCCACTACGTCACCAATAACAAGTATGTAATTACTACCTCTCACAGATTGAGGTAGTGGTCCCAGGATGTCCATTGCCACCTGCTGGAATGGATGGTTGGAGAGTTCTCTCTCCAGTTTAGCCTTCCGTTTCCTAGCTGGGAGTTTACGTGCTGCACATAACTCCCATGACTTGCACCAATTCTTCACATCCCATTGCTGCCCAGGCCAAGAGAAATGAAAATTAAGCTGTTGCAATGTGGAACGAACCATATCCTTGGGAATAACAAACTGCAGGCATTTGTTATGACCTTTCCCTGGCATATCCTTCTGTTCTCTGAAAAGCACTCCATCTTTCACCACAAGTTGATCACATTGTAACCACAAAGTCCCATCCATGCCAGGACCTGTTTTGGATCATTGTCAGATTGCTGCAACTGCCTCTGCTCAGAAGAAGATAAAGCTGGAAACCATGTTAATAAGTTAACAAGTCTAACATCACCCATTTCTGACAACTCTGACGCCCACATTGCTTGCATGGAAGTCTTGACAAAGGGTCAGCATTGCCATGTTTGGCATCTGGACGGTGCTGAGCCTTGAAATCATATTCATATAGGATTTCCAACCAACTAAACAACCTGGCCCTAAGGATCCTTAAAATTCCGCAGCAACTGATCATGAAGTGCACTGTGATTGGTGTGAACACCAAATGGTCTGTCCCACAGGTTTGAAATGTTGCACTGCCCATACCAGAGCCAACATCTCACAGCGAGTGGTACCGTACTGTCGCTCAAGTTTGGTGAGTACACAACTGGCATATGACCTGAGGGATGAACTGGTAACTGTTTATATAGTGTTGCAAGAATTTGAAGAGTTGTACTACTCAAAGTTCCTTATTGCCATATATATTTAGTTTGTTTAGCCTTACATACTCCTTCACACATTTACATGTATATACAAGAACAGAATAAAAATAGTATATCCATTTATTTGCTATCATGGACATTGGAACTCATACATCCTTGGCGCCCAGTTAGCAACAATAACATGACATATGATGGTTCGATCTCCACAATACACCTGGCAATTCAGGACGCTGTGATAAGAAGTTTGAAACTTGAACCAGTCACAGTGTTGTGGTTTCCCAACTATGTAGGTGAAGCCTGGTTGGCAACCTCTGCCCACAGTGTGCTTTCAGACACGTCATCTTCTTGCACTGCTACTTTGCTGCATTTTGATATCTCACACATTTGTGCAAATTGCATATATATATATAGGTTAGACACTGAAACCAGCAACGCGTACGTAGCAACCGATAAATTATCATTCAACGCAGCAATTAGATACGTACATAGCAACCGTTTGAAGGTATACAAAAAGAAATGGAAATCCTTGGTGCCGATTTTTTGGACTGGTTATGCGATGGTTCCGATGTGAATGAAGCTTTTAAATTGGATGAAGTTGCCGATTTAAACTTGCCGTTCGATTGTTTAAGAAGTATACAGCACTCTGTTCAAAAACCGAAAACATAATCCTGACGCTCCATGCATTTTACTTGAAACCACTTGCCAAACCTACAGAATCATGCTGGTTTTCAACAATTCCTCTCGGGCATAACACACTTCAAAGCACAATAGCTCGCATGTGCAACGCTGCGGAAATGAGTGGGTTTAAAAGCATTCATTCATTGAGAGCCACTGCTTGCTACCCGCTTGTACCAGTCAGGAGTTGACGAGCAGTTGGTTATGGAACGAACGGGCCGGACATCGCAGTATCGATGGTATTCGCTCC
>OX442416.1:4720174-5069668 GCA_949361645.1 Spongilla lacustris | reverse complement strand
ACCACACATACACACACCACACATCAGTACACTATACACACCACACATACACACACCACACATCGGTACACTATACACACCACACATGCACACACCACACATCGGTACACTATACACACCACACATACACACACCACACATCAGTACACTATACACACCACACATCAGTACACTATACACACCACACATCAGTACACTATACACACCACACATACACACACCACACATCAGTACACTATACACACCACACATACACACACCACACATCGGTACACTATACACACCACACATGCACACACCACACATCGGTACACTATACACACCACACATACACACACCACACATCAGTACACTATACACACCACACATCAGTACACTATACACACCACACATCAGTACACTATACACACCACACATACACACACTACACATCAGTACACTATACACACCACACATCAGTACACTGTACACACCACACATACACACACCACACATCAGTACACTATACACACCACACATCAGTACACTATACACACCACACATCAGTACACTATACACACCACACATACACACACCACACATCAGTACACTATACACACCACACATACACACACCACACATACACACACCACACATCAGTACACTATACACACCACACATCAGTACACTATACACACCACACATACACACACCACACATACACACACCACACATCAGTACACACATCAGTACACTATACACACCACACATACACACCACACATCAGTACACTATACACACCACACATCAGTACACTATACACACCACACATCAGTACACTATACACACCACACATCAGTACACTATACACACCACACATCAGTACACTATACACACCACACATACACACACCACACATCGGTACACTATACACACCACACATCAGTACACTATACACACCACACATCAGTACACTATACACACCACACATCAGTACACTATACACACCACACATCAGTACACTATACACACCACACATACACACACCACACATCAGTACACTATACACACCACACATACACACACCACACATCGGTACACTATACACACCACACATGCACACACCACACATCGGTACACTATACACACCACACATACACACACCACACATCAGTACACTATACACACCACACATCAGTACACTATACACACCACACATCAGTACACTATACACACCACACATACACACACTACACATCAGTACACTATACACACCACACATCAGTACACTGTACACACCACACATACACACACCACACATCAGTACACTATACACACCACACATCAGTACACTATACACACCACACATCAGTACACTATACACACCACACATACACACACCACACATCAGTACACTATACACACCACACATACACACACCACACATACACACACCACACATCAGTACACTATACACACCACACATCAGTACACTATACACACCACACATACACACACCACACATACACACACCACACATCAGTACACACATCAGTACACTATACACACCACACATACACACACCACACATCAGTACACTATACACACCACACATCAGTACACTATACACACCACACATCAGTACACTATAGACACCACACATCAGTACACTATACACACCACATCAATACACTATACACACCACACATACACACCACACATACACACCACACATCAGTACACTATACACACCACACATACACACACTACACATCAGTACACTATACACACCACACATCAGTACACTATACACACCACACATACACACACCACACATCAGTACACTATACACACCACACATCAGTACACTATACACACCACACATCAGTACACTATACACACCACACATATACACACCACATCAATACACTATACACACCACACATACACACACCACACATCAGTACACTATACACACCACACATCAGTACACTATACACACCACACATATACACACCACACATCAGTACACTATACACACCACACATCAGTACACTATACACACCACACCTATACACACCACACATCAGTACACTATACACACCACACATACACACACCACATCAGTACACTATACACACCACACATCAGTACACTATACACACCACACCTATACACACCACACATCAGTACACTATACACACCACACATACACACACCACATCAGTACACTGTACACACCACACATCAGTACACTATACACACCACACATCAGTACACTATACACACCACACCTATACACACCACACATCAGTACACTATACACACCACACATACACACACCACATCAGTACACTATACACACCACACATCAGTACACTATACACACCACACATCAGTACACTATACACACCACACCTATACACACCACACATCAGTACACTATACACACCACACATACACACCACACATCAGTACACTATACACACCACACATCAGTACACTATACACACCACACATCAGTACACTATAGACACCACACATCAGTACACTATACACACCACACATTACACACCACACATCAGTACACTATACACACCACACATCAGTACACTATACACACCACACATCAGTACACTATACACACCACACATCAGTACACTATACACACCACACATACACACACCACACATCAGTACACTATACATACCACACATACACACACCACACATACACACACCACACATCAGTACACTATACACACCACACATCAGTACACTGTACACACCACACATACACACACCACACATCAGTACACTATACACACCACACATACACACACCACACATACACACACCACACATCAGTACACACATCAGTACACTATACACACCACACATACACACACCACACATCAGTACACTATACACACCACACATCAGTACACTATAGACACCACACATCAGTACACTATACACACCACATCAATACACTATACACACCACACATACACACCACACATACACACCACACATCAGTACACTATACACACCACACATACACACACTACACATCAGTACACTATACACACCACACATCAGTACACTATACACACCACACATACACACACCACACATCAGTACACTATACACACCACACATCAGTACACTATACACACCACACATCAGTACACTATACACACCACACCTATACACACCACACATCAGTACACTATACACACCACACATACACACACCACATCAGTACACTATACACACCACACATCAGTACACTATACACACCACACATCAGTACACTATACACACCACACCTATACACACCACACATCAGTACACTATACACACCACACATACACACCACACATCAGTACACTATACACACCACACATCAGTACACTATACACACCACACATCAGTACACTATAGACACCACACATCAGTACACTATACACACCACACATATACACACCACACATCAGTACACTATACACACCACACATCAATACACTATACACACCACACATACACACACCACACATCAGTACACTATACACACCACACATCAGTACACTATACACACCACACATCAGTACACTATACACACCACACATCAGTACACTATACACACCACACATCAGTACACTATACACACCACACATCAGTACACTATACACACCACACATACACACCACACATCAGTACACTATACACACCACACATCAGTACACTATACACACCACACATCAGTACACTATACACACCACACATACACACACCACACATCAGTACACTATACACACCACACATCAGTACACTATACACACCACACATACACACCACACATCAGTACACTATACACACCACACATCAGTACACTATACACACCACACATCAGTACACTGTACACACCACACATAAGTACACTATACACACCACACATCAGTACACTATACACACCACACATACACACACTACACATCAGTACACTATACACACCACACATACACACACTACACATCAGTACACTGTACACACCACACATCAGTACACTATACACACCACACATACACACACCACACATCAGTACACTATACACACCACACATCAGTACACTGTACACACCACACATACGCACACCACACATCAGTACACTATACACACCACACATCAGTACACTATACACACCACATCAGTACACTATACACACCACACATCGGTACACTATACACACCACACATACACACACCACACATCAGTACACTATACACACCACACATCAGTACACTATACACACCACACATCAGTACACTATACACACCACACATCAGTACACTATACACACCACACATCAGTACACTATACACACCACACATACACACCACACATCAGTACACTATACACACCACACATCAGTACACTATACACACCACACATCAGAACACTAAACACACACTACACCATACATGTATTCACCACACATCAGTACACTACACACACCTCACATCAGTACACTATACACATCTGCCAGTGCAGTTTAACCACGTAGGGTGCAGCAATATGTTAGTGCACTCCCAGTTTTGGTGCTACATGTACATGTACGTGTATTAATGCCAGGTCACCTAGCTTGGAAACCCATGCATCAGAGTTTATCTCCACATTTTAAAATGTACCAGGTTTGAACTTATCACACCAATGTAGATGTATCCCACATTGAGAAGTTATAGCCTAGTCTTTTATGGCCCACCTACATATGAATTTGTTACTGATATTAGATAAGATAAGCTTGTGCATTAACCCTCCAGCACATGCACCAAACACACTGTCATTGGGATGTGCAAGACACCACACCTTCTATGGCATGGGGTGCACTAACCCTCCATCACATGCGCCAAACACAGTGTCATCGAGATGTGCAAGACACCACACCTTCTATGGCATGGGGTGCACCAACCCTCCAGCACATGCACCAAACACATTGTCATTGGGATGTGCAAGATACCATACCTCCTTTGGCATTCAACTACATGCATCTCACAATATGGTTCATGAACCATGGTCTCTTTTCTTGTGAGTATACAGTGCGGATGAGCTGCCGTACTATTCACCTGGATCACCACGCCACTTAAGTCATCCAAGATGTTCTTCACCACGTCACTGTACTCGGCAAACACGTTCAAGTCATTCAACACATCCATCTTCATGTTTTTCCTCACCATGCTCATCATCCATTCCTCATACTCACACTTGCATCATTCCTATTAGCCAGAGCCACTGCCTGTAATGGTGAGGCCACCAGTAGCTGCAATAGTCCAGTTTCCACCAAGGATTCAGCTCCAGTCACCATCACAGTCATGGTCCCAGGCAGCGTTACCATGGACAGCTGGACCTATGCCAGACACTTGGGCAGGACAAGGACCATTCTTTTACCATTAATATGCGTACTAGAACTCTTTCAAAACATTTACATGTTCATGTGCTTGTACCCATGTGATCACTTCTTTGTTATGATAATCAAGATTCGCTAAGGTGTAACTTCTTGTGTAAATGTAACGTTTGTCAGAATGTTACCTCAATAGATTGTGAGGACAAGCTGACAAACGAGTTCTTAAAAGAACTTTTGATTCAACACGATACACAGTTGCACTGTACATAGATTATCTGAGCAACAACCGACTTTTCTTCACGAGTGCACCAGAGCTACATGTACATGTATATCTGAGCAACAATCGACTTTTAACTTCACGGGTGCACCAGAGTTATCAAGCAACAACCGACTTTTCTTCACGAGTGCACCAGAGCTACATGTACATGTATATCTGAGCAACAATCGACTTTTAACTTCACGGGTGCACCAGAGTTATCAAGCAACAACCGACTTTTCTTCACGAGTGCACCAGAGCTACATGTACATGTATATCTGAGCAACAATCGACTTCTTCATGGATGCACCAAACATCTCTCTAGTAATCTGAGCAACAACTAACTTAAATTAGCAGAGGTGCATGCATCATGTTCTGTGTCTATTCAGGCAACTAAATTGCTAAGGTAACTCACAACCTGAGAGCTTCTCTAGCTTTAAGTGCTCTTAATGCTGGTAAGACCTCCATTGATGTCCGGGTTCTTTGGGTAATTGTAGGACTTGCCAGGTAAATGTAGCTTTGGGTGAAGGAAATTTACTTCAACAAGCCGGGCTTCCACATCCACCTTTGTCACATATCAAAGCCAAACAATCATCTTCCTATGCAACTGTTACATAGCCTTTCACGATGGCCTCACTTCTACAGATGAAATTGAAATGGTAATAATACCATGAAATGCTTCTCACAATATGGTTCATGAGCCATGGTCGCTCTTCTTGTGAGTATACAGTGCGGATGAGCTGCCGTACTTATTGCCACACACAGAACAGGAAAATGGCCTGTCAATTTCAGATTTTTTCCTACGCCTGCGCTTGCAGGGTGGACCCTGGCTTCCTTCGTCAACACTGGCATTGTCTGCCTTAGCGACATCACCGTGTTCATCACCTGGAACAGCAGGCTGCGTATGAGTGTTCTTTTTGTGCAGGTACAGGGCCTGGCTACTGCCATACTTATTGCCACATACAGTGCATTGGTAGGCAAGGATTAGTTCAGACCTGGGTCTGCGTTTCCTCCTGCCAGAAACACAGCTATTGCCTTTGTCTTGCATTTCACTGTGAGTCTCATCTGCAGACTCATTACCCTCAACTGTAGGTGGGTCAGGAATGGCATTAGAAGGACCTGGTTGGCCACTGTCTGGAACATTTCCAGGTGTTTCTGAAGAGTTGATAGCAGTGGCTGGAGTAGGCTTTGGACATACCCTGTCCCTCTTCTTGGGGTCACGAACGTATTCCCTCACCTTCTCGTACAGGTACAGTGACCGCGTCAGGGACAATCCATTGGGGCTAATAACAGGTGGCATCACTTGGCTCTGATAAGCCTCCTGTATGTCCTTTATGGCCACTCCAGCCCTCAGCATGCTCATCTCGGTGGGGTTTGTGTCCGATGGCAAGGTCTTCATTTTCATGACACCAGGGTGGCCTTGGTCAAACTCAAATGTGTGGTAGCGACCAAAGCCAACCAGAGGACCAAACCACTGGCCCAAGAAGGCATTCCAGTCATGGTACTGCCAGTCCTGGTACAGTTGTGGCACACAAGTGACGTTCTGGCCACACTGCCGGACACAGTCAGCTAGATCGTCCATGTCATCTACATGATCCTGTCTTCGGTAGTACTTCTTGAACAGGCCAAAGTAGGAATCAGGTCGAAACTTTGTGTGTCCAGGTAGCATGAAGTTCAGCTGGATGGCCTCATGTTGTCCAGTGATCACCCGCCAGGCCAGGTACCACATCATGGTGGTGTTCTTGTTCTGGCCCACACAGTTGTCGGCCTGAAGTGTTACACGCCTCTCTCCCAGTCCATGTAGGTGGAAGAATGCATGCACCAGGCTGACCACCACCACAGCACCCTTGCCGGCCTGCTCAGCCTCATCAATTAGGAAGAACACCTGGCGGCACAGCGGCTCACAACACACGCCAAACACCTGGACCTTGCGAGGTGTCCTGAAATAAAACGTGCCCCTTTGCTGTGAGCTATAGGGCAGTGACACCTGCTGGCAGTAGTCAAAAGAGTACTGCATCTGCATGTCCAGGTGCAGGGCTTGTGAAGTGAAGGGAGCCATCAGGGCCCTGGATCCCAAGTGACCCAGAATCTGGTCACGCTCCTTCTGTCTCTTCCCTTTCCATCCCTTCTCAGCCTCCTCAATATTGGCATTGTAGGCATCACGAAATGCCTTGGCCTTAATGAGATGTTGTTTGTATTTGTCATTTATTGTTTTGCGCTGCTCGTCGGAAAGGCTGTGCCTCAAAGTGACCAACATCTGATCACACTTGTCGCACAGATCGCTGCGTGCAGGTTGGATCTTGATGTTGGAGCAGTACCTGCGCCAGAGTGTAATAAATGACACGTACTTCACCACACGTGCAGCAGGAGGTGTTGGAGGAGCCGGAGGAACGTTGAGCAAGGTGTACTGCCGCTTCAGCCGAGTGGTCAATCTGTAAGGGCAAGGTTGCTGTGGTGCTGGTGTGGTCTTTGATAGGGACTCCATGGCTTTGCAATACTCGACGTACACAGACTTTAGTGTTTTGCCGCTCTCCAGAACGTAGTCTCTGATTGTCCCTTGCAATCGACCAGGGTCAGGGAGGGCATGTATGCCAGCATAGTTCTCTATAAATCTGACTACCATAGTCTTGTCCAAACGAGAGAGGGCATGGCGAGGAGCCCTGCCACAGTTCCCATGGGGATGGGGCTCAACATCAGAGTCAGAGCACACCTGCTGCTGCCAGCGCTTCAATGTACAGTAACTAATGCCAATGATGGCACAGAAAGCATCCTTGCAGACAGGACTGGACCAGTCAAGGCGATACTGGAATGTATTTCGAGAACCACATTTGTTCCGAATCACAGCTAGCATTCCATAAATAACAGCCTTTCTGGTTTTCTTGTCCAATCTGGATAGTGTGAGTGCTCGTCTTTTGGGCAAGTCACCGTACTTCAATAAGCAACTGTCTCTGCAGCACCCTCCTCTAGTAAGGTAGGCATTCAGCATGCGACGAGGACGACATCGCCCACGTGCTATTCTAGCTGGTACATCACCTGGGCCGTCGCTGTCATCTTCACCATCACCATCAGTGGCATCACCGTCGCTTCCGCTATCACAATCTCTGCCCTCATCATCACTTTCACCATCATTGTCATCTCCGTCGCTTTCACCATCATCGTTGATTCCATCTTCACAGACATCGCTATCAATGCCTTCAGAATCATCACTTCCATATTCACCATCGCCACCGTTCTCGATTTCCTCATCCTCGTCAAAAGTATCGTTCCATTCGAACTCGTCCGCTGAATGATAAACGACGAGCTCGTCGTTAGTCGTCGCCATATCGTTTATCTTTATCTACATGTACAAAGAGGATAACGAATAACAACTATAATAGGCATGACCTGAGAGATCCAATACTCACCGCCGTTTGTCGCGTATCCTGCTTTGTAGGTGTGGCTAAGTTAATAAACGGGAGAAGTTGAATATTCATGTACATGAGTGAATGGAAGCGGTTCACGCCCGTGCAACGGCGCGATTCGAGCGGGAAACCTGTACCTACTTTGAACGGCTGTATCTCCCCAACGGAATACATAAAAATTAACGAACAGAACAAATCGATAGGTAAAGGACCTCTCTACCTATAAACCGAATTTGAAGAGATTTCATTACTCCTACAGAAAGTTATGGCGGGTTAGAACCCGAAAGGGTATCGGACGTTGCAATACTGGTATGGAGCAAGTGAAAGATCCCAAAATGTATTTTAGCATAGAGAAATGGTATAGTTTAAAGTGTTGAAGATAGGATGTCAATAGCTCTTACCGTTGGGCAGTTATAGCTATTTAAACGTAAAGGTATTTTATAACATTTTATATATATATACGAAGGCTCATTTTGTCGTGAACTGTCCCATATATATATATATATAATTATGCATATAAATCATTTTTTATTATAATGTTTCAAAATTCCCCTATGTTTGAATTGCTATAACTTCCGAATCGTTACAGCCATGGATATTCTATAATACTGCACCATTCTATGTGGTAAAATACATTCAATGTCCAAACTTTGCAGCTAGGTTTGAAATACATCAGTGTGGTTTAGTTAGTTAGTGAAGAAAATCAATCCAAGCCAAGCGATTGCTGTGGCCTGCAATGAGAAAAAAAAAGCACTCTGATAGCTAAAAAGGCTAAACATGACCTGTATTTGACAATGAAGGTTCCCCATGCAGGCACTTCCCCCTTCAACTCACTGAGCGCCAAGCATGTGCACATAACTATAATCATCTGTGTAACTGTAGAATATTTCAGGCGTCGCACGATCAATGTCGATTACTAGTACGCTGTCTTCGCCACGCACACAATAATTATAACGCTGCAATTCTAATGATCACGTGCGCACTATGAATAAACATACACAAATCATTGACACTCCCCCCTTGACTAGCTTAGCTAGTCAATGAGGAATGCAGGCAATCAATCCCCAATGAGTTCCAGTAATCGGTGTCTTGCGAGCTGTGCAGCCGCTCTCTTTGGGCGTGATGCAACTTCAGCGCTGGAGGATTCTGTTTCTTGGTCACTGACAGCAGTTGACTGCTGTACCGGTGGAGCGGGAGAACTGGTTTCTAGAGGGTAGAGGTGTTGAACAGGTCGCCTCAATAATGTGGATTTAGAGCCAGACAGTACACGAAGGGACGCCCCCCTCACTGCCCCATCAGCTCCCTGTATCAAGGTCTCCACCTTGCCCATCCGCCACATATTCCTGGACTGATTGGGATCGTAGATAAGCACGACATCCCCCACAGCAATATCGGTATCACCTCGCTTCACCTTCTGGCCATATGCATGACTCTCCCTCAGTCCAGTCAGGTACTCGACCTTCCATCTTTTCCAGAAGTGATCTAGAACTTGATTCAAGTGATGCATTCGCCTGGTCAGAGCTACTCTAGTGCTGACATCTACAAAGTCTGGATCCTCTTCATCCGCCATTGGAACTGGTAGACTGAGCACACGATGACCGATTAGTAAGTGGGAAGGTGTCAATGGCTCATCAAGGTCTTCTGAGGATAGATAAGATATAGGACGGGAATTCAACGTGGCTTCCACTTCTACCAACACTGTTACCAGCTCATCATGGGTCAATTTGGCTTTCCCGATCACACGTTTCAGACAGCCCTTCACTGATTGGATGATCCTCTCATAAAATCCCCCCCACCACGGTGCCTTTTCAAGAATGAAGACCCATTCAGTGTGCAAATCACTGAGGTGCTGCTGTACTTCAGGGTTACGTTGCAGAGACAACAGGATCTTGTTTGCAGCCTTGAATGTCTTGCTGTTGTCTGACACTATCCTCTGAGGAGTACCACGCCTGCCTGAGAACCGTCTCAGACAAAGGATAAATGCCTTAGCTGTCAAATCAGGAACTAGTTCCAGATGCACTGCTCGCACAACACAACAGGTGAAAAGGCAGATCCAGACCTTGTCACCTCTCCTTAGGTACAGTGGACCAGCATAGTCAACACCTGTGGTAGTAAATGGTGGTGATGCCTTCACACGGAAGTCAGGTAGTGAAGGAGAAGGTGGGCCACTAAAAGCCTTTGAGCCATATCGTCTGCAAATTCTACACTCGTTCAAGACCTTTCTCACAAACTGCCTTCCTCGTATAACCCAGTACCTTGAACGCAACTGTGCGAGGGTTTCCTTGACGCCGTTATGCAACACCCTGGTATGACAATCTCGTATCACCAACACAGTGAAGTGATGTTTCCTATACAGTACTGCTGGATGCTTCGTATCTTCTGGCAGATCAGCATTATCAAGCCTCCCCTGACATCTCCACAGGCCATCTTTGTCGCAGTACAAGCCAAGTTGCCGCTGCCAAACCGGAAAGCCTCTGTCTTGAGTAAGCAATCTTTGTGAGATCCTTATCCAGTACATCAAGGCTTGTTCAACATTTGCTGCAGTTACAGTGGTTGTAGGAGTATTGCCTCCCTTGACCTTAGCCTTCAAGAAAAGGGCAAACTTCATGACGTAGGCTGTCACTCGGAGAAGTCGTTTCAGTGTGCTGTAATGGTTGCAATCGATAATTGCTTCATCCTGGCTGAACCCTTGAACAAGTAAAATTGAGTGCGCAGAACGATCTTTGACTCTCATTTCAGGCAAACACTCATCTGGGATAGTGAGAAGATCCAGGTTCTGTGGTTGAAATGTGAGGTCACACAGCCATGTTGGAGCAGTCATCCACGACGACACACTACTGGAGGATTGTGTGAAGTCCACTCCTCTAGATGGTAGATCCGCTGGATTCTGATCTCCAGGACAGTGGTACCAACAGCCAGCAGGCACTAACGTTCTGATCTCATTCACGCGATTCTGTACGAACTGCTTCCACTCTTTCTCGACCCCCTTTACCCAGTAGAGCACAATCTTGGAATCTGTGTAGCAATGAGGTCTGTCCAAGGCTTGCTCTGGCATCAGAGCCTGTGTGACACTTGACAGAAGTCGGGAGAGCAGAAGTGCGGCCAACAGCTCCAAACGAGGGATGGATTGCTCACTGAGGGGTGCAACTCTTGTCCTTGAAACAACAAACTGTGCCGTACAGTCGTCAGCTGTTCTTATCTTCAAGAAAACCACAGCAGCATATGCCCTCCTGGATGCATCACAGAAACCAATTAGGGAGCAGGCAGTAGGTTTAGAAATGCCATGGAAGTAGCATCTGGGGACACAGAATGTCAGGGACTTGCGCAGACTAGACAAAAGACACTCCCACTTCATCAGCAGCTCCCCAGCCAGGTTTTCATCCCAGTCCAACCTTGCGGCACATATGTCCTGGAACATCATTTTGAAGTGGATCATCACCGGAGACAGAAAACCCAATGGGTCATAAATCCTGGCTGAGAGGCCAATGATGTTCCTCTTGGTCGGTTTTGTTTCAGAGATGATGCTGAGTAGAGTACTGAGGTCGCCTACAAGTTGGTCATCCATTGGTCTCCATTTGATTCCTAACACCTTCACACATTCTGGAACACTGATCTTGTCGCCAAGTGTACTCTTGGTGTAGGACTCATCATCTGGTGCAACTGTGCTGCTACTGCTGAGCGTCATCGCTGAGGTAGATGTAGACTGAAAGTTAGGAGAAAGCAGGTGCTTCTGAAGCGTCTGAGAATTGGTTACAAACTTCCTCAGGTTGAAACCTACTTCCGCTAGCCGCGACACAGCCTTCACTGACAGTTCTAGTGCTTCTTCCTCAGTAGCTGCCCCAGACGTTAGGTCATCCACATATATGGAGCGAATGAATTTGTCCACAAAGGTTGGGTCACTGCTCCGGTAGCACTCCATATGATGTCTCAAGGTGGCATTGAGCAAGAATGGGCTAGACGCTACCCCAAAGACCACTCGGGCAAATCTAAGTGTGATGACTCTCGGAAGTGGACTACTGACATTGTCTACCCAAAGGAACCTCAAGCAGTCCCGATCTTCCTCTGCAATTGACACCATAAGGAACGCCTTCTCTATATCTGCAGTTACCGCCACACGGAAAAGTCTGAACCGAAGGAGAATGTCCATTATATTCTGTCCAAATGTGGGACCAGCATACAAGCAGTCGTTCAGGGAGGGTCCTTGGCTCTTAGCAGAGGCGTCATACACAATCCGCATCTTTGTGGTCTGCTTGTCCTCACGTATCACTGCATGATGTGGTATGTAGTGGGTCCTTCCTGCAGGTCCGTCACTCGGTGACTTGACTACCTCCACTATGCCATTCTTGATTTGCTCTCGTATGATCGAGTCATACTGGTTCAGTATATCAGGAGTCGGCTTGAGTCTCCTCAGAAGATTGAAGAGTCTGCTCCTGCTGACATCAAGGTTATCTGGGAGCGGTGGGTGCGGTTCCTTCCATGGAAGTCGGACGGAGTATCGACCATCTTTCAGCTCTATAGTCCTGATGAATTTGTCGTAGACTGAGTCTTCCCCTTCCCTCACTCCCAATGTGTCTAAGTCCCAGAACGTCTGAAGCTTCTTGTCCAGGTCAGCAAAGTTCTCTGGTTGAGCACAATCCACCTTCAGCACGTGTGAACAGATCATGTTCGTACTGGTAGACCCAGGATGTCTACCAGGTACAGGTCCGGACAAAACCCAACCAAACCTCGTTTCAATAGCGGTAGGTCCAACTCTTCCGTGCACAATCCTTCCAGTCACAACCTTCCAATAATAGTCTGCCCCCACCAGAATATCTATTTCTAAGTTGTCTGTGACATTACCAGAGTCGGCGAGGTCTAAGCCTGAGAGGTATGGAAATCGTTGCACTGTAAGATCCAATGGCTGTCCAGAGAGAGGTTCACAAATAAGTGGTACGACATACAGAGAGATCTCAAGATCCGCTCCCGTTCTTGCCTTGAGTCCAAGCTTCACAACATCACATTTTTGGGTTTTCTCCGCTTCAGATCCAAATGTTCTAATGGAGACAGCAACAGATTGCTGTACTGTCAACCTGAGTGCGTCCTTTAGTCTTGTGGATACGTATGACTTCTGGCTGCCACTATCAAGGATTAGTCGGATCTTAACGGTGTCAGCTGGTCTATCCACGCAGTATGCTGCCACAGTTGCAGTCTGCAACAATACTGGTGTTCTGACGTCGATATAGGCTGAGAACGTTGTGACGTTTCCAGGCTGTGTTGTTGTTGAAGTGGATGCTTGAGTGTGCTGAGACTGAGATGAACTTGCTAAAGTAGGACTTGCCGATGATCTGGGTTTTCTGGAAGCACCACATATGCTGGTGTGGTGTCTTGCCTGACAGTTGTAACATCTGCCAGAGGATTTGCAGTCTCTCCCTACGTGTCGTTTCTTTAGGCAGACAAAACACCTGCCTTCCTTCACCAATATCTGCATCCGTGCGGTTGGATCAGTCACTGTTCTGCAAGACGCGGATGTATGATGTTCACCACAGTATGAGCAGGTAGGTGTAAAGGAGTTAGTTGTAGCCAAGGACATTGCTGTAGGACGATCATGACTGGGCCTCCTAGCAGGTGGCATTGTACTTGCAGTTGCATTTGCTCGTTCCCGGGCTGAAATCTCTTCTTCCATGATTTCCATAATCTTGTCAAGGTTCCAGTTCTCCGTACCAACTCGCTTACTTACAATGATGCACAGCTCCTGTGGTAGTTTCTTCATGAGAATAGGTGACAACAAGCTGCCATAGGACTCAGGAGTTATGCCTAGAGACTTGAGGCTTCTGACATGGCCTTCAACCTGGTCATACAGATGACGCAATCTCTTGAATTCTCGCAGTGAGGTTACGCCTTCCAATTCCAGCAGGAGATCCATATGCTTGCTAACCACTTGCTGCCTGTTCCCAAATCTCTTTTTGAGAATGGCGATTGCTTCGGCGTAATTTGCAGTAGTGAGCGAGAGACCAGAAACTGCATCAGCAGCAGGACCTTCCAGTAGCGAGTGTAGATAGTTAAACCTATCAATGTCAGATAGTTCAGAGTTAGTGTGAACCGAAGACACGAACATGTCCCAGAACGTAGCCCAATTGGTTAGTTGACCATCAAATTTTTTCAATACCATCTTAGGAAGCTTCACCTTGGAGATTATGCTGCGGTCTGGCTCTCTATCTGCCACTGACGTCGTTGCTGATCTATTGCCCTCAGTCGCAACGTGATTCTCGCCATCTCTCTGAGGTTCTTGCGCCACTGTGACAGCAGCGTCGTTCGTTGCGGAAGCTTGAGTGCCACGAGATGAAGATTGGGACGACGATTGTTCTCCAAGAGGTTCTCCCGTGTTCCCGTTAGTAGTAGCAAGCGGTTCGCTTCGCTCCAGATCGCTGATAGCCATTTCCAACGTAATGACCGCTAATTCAATCTTCTCTTGATAGATGTCTGCTGTTTCAATCTCCTCTTTGATCTCCTCTTCCTCCTTAGCGGCTTCCAAGATTTCAGCGTCCAGCTTCAGTATGATGTCAAGCTTTTCTTTCAGCGTCTTCATCATCCTCCTTAGCGTGGGTACATTGCATTGCGCTATATTCTCTTCCTCTGAGACTTGGGCGATGATGCGTGAAGTCGATGCCTTGTGACCAGCGCGAATTCTCTTCTTTTTTGCGACAACCTGATCAGTCATTTCGTGAGATTCCTCGGCTCGATAGGACCATGTAGAATATTTCAGGCGTCGCACGATCAATGTCGATTACTAGTACGCTGTCTTCGCCACGCACACAATAATTATAACGCTGCAATTCTAATGATCACGTGCGCACTATGAATAAACATACACAAATCATTGACAGTAACCTTAAAGTCATGTGTTGATCACAACACCATGCAAGAGCTGCACTTGCAACCTTACAAGTACATTCTTGATTACTATAAGGTATGTTTATCAGTCCCTTGCACAACAGACCTTGCATTCTAAACATCTCCATTATTCGGATGACTTCTCCAATGCACCACGTACATATTAATCACATGGAACAGGAATTTTTAACTCACATCAATGAAGCACATCATGCTAAGTGGTGGTTGAGAATTCTCAGTTCATTCCTCTCCTCCACCTGCACCTCCATAAAAAGGATTAGTTGTTGCAATAATGTGTATGTAATGTGGACACGAATGCGCTCGGGCCTACATACACAGAAAAAAAAAAAGAAATATGGATTCATCTCATACATGTAGTGAAGTGGAAAATGCAAAATTGGAGTAGATGTCCAAGCCTCCATTAATTATTGTGTATGTATTATTGTGTGTGGCCTGGGCCCTGAGCTGCTCCACTGTTGCAAGATAACACTGAATCTTGTAGGCCGCTATTTTCATTTTCAAAACTTTATAGTCCACAGTCCCGTCCAAGTTGGCGGGCCATCTGCAGTCAGAGGTTGGCGCTACTTGGTACAGGGTACAGGTTGCTTGATTTCGTTTGTAGACCAGTAAGTCTGATGTGCAGCTGCATGCTGAAATGCGATGACAGCTAACGCCAGCCCACGAGCCGAGCATGTCTGGTTGTAATATTTGCGATTTGATGTTCACCCGGCAGTGAGTGCATAGTTGATATACTATTATTCGCCCACGCACGCATGACATTTTTAAATCTATATATACGTTCAGAAATTTGACAACATCTAAAGAGGGCATACATTTCTTTCTAGATCTAATCAGCTTCCTTTCTTTTGGAATGATCAAGAGGTTGTGATGATCAAAGGTACAAGATGTTATCTGTGTAACTGTTGGTAAATAGTTCCGTAATGTTCAACTGTAGAATTTGCTACAACAGCCTACAAGGCTCAGATTGCAAATATATTGAGTTGGATCAGCACACATTGACAATTAATAATTTATCAAGTCGAATTAATGATTGTTGCCTGTGGGGCAGGGGGGAAGGGGGGGGGAGGGGGGGGGGAGGGGGGGTATTCCCCGTAATTTTCATCCCGCGCACATTCCTCGCCGATTAACAACTTTTCACGCAAGCGCCTTCTAGATGTGCCACTACCAGGGTTGCCGAAGGCCAACCCGGCCTGCCAGGTCGGCTGGCCAGGCTGGACTTTCAGTTTGGCCTGGCAGGTTGGACCCTAGCTGGCCTGACAGGCCGGAATCCGCCCGCAAGGTAAGAAGCGGGGAGAATATATAGATTGTCACAGTACGCATGCGCCAGCAATTGTATGCAGGCGTTATCATATTCGTCGTTTGTTGAGTTTAGGCAGATTTGGCCTGACTCAATTAGGAATTAGCTAAATTACTACCACCCGATTGTGCTAGGACCGCGGTCGGCTATTATCGCGTTCACGGCTAACCGTACCGGCTGGATCGTCCCGATCACGTTCACGGACGAACACTGACCGCGTATCTTAGGCCACTTTGAATTGCAAAGTTGGTTCCCGTCCGGTCTATAGACTGGAGAGGATGCGGGCGGGCGGCTCCATTTTCATAGAGGGGTTGCATGGCCTACGTCACGTCGCAATGTCATGTGACAATTTATATTGCAACTTTTTTATATTGGGGGCAAGCGAGTATGGCGCGTCAATGGAATGAAGCGTATTGTCAGAGTTTATCAGCGGTCGCCCGAGCCAGATATGAATCTAAAGTGTTGCAAGCGGGTTTAGGCGTTGACCATTGCTCGATCGACTATCTAACTCCTGCTGTTCTTTACTTTGCCAGAAATTGGCAGATGGTACAGGAAAGAACCTTACATACCTTGGCGGGTGGTAGGAAAGAACTTTACATGTCCGATCTCTTCGAGCACCCGACAACGCAGCAAGTTTTACTCAATAGACGTGCTATACTATCCTTACGCTTTGCCCCCAATTCTACGTATAAAATCGCTTCGTCACATGACATCACGAGATCCATGCAACCCTCTATTATCAATTACAGGAAGTGATGTCACAATTCATTGTATATATAATGAACGTGTGATGCGTTCGAATGCTTCACATGTACATACATATTTGTAGGATTATAACACTATAAAAGACGCCTCGTGTTTTTTACGTGCATGGATTGGGACGGTAATGAATGTGAATATGTAGTCTGCCGGACATACAATTAATACTCGCAGGAAATATACGTTCTCAATACTAATACTAGCAATCACTTCTTCGTAGTACTTCTGCGGGGAATCTTTGGCTTCGAACTGCAGTAATCACACTGAGGAAAGCTTGAATTGGTTCCCCACAATTCATTGATCTTACAAACACTACATCTTGCAAACAGGAACGACAAGAAAAACACAAGCCACCCAGAGCATGTTCAAGCAACTGCTTCTCTTGAGCTTTAAGTTTTCGCGAAGCATAAATCAGTCGCCACATACCACACTCATCACAACATAGCATCATACCACTGTTCTTGGCAAGCTGTACACTTTTACAACGTGGAAAAACAGTCGAACTGCACTAGAATGCTAAAACGGCGGAACGCTTTGTTTTGCGTACCTCGCAATGTACATACGTGCCCCTCGGAGCAGTCCAGGACATCAGTTAGTCATTATAACAGACTTACGGAAACTATCCACAGAGTACATGATTTCTGGTAATGTCCCTATTGTCAAGGAAATGGTTGGACACATGCTGCTTTATGTCATCATTACTAATCCTTGAAGGGTTAGTTTTTCATCTTCTATACAATATACTTTCCAAGATATTATTGTTGTTTCACAGCTAGAGTCAAAGACGGAGCTATTCACAAGGGTTTCTTCCATTGCATGTGACTTTTACTTCCAAACAACATAAAAAAAAAATGGAAAAAAATTCTTTTCTATTTGAATAAATAGAATGATGGAAGAAGTAGCATTAAAAAAAAAAAACATGCGGGCGGGGACGGGAACCAACATTGCAATTCAAAGTGGCCTTATCTTGGCAATACGGGCGGCCGCCTGGATCCAAGACGGTTCCTGTCGATATCCGGTCGCAGTTAAAGCCATAGCAATTATACATTATCATGCAGAGTTGCCGAAGGCCAGTTCGGCCTGACGGGTCGGCCCGCTGCCAGGCCGGACTGTCCGCTTGACCTCAGGTCGGAACCGGTCTGACCTGACAGGCCAGGATCCAGCCACAAAGGGCAAGGGGGCAGGGGACACCATGCATGCGCCATTATATTGTGTTTTCATGCTCGTCCTTTGTTAACTCTATGCGTGCTTTGGCTGATTTCAGGTTACTCTGTTTCATTTAAGAAGGAAGCTTATTAAATTACTGACTGAGTACTCTTGTCGTATTGGAAGTGCTGGTATTCAATGTGATTTTAAACAAATCACCTATACATGTATATATCACGGTGTATATTGTTGCAACTACTAACCATTTTATGGTGGTGAAGGAGGGTAGGGTAATGGTGGGGGAATGTACTGGCCAGCAATTCTCAACCATTTAAGGATGATGTACTTCATTGATGTGGGTTACAGATTCCGCGGCCTTTTCCACATGATTAAACATGGGCATGCACCATTAGGGAAGTCATGCGAATAATGAGTTTACGGGACTGAGAAACTTACTTTGTAGTAACCACAAATGACGATTGTACTTGTAAGGTTGCAAGTGCACGCGCATGGAGTGGTCTGATCAACATGCACATGACTTTAAAGATCCAGATTATGAGCACAGATACATGTATATAATATAATTACATGTATATGGCACTCAGCTTAACAAAGAAACCTTCATTGTAAAATACTGTTCACGTGGGGCCTTTTCATAGCTTTGAGGAGAGACATATAGACCATCTCTTGCGATCAATTACAAGTTTCAACTGCAAAAATACCTTATCGGTGCTAAGGCTAGCAGAGCGATGTGAGGGAATTTAGCCACCATTGCATCAGTGACGTTATTTAAACGCCAGTTGGTTAATTAATAGTTGGTAAATCATAAACGTTAAACAGTGCATAGGACTAGGAATGAAGTGCATTCCAATGCTACGCCACACCCACTCTGGGAATTATACGTATTTCAGGCATTTGTACCAGAATGGAACATTTTAATTCTTTCAAGCGCAAGCTGTAGACAACTTTAGAAAACTAGTCATTTTTCTTGTCTTAGTGCTGCTTTGGTAGCGGGACAACAAATTAGAACATCCATCCGCCGCCATTTAATTATTATTATTCCCACCAGTCAGAGTGGGTGTGGCGTAGCACTTCGTTCCCAGTGCTATGCACTGTTTAACGTATGTACCAACTATTAATTAACCAACTGGTGTTTAAATAATGTCACTAATGCAATGGTATCTAACTTCCTTCACATGCTCTGCTAGTCCTAGAGCAGAGAGTAATTAGCCATACCGGCATCCAACTGATAGGGTAATGTATTTTTGCTTGTAATTGATAGCAAGAGTCTCCTAAAAGAACTCTCAAAGCTATGAACAGTATTTTATAATGATGGTTTCCCCTTTAACTCTTTGTCAAGCTGAGTGCCATACATGTAATTATCTGTGCCACCACTCACAATCTGGATCTTTAAAGTCATGTGTTGATCAAACCTCTCCATGCGCGTGCACTTGCAACCTTATAAAAGTACATTTGTGGTTACTGCAAAGTAAGTTTCTCAGTCCCGTAAAATATACATTTCTGACGTTTAAACACGGTGAATTAGGCAGAAATTTAGCTCCCTCCCAAATGTGATTGGTTGTATAGCACGTGATTGGGTCACGTGGTTGGGGGTTTGAAAGGCTGGTACCTTAGTACGAGTGTTCATTCTAAGCTTGCGTGCACGTGCTGCAAACTTTTTTCTTGTTGCATAAAATGGAAAAGGAAGCAGTAGACCAGCTTCTCCAGGGCATGAAGCAATTGCAAGAGGAGATGAAGATCGTTAGGCAGGGTCAAGAAGAAACAGCGTTGAGGCTGGAAAGGAGCGCCGGTGTCACGGAATGGATTATCCCCCCCCCAAAATTCATCCCCCGGATAATCTATTCTGGAATAGATTATCCCCCTAGGATAAATTATTCCGGAATAGTTTATCATCCCTTGGAATACACAACCAAATCCCTACTAACTGTAACAGATCCGTTAGGCATATCATTCTGTAACAGATGCGTTGCACATTCATTCTACATATTATTTTCCTGTAACAGTTAGATATAACGTAATGTTAAATATTGTAAAGAAAATGTGATAAAGCTTCTTCAAACAATCAGTTACATTTATTCAAAAAATCTGTTACGTAATGATGCCGTATCTGTTACACCCAATTACACGATATTTCTCAAACAGTTTATACGCTCAATGAGTATTTATTATGCCCTCTCGACGGCAAGGACCTAGGTGGCGTACCTTTCTTCTTGCGCTCTGGTACAACACGAAGAAGCTGTTAATACACCACTGGAGGCCTATAAAGCGCTGTGAAGGCCGAATTGTACACAGCGGAGAATGCAGCACACCGCACGCACTACACATTGGCGAGAAGGCTGAACTCTGCACACCACTACACACCGCTTAGAAGGCAGCTCAAACCGCTTAGAAGGCCGAATTGTACACAGCGGAGAATGCAGCACACCGCGCTACACATTGGCGAGAAGGCTGAACTCTGCACACCACTACTACACACCGCTTAGAAGGCAGCTCAAACCGCTTGCAGTACACACCGTTGAGAAGGCAGTACACACCACTGAGAAGGCAGCACACGCCGCTGAGAAAGCAGCACACACCGCTGAGAAGGCAGTACACACCACTGAGAAAGCAGCACAGAAGGCAGCACACACCGCTGAGAAAGCAGTACACACCACTGAGATGGCAGCACACACCACTGAGAAAGCAGCACAAGCCGCTGAGACACCGCTGAGAAGGTAGAACGCGCTGCTGAGAAAGCAGCACACACCGCTGAGAAAGCAGTACACACCACTGAGAAGGCAGCATACACCACTGAGAAGGCAGCACACGCAACTGAGAAAGCAGTACACACCACTGAGAAGGCAGCATACACCACTGAGAAAGCAGCACACGCCGCAGAGAAGGCAGCACACGCTGCTGAGAAGGCAGCACACGCCGCTGAGAAGGCAGCACACACCGCTGAGAAAGCAGTACACACCACTGAGAAGGCAGCATACACCACTGAGAAAGCAGCACATGCCGCTGAGAAGGCAGCACACACCGCTGAGAAAGCAGTACACACCACTGAGAAGGCAGCATACACCACTGAGAAAGCAGCACATGCCACTGAGAAGGCAGCACACACCACTGAGAAAGCAGCACACGCCGTTGAGAAGGCAGCACATGCCACTGAGAAGGCAGCACACACTGCTGAGAAGGCAGTACACAGCACATGCCGCTGAGAAGGCAGTACACACCACTGAGAAGGCAGTACACACCGCTGAGAAAGCAGCACATGCCGCTGAGAAGGTACACACCGCTGAGAAAGCAGCACACACCACTGAGAAGGCAGCACACACTGCTGAGAAGGCAGTACACAGCACATGCCGCTAAGAAGGCAGTACACACCGCTGAGAAGGCAGCACACGCCACTGAGAAGGCAGCACACACTGCTGAGAAGGCAGTACACACCACATGCCGCTGAGAAGGCAGTACACACCACTGAGAAGGCAGTACACACTGCTGAGAAAGCAGCACACGCTGCTGAGAAGGCAGTACACACCACTGAGAAGGCAGTACACCCGCTGAGAAAGCAGTACACACCGCTGAGAAGGCAGCACACACCACTGAGAAAGCAGCACACAGCACATGCTGCTGAGAAGGCAGCACGTGCCGCTGAGAAGGCAGCACACACTGCTGAGAAGGCAGCACACACCACTGAGAAGGCAGTACACACTGCTGAGAAAGCAGCACATGCTGCTGAGAAGGCAGTACACACCACTGAGAAGGCAGTACACACCGCTGAGATAGCAGTACACACCACTGAGAAGGCAGCACACACCACTGAGAAAGCAGCACACAGCACATGCTGCTGAGAAGGCAGCACACGCCGCTGAGAAGGCAGCACACACTGCTGAGAAAGCAGCACATGCCGCTG
Source organism: Spongilla lacustris (assembly GCA_949361645.1). Classification (NCBI taxonomy): domain Eukaryota; kingdom Metazoa; phylum Porifera; class Demospongiae; order Spongillida; family Spongillidae; genus Spongilla; species Spongilla lacustris. The sequence continues at coordinate 5,046,620 of OX442416.1, read as the reverse complement.
AGAAAGCAGCATGCTACTTTAGGCACTACACTACTGAACACTTCGGAAACTTAACATCATGTAATCAAGATAAAATCAACTTAGTCATATATAATGAGTACAGAAATAAATGAATACAAAAGCAGTCATGGGGTATTGGCTGGAAAGTTCTCTTTGTGGCTATCATGTGATCTCGATGAATAAACTTGAGCAGTTTGCAACCAATCATAGGTTGATGTGGACAGTTAAACGTGATGTCAGCAGTAAGGGTTGATCCTTGGTTTTAGTTCTCTGGATTATCATAAGGTGAAGGAGAGTTGGACTGCAAGGCTGGGGTCAACAACCCTTCCTCCTCCGTATAGATCAATTCCAGGTCTTGATCAGAAGGGTTTCCGTTTACAAAACTTGACTCCAACCACCTTTCGAACCCTTTGTACGTGTTTTTGGTACTTAATTCCACTGTACGGCAGTACCTTCGCTAAATACAGAACACAAAGAAGTGAAATAGTGTTTTTTGTTTTTAAAGCTTACCAAGATGGCCACATGTAAATGGTACTTGTGAATTGAATGACGTTCAACCTTTACCACTGGCAAGAATTTGGTAACAAATTCTTCTATCCTTATTCCAGAAAATGATTGACATGGACTTAATCCGAATATCTATTTAAAAACACATGCATGATAAATAAATAAAACTTTATTGTAACTAACCCTTCTTTTCTCTCCTCAGCCCGCATCTTGCTGATTCTCGATTTGCAAAAAGAGACAGCAGCTTCAAACTTGTACTTAACTTCAGCCTCATTTCTAAGAACAGAGTTGACTGCAATCTGAAAAAATAGCATTTTCTAGGTATGAAATATACAGCAAACAAACATTTACTTTCATAGCTTGTTGTGAAGGGTTTCTTGTTATTGTGGTACAGAATAGAAGTCCAACACTTCTCCGTAGTCTATCCTAAAATAAGTACATAACATTGAAACACATGAAGATGTACTGGCCTACTGTTGTACCTTGAAGACACTCCTCTCAATGGAAAATGATCTGTGTTGGAGTTCAGTTATAGCATCCATCATCCTTCTCTGTTCAAGAAGAATATTTCCCAACGTTACTATATTCCCATTCACGGTATCAACCAATGCCCTCATTTGGGCACTTAGAGGGTGGGTCGTATCTGCTCTACCGGGGGTAGGCAAAGTAGTACTTGGAACAGATCCAGATCCACGACCTGTGCTACCACCTGCAAATGCCGTAGTGGTGGAAGCTCAGGGAGTTGTAGGAGCAATTGCGACAGAAGATGATGTCGATGTTGAAAGGCGACTCATGTTTCCTCGTTCGTTAACGCGCACGTGTTTTGTTTTTCTAAATAAGCGCACCGTTTTGCACGGACAAAAACTCACGCGACAACTTAAAATGGATGCCAAATGTGTGTAATACGCATAATACTAGTATGTACAAGTGTAGCTTTTGTTTAGTAGTGTATCTCTTACGCGCGCAGTATACAGCTGTGATTTGTGTGACAAAAGATTCCAATACAAGAGCAAGTATGAGATCCCTCGAAAGCGAATCGCACCTATCTTTTGTGGAAAACCTCAGAGTTTTGAATGCTTTAGAGCGACATGAAGACGAAGAGGTCTGTAATATGACATTGTACATACTAATTGATACCGTAACAATGTAAATATGTTAAGGTTTTAGGAATGGAAACATTTACTGAGTATCCTGACTCTGACAAGGATTCAAGTGATGGGAGCATGATGGGAGATGGCGGAAATATGGGGAGCGATGATGAATCAGACGAGGAGGAATGTACAAATGGCCAGGAAATTCCTTTTGAAAGCAACTACAACCCATTTCCATCCAAACTGTTCGCACTCCTCTTCATGCTGGTTAATATTCTACTGCCAATGGTATTTCTATATTACTATACAGATGACTTCAGTTACATTAATCACTGCAGGGTGAACAAAATTTGAAATTTGTCTGGTTCATTTTGAAGCAAATGGGGATTCAAACTCCAAGTCTGGCAAGTGTAAAATCATTTAAGCTGCCCCACATTCAGCTACCAATTAGGGTAATCATTAATAATGACATATACCTTTGTGTTATAGTGTATGTTTTTATTTAGCATCTCAGTAGCGAGGGAATCCCATTTCACAGCATACCATTGGCTGCTATTGTGTGATTATGTTTGGGGCGCTATGACCTGGCTTCTGCCGTGGTGCGCTATCCTGTGCAGGCAGAAGATAGATTTACGTAATCACTTCATGCATTTCTAATCAACAAATTTTACTTCACACTTCATTAGTGAGGTGTTTCATGGGAGACGCTGGTGGTGTGATGAAAGATTTTTTACACCCATGGTGACCCTCTTGGATGGCCAATCTATATTTGTGTGTGACTGTGTCTTGTTTAAGCATCCAATGGGTGACCTTGTGAAGGGAGTGGTAGTGAAGTTTTTCCAGAAGGTATGTGCAGTATGTAGAGGAGACGCATGAGATACATCACCTTCATTGTTAGGGCAACTCAAAAGATGTATATGCAGAAACTAGATGTACTTGCCAATCTTCAGCAGTTTCAATATCTTGTACCTGAGACATCAGTAACACATCTTCCTTCAGATACTTTGATATTATGTGATACAATAGTTCTCCCAGTGTTCAGTATTTTAGAATCTGTTGCACGCCCTGAATATATCATTAAGTGGACTTTTCCAGAAATATTTACTCATTTTGATGTTCAGGTTAGCTAGTATAATGAAAAGAAGTTGTCAGTATGATATTTTTCATTTCAGGAGATTGAAAAGTACTTCGCTCTTCATCGTCTTAAATCCAAGGCTATGGGGAGACCTGTTGTTATGTTACCACTGGTTCTCTTTACTGACGATTCTGGCAATAGGAGTAAGAAATGGCATAAACTGGAGTTCTGGTATCTAAGGCTTGCAGGCTTGCCCAGAGAATTGGCTACATGTCTTGAAAATATTTCTTTCTTTGCACTTCTGACAATGTATCAGCATTGGAGTTAGCAAAACCAATTGTTGAAGATCTTGCAATGCTGGAAGAAGAAGGGATTGAGGTGTATGATGCTTTCCATCAGCAAAATGTAAGGGTGGTTGCCCCATTAATGTGCATTATAGCTGACAACCCAATGGCTTCACAATTACTGAATCATCTTACTGGGGGTGTTTACAAGTACTGTCGCTTTTGTATGGTAGGAATTCCCGTGCATATACAGTGGGTTTTTATTTTATTCTACTGTCTTGCAGAATTTCAGGTTGGACGGAACATAGACCCATGTGTCATCTGTGCCAGGCGAGCACAGCCAACAGCATTGCAACAAATAATGGAAATCTGATGTCAGCAAACAGAAGTTGCAAAAGACAAACTACGCACAGAGTATGGTATGAATGAAAATGAGAACGATTTGCTTAAAACACTCTGTGATCCTTACCAGTAAGTTATGTAATTAATCTCATTAGTTGATGTGATACTCTTATTAGGAGCACGCCATTAGAGGTTCTTCACACAGTTCTTCTTGGCCCCTGCAAATATATCTTAAAAGAGTTAATGCCACATCTCTCAAGAAGACAAAAGGATGAACTGTTTGCAAGGCTATGAGCATTCCCATCATCTGGCCTTAAAGTGAAGTTGTATGGTAATGTGTGCTCCTAATACCAATCATTTGTTGGGAGAGACTTTAAGGCATGGGCTAAGATGGCGATCTTTGTCATGGGCCCATATTTGAATGAAGGGCAACTGAAAGTATTGTTAAGTTTTACAAAGGTACGTAGGTTAAACCCATGCACAATGAATGAAATGTTTATTTTTTACAGGTATTCCATATCTCTTACTGCGAGTACTTCACACTTTCTGTGAAAGATGAATGGCAGGGTTGTGTGAGGAATTTGTTTCCAATGTTAAGCAATACATGCCCCCCTGCTCCAAAAACAAAGGACACATCTTCTCCTACACTTAACAGAGTGTATGGAACAGTTTCGTCCTTCATCAGCTTTCAATGCAGAACGGTAATTGGACTGTTCAGATGCATATGTATTTAACAATATTGTACAATTTCAGGTTTGAATCCTTCAACTCACGGGTTCGCACGTTCAATTTGTTTAGTAACAGGCAAGCACCAAGTCGTGACATAGCTGGTCACTTTTCAGTGTTACAGCATCTTCGTTTTATGTCACGATGGTCAGATGGGGCCTAATGAACGGTATGGTGAATCATTTTACGTTACATGAATGATAATAAATAAGTTTTATAAAATAGATCTTCTGTTGATCTTCAACAAACTCTATCCTCTGATGTCATAAAACATGTACTGTGTGGAATTCCGTACAAGGAGCTACACAAAAGCCATGCCATCTATCAGCCAGGCACAACACGAAAGGTAATTTCATTAGTGGGAGGGACCAAATACATTACAATATACACGTAATTTACCTCAGTACATACATGTATGTTCTATGTATCATAGTGCACATACATACATACATGTATATGTTATATTTGTGGGGCAGGTAGCAAGTGCAAATGTGTAATTATACTTGTATGTTCTAAAGTGCAGAGGTGTGTGGATGTGTACTTAGTGAAGAGGTGTGTGGATGCATACTTAGTGCAGAGATGTGTGGATGTGTACTTAGTGCAGAGGTGTGTGAATGTGTACTTAGTGAAGAGGTGTGTGGATGTGTACTTAGTGCAGAGGTGTGTGGATGTGTGCTTAGTGAAGAGGTGTGTGGATGTGTACTTAGTGAAGAGTTGTGTGAATGTGTTCTTAGTGAAGAGATGTGTGAATGTGTACTTAGTGAAGAGGTGTGTGGATGTGTACTTAGTGAAGAGTTGTGTGGATGTGTACTTAGTGAAGAGGTGTGTGGATATGTACTTAGTGAAGAGTTGTGTGGATGTGTACTTAGTGCGGAGGTGTGTGGATGTGTACTTAGTGAAAAGGTGTGTGGATGTGTACTTAGTGAAGGTGTGTGGATGTGTACTTAGTGCAGAGGTGTGTGGATGTGTACTTAATGAAGTGGTGATTGGATGTGTACTTAGTGAGGGTGTGTGAATGTGTACTTTGTGAAGAGGTGTGGATGTGTACTAAGTGCAGAGGTGTGTAGATGTGTACTTAGTGAAGAGGTGTGTGGATGCGTACTTAGTGCAGAGGTGTGTGGATGTGTACTTAGTGAAGAGGTGTGTGGATGTGTACTTAGTGAAGAGGTGTGTGGATGTGTACTTAGTGAAGAGGTGTGTGGATGTGTACTTAGTGAGGGTGTGTGAATGTGTACTTTGTGAAGAGGTGTGGATGTGTACTTAGTGAAGAGGTGTGTGGATGTGTACTTAGTGAAGAGTTGTGTGAATGTGTACTTAGTGTAGAGGTGTGTGGATGTGTACTTAGTGAAGAGTTGTGTGAATGTGTACTTAGTGAAGAGGTGTGTGGATGTGTACTTAGTGAAAAGGTGTGTGGATGTGCATGCACTTAGTGAAGAGGTGTGTAGATGTGTACTTAGTGAAGAGGTGTTGGATGCGTACTTAGTGCAAAGGTGTGTGGATGTGTACTTAGTGAAGAGGTGTGTGAATGTATACTTAGAGAAGAGGTGTGTGGATGTGTACTTGGTGAGGAGGTGTGTGGATGTGTAATGTGTACTTTGCGAAGAGGTGTGAATGTGTACTAAGTGCAGAGGTGTGTGGAATGTGTACTTAGTGAAGAGGTGTGTGGATGTGTACTTAGTGCAGAGGTGTGTAGATGTGTACTTAGTGCAGAGGTGTGTGGATGTGTACTTAGTGCAGAGGTGTGTGGATGTGTACTTAGTGCAGAGGTGTGTGGATGTGTACTTAGTGCAGAGGTGTATGGATGTGTACTTAGTGCAGAGGTGTGTGGATGTGTACTTAGTGCAGAGGTGTGTGGATGTGTACTTAGTGAAGTTGTGTATTTAGTGAAGAGATGTGTATACAAGTAGGTGTACTAGTATCATTCTCAGTGGTTATGACAGTTATGTTAGGTCAGAGATGTTTTGATAGCCTATCAAAACATAAACATGTCATACAAAGCCTTTAATGGAATTGCTATGTCAGGTGTTGAAAAAAAAGGGGGGGGGTTGCCATAGGGAGAACACTGTATCATGTATGTGTACATATGAAGAAAGGATAAATATGGAGGCCCTTCAGCAGTCTGATGCATACACTATTTTCTTGGAAGACATGGTTATGGATGAAGTTGTCACACCATGTAATGCTATTGTATCTCGTGATGCTTCACTAGTCAATGTTGGTGACTATATTGAATTGTGTTCAGCTTATGATCAGGTGAGCGCAAAGAAATGAGATGATTAAATATGATGTATTTAATAATCTTGTATTGTATTGTGAAATCCATGTTCATTTTATAATACAGTGCCAATATGGTGTGTTGATGGCAGTATTCAAATGCTCAACTGGTGATGGATACTGTGTTGTACAAGGCTTCTATTCAATGCACATATTGAATGATTACGCCTGCCCGGTCTTGAACCATTCAAAGAATATCTTCATCATATCATCTTCCAATGTCCGAAGACCAGTGAACATTGTTCACGAATGCACACCCACTTGTCAATTTCAAGAGACAGCAGTAGCATCCCGGACTATTGAAAGAGAAGATGTTTCATCCAACAAACTTGTTTTTATGCATGACAGACAGAACTCTATGTACTGTTTTAACATCTATTGTGTATAAAGAACAATATACAATCAGCTGCCTTATAAATCTTTGTTACATCCATGGTACAGATATGATACATATTTGTAGCATATATGTTCATCTTTTTGTTACATTTTGTTGGTACATTTTTCTACATACATGTATTCCTGCCGTACGTACATGTACCAGATTTACAGATATGACAGGCATATATGGTAACATGTATGTATCATAAATGTAACATGTCTGGTACATAAATCCGGAATTGTCTGTGTAGATTAACCCCCTTCATAAAACGCGCACTCGTGTCCATTATAATGGATGGATGTAAAAGAATACGACGAAATTGTTCGTTTACTTGAGAGCAAAGACAGTGAGCAGCAAAATTGGCCTCGGGATGTGTTGGAGTCAAAAGATGTCAAAGATGCTAAAAGGGCTTATCGACAGAAATGTGAGGGTTTAATAACCGAAGATGGCTTGCTTTTCAAGACAAAAAGGCGAAAGAAAGGGCTGATGTCTGTACAGGAGGAAGAAAGGTATTGAGTTGTTACGGTTGACGAGAAGGTTAGACTGCTTGACACCGTTCACAACCATTTGGAGTTCATAAAACGTACGTTGTATTATACGTTGTGAATTGGTTTCACTATATACACCTTCTACTAGCATGTAAAATCATGAGATAGATCGTATTAAAGATTGTTATTTGATTTATTTATGCTCTCAGTTGTATTGCAGCATAGGAATTTATAATATAGCATGTGTTTCTTCCCTTCATACATGCATGTATGTATAGGCAAGAGAAGGTGGCTGAACGTTACTATTGGAAGGGAATGGCCTCAGATATTGCTAACTATTGCAGCACTTGTCTAGTGTGTCAAAGGCAGAACACGATGCCAAAAAAAACTTCAGAATTGCATCCTGTTGGTGTCCCAAATCATGCATTTGCTCAATGGGGAATGGACCTTGTGGGTCCACGTTTTGGTGCAAATGGTTGTTTTCTTATGGTTCTAACAAAATATCTAACAAAGTGGGCTGAAGTGTATCCTATACCTAATAAACAAGCAACAACTGTGTTCAAATGCCTCAGGGAGGTTTGGAGTTCCAGAGATAATAATATCAGACCAGGGGCGTGAATTTTGTAATGAGTTGAATGGCAATTTTTGCAAAAGCTTTGGTATCTCAAGAAGAATCTGTACAGCGTATCATTCTCAAAGTAATGGTCTTACAGAACAGTTCAATCAAACAATTTGTGGTTGTTTAACTAAGTTTTCTGATGGTGGTAAACTCAATTGGGAAGATGATTTGGATCTGATTTTGCTGGGTTATCGCTCATGATATGTTATAATATGTTCTTGCTTATGTTACAGGAATTACTATAGAAACAATTTTTTTGGAATCCACACAGTGAAGACATACACATACAAAGGTTTATTGCCAAAGTTCAATACAACACTGCCTGAGGAAATTAATCCAGTTGATTCTTTACCTGAAAGGTACTTTTATGAAAAACATGCTAAGAATTTAAAACTTTGGAAGAAACCACTTCCAGCATTCTTAGACAGGTAAACGTTAAAAATTGGAATACATTACATATTGATCAGCTGAACATCACCAAGGATCAGCACTTGTCCTTTGAAGATCTTACCATGATTATGAGGTTAGAATGTGTATATGTTGCTAACATGCATGCACATCACTTGTTAGGAACATCTGCGGCTGAATTGCAAAAACCTTGTGAAGTCAGGCTTCTTTGATGTTTACATTCAAGGAAAGAGTGATGGAGTGTTTAGCTCAATAAATCCTAATGAGCTTAAGTCTCTCTTTAGAAAGTGGCCCATGCATCATTAACTGCAAAGTGCATGGTATGCTGTAGTTATGCATTTATCTATTAGAAACTGTTAAATTCTTCATGAAGGTTGATGCAGTTCAGCACTTTTTATATGGAATTGCCATTGATGAGGGATACGGAGGCAACACAGCAAACATCCTTGCATGGGATGTTCTGTACCCAGAGGTAATCTATCCAGATGTTAATGCTTTTAATTTAATGTTTCTGTCACTTATAGCAATGAATTATGAAGAAGCAGTATTATACTATGTGGACAACCTTTTGAACTGAAAGCTTAGATTATTATTGAACCTTGAATAATATGCAGTAATTCCATGCAAGAAGCCATTTATTGTCACATGCACATCAGCAGCAGATAAAGAAATTATGTGGAGAACTTTAAATCACACACGGAGCGAAGTACAATGCACCAGCAGTGCTCTATATATAGCTGAGCCGTGTGAATGGAATAGTGGGATAAATAAGAGTCCATGTTGCATCCAGATTATGTTTTACTTCTGATATCAGTGGTACACACGTATTGCATACCCAGTATACACACGCACGTACATATAAGTTCACGAGAGAGAGGGAGAGAGATAGAGAGTGAGAGAGAGAGAGAGAGAGTGAGAGAGAGAGAGAGAGAGAGAGAGAGAGAGAGAGAGAGAGAGAGAGAGAGAGAGAGAGAGAGAGAGAGAGAGAGAGACAGAGAGAGAGAGAGACACAGAGAGAGAGAGAGAGAGAGAGAGAGAGAGAGCGAGAGAGAGAGAGAGAGAGAGGGAGGGAGGGAGGGAGAGAGAGAGAGAGAGAGAGCGAGAGAGAGAGAGAGAGAGAGAGAGAGAGGGAGGGAGGGAGGGAGGGAGGGAGAGAGAGAGAGAGAGAGAGAGAGAGAGAGAGAGAGAGAGAGAGAGAGAGTCAGTGGATTTTTGCATTAGACTGTTGGGATATCATCGCAGTAAAGTGATATAAGTACTTGGGTTGCCATGGGGATGGTCATTGTGTTATGTGGACAAAGTAATGTGGCCTTGGGTATGTTTGTGATGGGCATTAGTATTATATGTGTGCATTGCCTAATAAGTCTGAGGGCCATTGACTGAAGGGGACCACTATCCAGGTTATATGACTTGTGCGTTAAATGCTGTATTTTAATATGCAAAGGAGTCAGCCTTACTTATTCAATTTGGCCATTTGTGTATTTTCACCTTTAGTGATTATGTGCGTATTTTGAGCCTTATTGGATGTGTGTGTTGTTAGCCTTAGAAGCTATGTGTCAGCCTTAGTGGCTATGTGTCACCTTAGTGGCTATGTGTGTGCGGTCAGCCTTAGTGGCTATGTGTGTATTATGGTCAGCTTTAGTGGCTATGTGTGTATTATGGTCAGCCTTAGTGGCTATGTGTGTATTATGGTCAGCCTTAGTATTCCCAGCCTATAATCAGCAGCTATGTGTGCAATTATCAGCCACAGTGGCTAATTGGGCAGCTAGGTGCAGTTGTCAGCCTTTTGTCAGCCTTGTGTGCAATGGTGCTGTGTGTGTATTTTTAGTAGTGGTTATATGTGTGTAATTGTCAGCCTTAGCAGCTGGTGATTCCCTGCCTTGGTGGCTAGGGACATGTTGCAGTTTCCGATCCTCGGCGGAAAGGTTACTGGTGGGTATGGTCAGGCCTTGGTGGCTGTGACATGCCAGTGTTTGTTGTGGCAGTTTCCGATCCTCGGCGGAAAGGTTACTGGTGGGTATGGTCAGGCCTCGGTGGCTGTGACATACCAGTGTTTGAGTTGATTAAGCATACTGGCATGACTTACTGCAGCCCCTTCTCTTCTGCAGACATATTCTCCTCAGGCATGTGGCCATTGCTCAGCAATCTAGAGGACCCTGAGTTACGGAGGCTTGCCCAGGCACTACTTGCGACAGTGCTAAAGAGTAGGGCAGACAGCACTTCGAAGAAGTATCTTGGTGCATATCGGAGATGGAAGGTCTGGGCTGATGCACGACAAGGGGTGCCAAGTTTTCCTGTAAAGGAAGTCCATCTAGTGTTGTACATGCAGCACCTCACTGAGTCCACAGGGTCTAAGGCAGAAGTAGAGGAGGCAGTGCATGCTCTTTCATGGTTGCATGGGCTGGCAGGGCTGCAGCCATTGGGGGGATTACCATTAGTGCAAACCACCTTGGAAGGTTTAAAGCGCACATTGGCTAGACCAAAAGTCCGCAAGGAACCTATCACGGCCGATATGCTGAAGGCCATGGTGGAGGCAGCTGGGCCAGACCCATCCCTGACTGAGATCAGGTTGTTGGCAGTGTGTCTGTTAGCCTTTGCTGGGTTCATGTGCTGTGACGAGTTAGTTAAACTGAAGTGTGATGACATCACCTTCAACAGTGAGAGCATGGTGGTTAGGGTACAATCTAGTAAGACAGATCAATATCAGGATGGAGCATCCCTAGTCATTGCACGTACAGATTTGCCAACCTGCCCAGTAGCCATGATGGAAAGATATTTCCATAGGGGGGAATTGGAAAGCACACACAAAGGTTTTGTGTTTCGTGGAGTAACTCCAACAAAAGCTGTATTATTATTTTGGTTATTTGGGGGGAAGGAAGGTGCTATACAGTGCGCATGTGGGAGGGAGATATACATTTCTGACGTTTGAACACGGTGAATTAGGCAGAAAGGCTTCTTAACTGAGACAGAGCACCCTGAAATCTGTCAAAGCACACATAAACACCATATAAGCTATAATTGATGGAGCATGCATGGTGTCACAGGCATACGGGTTCCCCCCCCCCCCCCCCCCCCCCCACCCCCCCCCCCCATTTTGGGTCCGGGGGGACCCATATGCTTAGGCAACTGGATCCCCCCCCCGGACAAAAATTAATTATCCCGGACCCAAATGCCTAGGCAACCGGGTCCCCCCGGACCCAGCTGCATGCCTGTTAGCAAAATATACTTATATATAAACATTTTATAAAGAAAGCATATATGCTTCGTGACCATAGGCGTCCGCTCGATGAGGCGCAAGGGGGGAGGGGGGGGGGGATGTGGGCGTATGCCCACCTCCCCCCCCCGCCCTGTGTACCCTAACTAATTAATATCCATAGCATTATACCATAGATATTAGAGTAGAGGGATTGGAAACCGAGCCAATTAACACCAATTAACAGCTGCACTCGGCGTTTTCTCGTCCCCAGTCTTTTCATCTTGAGAAACGTGCGATGGCGGTCCCTGTTGGAGGATCAGGATTGTATACTGGTATGTAGGTTATAAACAAATCAGCCAGTTTAGACTCTAGAGGCAAACGTTGCACTGGGACGCTCATTTGTAACGATTATGAACGCTTGCGCTTTCGAGAGCTAAGACGATGGCCTGTACGATATATCTATTACGTTCGTGATGAACGCAACAAAATGACAAAATTCAATCACTTCAACGCTTCAAAGCCAGCCAAGGCAACGTACAAACACTCCTCTATTTTAAAATCGTATCTAAAGTTTAGAAAACTCATACACAAATTCCCAGCACACCCCTCAGTCAACAGAGGTACAATGTGGCGTTTTTTTGTCTTTTTGGACTAGTAAAACGTTTTTGCCTCTTAGAAACTATACCAAACAACGTAATCTATTGGATACAACGAGTGTGGGGCCATAAGTTCGTCACAGTTCGTTTCTTTACTCAGTTGTACGCCCAAAACAAGTTATTGAGATTAAGCATGTATCTAATGTTTCGATGATCGTAAAAATACGCCGATTACATTGCCCGAGAGTACACATTTGTATCTACATGTATCACAATAGACCCTTTCATATGACGTCAAAAATCACATGAAATAATAATTTAATGAAATTCATTTGAGGTTAATTCAATTACGGTACGTGTCTAAATAATTGTAAAGAAACTCCTCATTACAGATACCTTATGTTTCAAAGCTCATAACACCTCAGAACAGCAGTAAAAATATATACTTATTGGTAGCATACAACACAACGTTTCAACCTCTTTTATTTATAATGAACACGCATTCATTAAATCGCACATATAATTTATGCGCAAGCAGTGTTTACATCACCACGCGGCACTTATTTTGGAAGGGCGGGTATAAGATCCGATATTGTGGCCCTCCTGCACAACGGTTGGAGGTAAGACTAGTCTTTTCGTAAGTCAAAGGCATGCCAAAAAAGGAAGTGATGAACCACTTCTGTCGCCGAATTTTCTGTCGCCCGAAAAGACCCATGTGTATCTTATGAATAATCGATGCGTATTGTGATCATTGCGTACATGAACATAGGTTACAAAAATAGACTACCACATATAGCAACTGCCGCTGCACTGCAAGAGTATGTGGACAGGCTGGTGATGAGGAAGCTTAAAAAGGAGATCCAGGAATGCAGCAGCTGATTTGCAAACTGCTTTTTCTATTAACACCTATACTATGTACCCTGAACATTGTTGTCACCATACAATGCAGATGATTATCAGTGCCCAGAGTAGGAGTGCAAATGGGAAGCACATAGGTGTAAGGTACATACAACATGTATATGCTTTTATGCAACATCATCAATATACAAAATCATACCACAGGTATGTGAGCAGTATCAGTGCAGAAGGTCATGTTAGGAGGCATACAGTTGGCAGAGGTCATCAACCAGGCCTCACACCTAACATGTTAATTGCACATCTTTGGAAGATTGCCCCTCCTCCAATCTTCTCACATGAAAACAGTGCCACTGCCCCTTGAATGGCCATGTCATCAGCTGGCCTGTACTCGGTGTGTTGTGTAGCCAGTAGCAGCATCAATCCCAATGTGTTCTTGCTGCTCGGAGGATAGCTCCTTGGTACCCACAGAGATAAGACCAGCACCAAATGCTATATTACTCTTGTTGAAGGATGTACTGGTACAATGTGTGGGGTGCCACAGGGATATGAAGGCTAGCTGTTACGATGGGCACGAGTGCACACCATATCTAGTGGCTGGTGAGGAGAGAGAAGCAGCCGCACTGCTGAAGAGGGCCATCTCCATCAGCCCTGATCAAGCAGGCATTATACAACTGCCTACTGAAGGAACAGTTAAGTATATTCAGCCTCACTAGTACTTATATTGTTATGTCCTACCAAACCATACCTTGTAGCCAATGACATTCATTCATGTGACCAAAGCCCACCATCCGAATCGGACCTAGGCTGCTTGTTCCAGGACTGTGAAGACAAGGTGTGCAGAGATGCAGACAGCCAGAGGCATCATCAGCAGAGGCGAGCCATCTGACCTAATGGAGAAGAGGTACTTGCACTAAGTGACGAAGATAGGAAGTCTCTAGTGCAGAAGGCAGGCATCACCGCAATCAAATTTATGATTTCATTTGAACTCAAGACTGTACAATACAGAACAGGCCATTGAACAGTTCATGGGGTTCTTTCCTAAATTCTTCCCAGAGGCAACAGTATGCACATTGAGGATCATGCTACGCCATAGACAAATTCTACGCAAACAAGGGTCTGAGTCCATCCATGCCAAGTTTGCACGACTTGGCTTGGCATACACAGCAGTTAAGCATTTGCTGTGCAGTGTCAAAGAACACTTAATAAGTATTTTCCCACAAATTTTAGCTGCCGTCCCCTCACCATATAAGAAGGAAAACAATATTTAATCCTCACTCGCATACGTCTTCAAACTATGCACATGTTTTATAGAGGTGCCTTCGTCATCATCCGTTAGCTAGGTGTACGGGTGTACGCATGGGCCATGCCATGCAAGTAGTTGACAGCTAGCTGAAGCTCCAAACCCTTCAGAGAAAAGAAAAACATGATACTTGATACATAAACATAACGTCTTTACCTTTCCATACGATCCTACCTTCTGTCCCGGCGAATAAGTATGCGCGAAATAGCCAACAAAATGGCGATTTTCAAAGCGTTTGAACACCACTTCAGAAAAGTCGGCGACACACGCCTTTAGTAGAAACAAGTACAACTATCTACATAGCATATACAGATATCGTTGTTTTGTATCCCATCGATGTGCAGGAGAGCCACTGTAGTCTTCAGAACGTATATAGGCAGTGGCGGATCTAGGAATGGGGCTATAGGGGGGGCGGTTGGTTGGAGGGGCGGCCGGGGGCGGGGCCCACCCACTCACCAGCAAGGGGGTATGGGGGAGCGCTGTAAGCTCCCCATCGGGGCCTGGGGCGGAGCCCCAGAAGCTTTCACATTTTTCGCTTCAAAGCCGCTAAAAATCAGCGTATATTCGCAGCGCAGTGAAAGAATTTACATACGCGCGAAAAACAATGAAGTTTATTGCGACAGCGCGCCTCGTAACGGTCGTCAACAGGCGTCTAAGAATATTGGATATGCTCGCGTGAGCAAACCGTACTTCTCCTCTATATTGTCGTTGTGATGTATGTAAACAGGGTTGCCGAAGGCCAGTCCGGCCTGCCAGGTCGGCCTGCCAGCTAGGCCGGACATTTAGCTTGGCCTGGCAGGCCGGACCGTGACCTGACAGGCCGGCAGGCCGGGATCCACCCACTTATTATAATAAATTATTAATTCATTTCGCGATGTCTATAGCTATATATGGGACAGTTTCTGAGATAACTTCTTATATATTTTATAAAATAATCGTGTTATAACATTTGAATTGCTGTATCTGCCGAACAATAAAGGCTATCGACTTCCTATTTTCAACACTTCATACTACACCATTGCCCTAGGGTAAAATACATTTTTGTGTCTTGCACATCTGTAATTTGAAAATTGTAACCATTACCAACTCTGGGACCGCAGTTTCCGAGAAAACTTCCTATATGTTTTATAAAATAATCGTGTTATAAGTTATAACATTTGAATCGCTAGATCGTCCGAACGGTATAGGCTATCGACTTCCTATTTTCATAACTACGTACTACACCATTGCTCTATGATAAAATACATTTTGGTGTCTTGCACTTGCCCAGTACCATCATTGCAGCTTTCGATACCCCACCAGGTTCAAACCCAACATAACTTTCTGTAGGAGTAATCCGGCAAATCGCTTCAAATTCGATTTGTAGGTAGAGAGGTCCTATATCTATCGATTTGCTCTGTTCATTAATTTTTATGCCATCTGTTACGAAGATATAGTTGAACAAACGACGTGCACATTTTCCCACTCGATACGCGGCAATGATATAATCACCGCCTCCCATACTTTGAGCGAGACGCAATTTGCCCAAATCATCGGCGCGAATCGAGCGGGAAATTGTGCACGTACGTAGTTTGTTCAACTATATCTCCGTAATGGATGGCATAAAAATTAACGAACAGAACAAATCGATAGATATAGGACCTCTCTACCTACAAACCGAATTTGAAGCGATTTGATTACTCCTACAGAAAGTTATGTTGGGTTTGAACCTGGTGGGGTATCCAACGTTGCAATGCTGGCACGGAGCAAGTGCAAGACACCAAAATGTATTTTATCATAGAGCAATGGTGTAGTACGTAGTTATGAAAATAGGAAGTCGATAGCCTATACCGTTCGGACGATCTAGCGATTCAAATGTTATAACTTATAACACGATTATTTTATAAAACATATAGGAAGATTTCTCGGAAACTGCGGTCCCAGAGTTGGTAATGGTTACAATTTTCAAATTACAGATACAGAAACTGACATAACATGCAGTGATGCAAACAGCGCGCTTGCTATCTAAATACTTGTAATAAACCATGCATTGTGCTTCAGCATGACACACGCCTCCAAACGTTGAGGGAGAAGGTTCCATCTCTGGCGCTGTTGAATCAGCTTAGCTCGCGAAAACACCCGCTCGGATGGAGCTGAAGAAGTATGAATTTATAATAAATTGTTAAAATAATATCATAATGTTTTGTGGTTAGCCATGAATTTTTAATAAATTGTTTAATAACATCAATTTATCCGACCTGGCAGGCCGACCTGGCAGGCCGGGGCTGTCAGGCCGGCCGGTCACAGGCCGGACCCCGGCCTGACTTTCGGCAACCCTGTATGTAAATCGCTTTAGAGGTATGGTGATGTAGCAATTAAAGCAGCAGCAGCTGTGAAAATGTATACGGAATGGTGCACCTATAATTAAACTTTTAGTGACAATCGGTAGACCATGTACTTGTACATTTAAAGACTGAAACTTTGTTATTGTTAATTATGATCGTGATTCAGTTAAGTTAGTATACACCTATCAGTGGCGTAGAAGGGAATATAGAGTGCAGCGGCCAACAAAGGTGGTTCCCCCGCCTCCCCGGGGAGGGTACGGGAGGGGGCACCCCTTCCGGCCAGCTAGGGGCACGGGGGAGCGCTGTAAGCTCCCCCATCGGGGTCTGGGGCGGAGCCCTAGAAGCCAACGCTTTTTGTGTAGAAAACCCCCCAAAACAACGCTAAAACTGTAACCATGCAGGTTAATTTGTTTTGAGACCTTGCCTCTGCGCAAGTAATATAAAATACAAAACGGCTATAGTGCAGCCAAGGCCACTTTTGGTAACCGTTGTAGACTGGGTAGCCTAGCTTGAGCTAGCACTCGCGATCGATTTGAAGACCACTTGCATGTCATTAACTATAGCAGCAATTGCTCAGCTATAATTGAATTGATACATGCGCGCTTGTGAACCTATTATTATAATATATTTTTTGTTGTTGTGAAAAAGTCCGCTGCTGCCGCCCCAGCTCCTACGCCACTGCCTATATGCACATGCAGGCAAGATTTCGAAGGAACGAATAAAACGTTCGCGGTTATTTTAAAAATAAAATTTCCGGTATTAGATTAAATTTCGTAATCACTGAAACTTTTAAGAAATTGCCGCCCCCCCCCCACACACACAAAAGGTGTGCTTTTTAGATGCGCGTGCGTTGCGTACGGTAGGAAGTGCGCGCGCACGCTGTGTGGGGGGGAGGGGGGGGGGGGCGGCATTTTCATGACAGGGGCGGCATTTAATATGAATGGGGGGGGGGCGGCCGCCCCCCCCAAGGCTATGCTAGATCCGCCACTGTATATAGGTCAGTACGCACTGAAATAAGTACCTCACTTCAAGACACGAAACTGACACCTTTTTGTGCGGTAAGACCACGTGATTTTATATGCCTTATGAAGGTCAGAGGTGTTCAGTATGGCTTATAGGTGTTTATTGTACTCAGTCTGCTTTGTGTTTAGCGCATTCCAAAGGGCATTGGTTGTCCGGTTCGTTGCTATGGGACAGCAAATCCATTTCAAAATTTTTGGGCGGAGGGCCTAATTTCCACGCGTTCAATGAGAGTAGATTTATTGTTTATGCCTGTTTTGGGTCTCGTAATACTTTTATATTCTTACCATGGAATGAAATCAGTGCCCACTGTAAAAAAATCAAACCAAACTCATAATCACTTACTGTGAACGGACAGTAATAACCAAAAGCTTTGTTTTGCCCATACCGTCCTATAGTAACTTGTGCACCAAGATGGCGGACAACAAATAATTTTAATTTCAATGAATGTCATTGCTCACGCGATGAAAAGGGTCTATTGCGTGTTACTTGCCACTGTTTTCGCAGATTTTGACTCTCTTACGGTGGGCGAGGCCTCATTAGCACAAACGCGGATTTTTGATGTGGGAGAAACTAACGCATCAGCAATTGAGCAAATCATATACATGTACAGTACTTGAGTGACATGCAAACATTATTTGATACATGTAATGTACATGCACAAGGTATACCATGTTATATCATTATTATACACATCTGGCACCCAAAGAGTTAAGCTACTTCTCAAGTCCTTGACAGGCATTGACAGAAGAATTATGCCTTGCATTGGTGATCATCCACTACATGTTTTTATTTATTTATTCACACATGCACATGCATGCAGTTACGATCTTGCATTAGATCAGCAGCTTTTGAACTTTCGCCGCGAAGCTGAAGTGTAGCAAGACATTAAAAGCATTTTTTTTTTTAAATTGGTGTTGGCAGGAAAGGTATAAAATGGAATATATATTACCTCTTGAAGCTATGTGATATCTTAGCACATGAACATTCTAACTTACTACAATGAATAATATTAAAAAAGAATCTTGTTTAGAACTTTGGTTCATTAATGCAGGGGGAGATTTTATTGCCGCATATAATTTTTTCGGACTATCCAAGCTTTGAGACTGTTATTTGGATCAGGAGCTTAGTCTTACAGCGCTCCACCATACTCCCTAGTTGGGCGGGATGGGTACCCCCCTCCCGCACTGTTCCCGGAGCTTTCTCGATTTCATGCATGCAAATCCTGCATCTGGCAGCTGGCTACACCACTGGTGGTTTCCGTGATTATCTATGATCGCTTTTACGAGAGAAAAATTATTTGCATATGATTTTCACATGATTTAGCTTATAGATCTTCTCTCGATTTATTGAATGATTCTTGTACTATAAATCGTATGTAAAATCCAATTATGATTCGACCCGTTTTGTTCTGTGGGGGATTATTCGTTGATCTTGGTTGGGCCGAAATAAGATACTACAAAATAAATTTTAAAAAGTGCATACCAGCAAGAAAACGGTAGTCACGTGACCCTCCGGTACCATCCTTGAAGTGACCGTAGAACGCTTTCATGAGAGCTGAGATGTACTGGACGTGCCGAGCCGCCCAATTAGAAATCATTGAATATTGCAGAGCGGGTACAGAATGAGCACGAGGCAAAGAGATAGCAACACCACTAGAAGAAAGATGGCAATAACTGCGTGCACCAGGTGTTCTGGTCCCCAGAAGGCTATGGAACCATCGTACAGTCGCCATTTTCGTTATGAATATCCTCCGCGCTGCAGATGTAGAGTAGTTGAAACGATACCTTAACGAAGGTTAATTAAAGACAGAATATAGATAGACGTGACCTAGAGTTCATTTCAATTCTCATGAACTGAAAACATGTTCATAGAGTTGAAGTATAGTGGTAGGTAAGGGGCAGTGGTAGGCAAGGGGAGAAGTGGGGGTAGGCAAGAGAGAAATAGGAGGAGTAGGGGTAGAAGTATGTTAGGGGAGGTGTAGGGTAGTAGTGGGTAAGGGGAGGAGTAAAATTATTAGACCCGTAGCCAGGGGAGTGCAACCGGGTGCAATTGCACCCCCTACTGGATACTAGGTCTACTTGGCAGGGATTGAATATTACGACTGATTAACTTTATTGTTAATTGCAGTGCAATCTACACATATTTGAATGAGAACTGCCAGCTGTCTGCATGCATATTGTGCACGTGTGCATGTAAGAGAATATGTACCATTCAAATGTACGTAGAATTGTAAAGATGGCTACAAGGCATCGTGCATTACCATATTTGGCGTAAACAGCTCCCTATATAGGTAGTTGGATATTTTTTTCAAATTGTGATTTCAGCCCCATATTATATATCGTTGGATGGAGCAAAAATTCTACATTCCAAAAATATCTTATACTCATGGCTATGCATTTCGTTGCGAGCACCACGCTATTCGAAAGATCAAAAATGAAATGATCGCGAATGTACGTGGATTAATAGGGTACGCGAAACAAAAACTGTCCCGGTTGAGTTTATAATCAGTACAGAGATATAACTAAGTGTGCAGCCTTAGCCAAAACTTTAAAGTACATAGTATCACTAATATCATACACAGAGATGCATTGGATTTTGCTTCAATAAGTAACTAACGCTTACTATTGGTCATGATAAGAAGGAAGGTTATTCTGCCAAATAGTACACATAACTGAATTATGGTACTAACTGATGAAATCTGCACAAATCAAACTGCCAGTACAATTTTCAATGCAAAAAAACATATCAAACACACTACACTATTTACAATCAAGCATATTCATGTATTCAGTTCACTTAAATTAAGATCCCCAGCAATGTAATCTGCTAGCAGCCCATATATGACAATTGTAACGTTCTCCACATCTTCTTCAGCTTCATCAGTTTTCCAGTAGGTTAACTGTTTTGCTTCACTGTGATGGCTTCCTTGCTTTAATGACAAATTTTCCTGCGTCAACTTCTTTTATTAAAAAAAAAATTTTTGCACTTAGCAATTTAGAACGGACTGAGTGTTTTTTTTCGATATTTGACTTTCTATTTAATGCTTTTTGAAAACAGCGGTTTGCATTTTAACACTAGCAAGTACTCCTGAAGCTTTGCTTTGAGAACCTCATTTGATGTCATTAACTTCCTTAAAAGAACTTTTTCTTTCCCCAAATTCAGTACAGCTAGATTTATTGGCATGGAGCAGGAGGTGCCCGTTTGACTAGTGTGCAGAGCACTGACTGGTGAAAGTGGATTTTTGAATGTATTTGTTTAAAGGCAATTCAAATTTCAGATTAAGATAAAAAACAATATCTTCCCAGGTTCTAGGAAGATGCTTCTTCATATCATTGATAGTTTGAAGTACAAGCTTAATGGAAGTGCACAATGCATTAATGTTCACATCTTGTCCTGGTGCTAGTTTTGCCACTATCTTGGCTTTTTCCAGGCATTTTTTAGGCTGGAGTTGATGTACAACACCAAGCCATTTATTATTTCAGGAGCTAGAAGGGATCTATGCTCACTCACATCCTTTTTTATAATCACTAATGAGCCTCCTTAGATCAATAACTGTCTTCATTCTAAATAGCAAAAAAGCAGTGGTTGCGCACAAGCGCATGATTCATACATGTAATGCCCGTATGGATGCATGCATCTAATTAAACATGAATACTTGACTTGAAAAGAACAGTGCTTGGGCATCATCGAATTACAATGTTACAACAATAGAAATAAAATGATTTTCTAAATTCTTCAAATTAATTTCATTTACAACTTAGTGGATTGAAGAATGGGGTGTGCAATAAATAGGGTAGTCACAAAACATTTTATTGTAAGGAATGGTTATGTGCTTATGCTTTGTAGACAAAGAATCCCATATTAACCTACTTAGTTCAAGTATAAAGATACATTTATATAAACATGTGTGTCCTTTTTTTCATGCAGACCAACACAAAACGCCTGGGTAGTTAAGGCACCCCTTGGGCATCATCCAAACGTCCCCATACTTTGTAATATGATGATTCGATGCCTAACTTAAATAAAAAAATATATCCTGTGATAGTTGGTTCACAATCAGAGTCAAGATTCATTCCCAAAATTATACTACGAATTCAATGCGTAAAAAAAAAAAAGGTTCAAGAACCAGCTCGAAATTAGGCAATTGCGTTTCATTCTACAATAAATCGGCTTACTAAATCAAGCTATGCAGTCGGGCCAACCTCGCAGATAATCGAACAACTTTTTTCGCTTCTATAAGACCTTTTTCAACTTTACGAAATACGTGTCCAGTTTTCGACGTAGTTTTAGATCATCGATTTACGGCCCCACTTACGCGATTTATCCAAGTACCTACCCTATATCTTCTATATCCCATCCCAATAGGCGTAAACAGCTCCTTATCTAGTACCCCATCCCAATAGGCGTAAACAGCTCCCTATCTAGTAACCCATCCCAATAGGCGTAAACAGCTCCCTATTTAGTACCCCATTTAAATATGGTCCGGCATTCTCTCCTATATCTTCGATTTATTTAACCCTTTGGATGCTAGGGCGCATTTATATTATACATGTATATACTATACATATCACAGTCCAATGTCCTTGATATTAGGACATACATGTAAATGTATGTACAACAATAACTTCATTCTGTTCTTGAATATGGGTGCGATGAGTTAAGTAGGAGGAGGAATATGGTACATGCATAAAATAATTATAGCAAGTAGTACAACTCTCAGCAACACTACATAAGCTGTTGCCAGTACATCCCACAGGTCATATGCTAGGTGTGTAGATTTTTGATGTGGGAGAAACTAACACATCAGCAATTGACAGTTTATGGAGCAAATCATATACATGTACAGTACTTGAGTGACATGCAAACATTATTTGATACATGTAATGTACATGCACAAGGTATACCATGTTATATCATTATTATACACATCTTGGCACCCAATAAGTTAAAGAGTGTTCCATACAAATAAGGCTTGAAACCTGTTAGTTTAGAAAAAATCCGGCTGTAACAGGTTATTAAAATAAAAAAAACGGTCGGTTAAGGTGATTGTTTAAAAAATAACCGGTCGGTTAAGGTTTTTCGTTTTTAAATAACCTGTAATTTCCGGTTTAAAAATTAATTATCAATTATTTATGCATTATCGATGGACCAAAAGCTAAACCAGCGCTTTGCTAGTCGGGCGGGCCCTACTACGGCGTTTGGGTGACAATTAAGCCTATACCAAGATTTGTTCTGCTGCAACGGGGAGTGCAGTCCAATCGGGTAGCAGTGGTATTATATGTAAACGATATTCACAACAATGTTACCTAAAATTCCCATGCATGGACAAATCTTGGTATATCACTCTATATGCTTTTCACCCGAATACCCGACCAAACGCGGTAGTAAACCCGCCCGGCTAGCACTTTGCCACATGGCAAGTTAGATGATATGGTCCACGGCGTATACTAGCTCCTAAGCACGTCGCTGATCTCGCCGCGTACGACATGCTGTGCGCGCGTACTCACCATTAGGGTGAATAGAGGAGTTGTTATAATTATATAATAAAGTTTTTTATTTTTTGTGTATATATGAACAAATAATTAAACCATTGCATGAAATAAATAATAATAATAACAGTAAAAGAGGAAACGTAAACAACAAAACGACAGAACATAAGTATGAAATAAAAGTTTTAATCCAATTTTGGCAATTTTGCCGGTAGCCCAGCACCATCATCCAT
Source organism: Spongilla lacustris (assembly GCA_949361645.1). NCBI lineage: Eukaryota > Metazoa > Porifera > Demospongiae > Spongillida > Spongillidae > Spongilla > Spongilla lacustris. The sequence goes on along the minus strand of OX442416.1, from coordinate 5,023,408 downwards.
TCCAACGGATTAGTTGTACCACGTGAGATGGATCCCGGCCTGCCTTCTTCTCGGACCGTTGTGTTCACTCTCGTCCGCTTATTATTTTCTCGTGCCCAGCACTATTGAACGTGCCGGTAAGACTCGCGTGATGCCAACCGATCGGTTGAGGTTGTTCAAAGTTTCTAACAACCGAATGAAGCGGTTATTAGAACCAGTTGGGGCGGTTATTAGATTCTCGCAATCGGTTAACCGTCGGTTAACCGGTTAACCGGAGCTCCGGAACAACCGGTTTCAAGCCTTACACACAAATGATGCCTGTTACAGTTGTCGTCTGCTTGGTTCTGACTTGTTTCAAATGTGAACACACTATTACTGGAATACAATAGTGGAATCTATGAATCATCTGTGCTCACAGGCAATCCGGCAGTATATGCACGCGGAACTGAATAATTCATAGTGTTTTTGTAGTTTATCACTTTGGGTGATACAATTATATGAACATGGTATACCTTGTGCATGTACATTACATGTATCAAATAATGTTTGCATGCATGTCACTCAAGTACTGTACATGTATATGATTTGCTCCACAAACTGTCAATTGCTGATAACCACTTGCGTTAGTTTCTCAAACATCAAAAATCTGCACACATCATATATGACCTGTGGGATGCACTGGTAACAGTTTTTGTAGTGTTGCTGAAATTTGAAGAGTTGTACTACTTCTATGATTAGTTTATGCATGTACCATATTCCTCCTCGTACTTAACTCATTGTACCCATCTTCAAGAACAGAATGGTACATCCATGTCTGCTATCATGGACATTGGGCTGTAATACATGTATGATATGCCCTTGGTACCCAAACTGTTATGCATCAAGCAAGTGTTGCCTCAGAGCCCCGGACCATGATTCTGGAGCACTACCCCCTAGCGGTGTGGGCCCTACCATGCATACAATTATTATCCAGGCTACACCACTGGTTGAGTCCACTTATAGCCTGCTTTGCACCCCCCCCCCCCCCCCCCCCCCCCCCCCCCCGAACACAAAACCTGGCTATGGGCCTGTCAGTATGGGTAAGGGGAAGAGTATGGGTAAGAGGAGGATTAGAGTAGTATGGGTAAGGGGAAGAGTATGGGTAAGGGAAGGAGTATGGGTAAGGGGAGGAGTATTGGTAAGGGGAGGAGTATTGGTAAGGGGAGGAGTATGGGTAAGGGGAGGAGTAGAGTAGTATGGGTAAGGGGAGGAGTAGGGGTAGTAGTGGGTTAGGGGAGGAGTAGGGGTAGTAGTCGGTAAATGGACGAGTAGGGATAGAAGTAGGTAAAGGGAGGAGTAGATCTAGAAGTAGTGATAGTTGCAGTTGGAGTATGTTGAGAACTCAAAGTAAACATGGTCATGATGCAAATAACCACACCCTGAATCATGACTCTCCAGCCCAGCTGAGACATGCACGAATTCTGTGCGTTTTGAAATATCACCTTTAACCCTTCTTTTACACTACTAGTGAGCAGCTAACACTCATTTTGTGCATTTCCATTTTAGAGGACGCATGCTGTCATGATACCTGTTTCCTATCTCGTTCGCCGTTACACACTTACCATTCAGGTCACTGCTACAGCACCAAGCTGCCATGTGTGGTTTTAAGAGGCATCATAGCAGAAAGACTACATGTATTGCAGATAACCATGGCAGTCCACTGGTTAGGCTGATTAATATTCATTCGGTTTATTAATATTCATCTTTTAATTAATATTGATATTCATTAAACTGTTTATTAATATCTACATACAGTACAATATGCATGTTTATTCGGCCTGCTAATGATTAAAATGCTCCGAAAAGCTTTTCTTCAGCGTGAAGAGTGTAGACAGTTTCGCCGATGTCTTTTCTAGCGAACGGTAGAGCAGTTGCTCTGCATGGCAATCGCTTGATTCGTGTTAGCGAAACGCAACAGTAGCTGCCTTCCAGCTATAGTACCCTCTAGTCAGAAAGGCTTCCGTGCCGTTATCCGTCAGGATCGATACGCAATGGATTTGTCCCCTATACAGAAGTGAAAAACAACTGGTGAAATGGAGCCTAGTAGATCAGCATATATTGCTAAGATTTATCAAAACAAACTTGAATCGACGAGAATCTGCACCCGGATCACTTTTTGCAGAGGCGGATCACTTTATGCAGCCAAAAGTGATCCTGCCGGATAAATTATTGCAACTAAAAGCGATCCGGCCGGATCACTTTTTACCAGGATCAATTTTTGCGTGACAGACCTCTCGGTCATGTGGATCCAAAAGGGTCTCATAATCACAATATATTGAAGTTAGGCCCTACAGTCTCAGTCGTCAAATTTGAGCGTATATCTTTGTACTATATAAGCCTATTAGCTATACAATATAGCTTTTTTCCCATGCAGCATATAGAGAACGCTTTTGTATACTTCTTCGTATGTATTTGAATTGTAGAGACAAGTGGGGCTATTAAAAATTCCAACAGCGCAGCAAACCACAGCGTTTCCTCCGCGGCCCACGTTTGCAATGAAAACGTGTGCTCCTATAGAGTGGTGCATGCATGTGATTCCAGGAAATATAAGGTGTCTTTGCTGTGTAACGATATAATCTCTCTGTTGGCACTCCCGCATGAGGAAGACTAGCATCTTACCGCTATCTTTTTTAGCGCTCGTATGTTGCGGAAGCAGCGCGCATGGAGATTGCTCAATGCGTTTCCCGAAAGAACTGGTAACGCAAGTTCATTATGAATCGGGAAGTTGTGAAATATCACTGAGCAGTGCAGCGTGGATAGGTTATTTGAATAGAACACTATCTGTAAGTTTTTGTCCTCCTGGATACTGCTACCATAACGAATCCGCTCGTGTTACAATTTCGGCCAGTGATCTTACTGCTCATATCGATTTTGACAATGTGATCTGCTCACCAATGAACCGGAGTGGAATTCTTTGTGGAAAATGTTTGCCAGGATACGGACCTGTAGTGAACTCGAATTCGTACCCGTGCGTCTCTTGCACCGACGATGACAAGACGCGGAACTGGGTGTACTACATATTGGCTATCTACGTGCCAATCGTGGTCATGTTTCTACTAATCCTACTGTGTGATGTTCGGCTAACCACGGGAGCATTTAACGCTTTCATTTTATTTGGCCAGGTGATTTCAGCAACAGCATTTCTATCCAGTTCGGCTCTACAAACATGCACCACGAGGTTCCAATGCGCTTATTTAATACCGTATTCTGTTCTGAATTTGAATATAATTGGGAACATTCTTCCAAACTTTTGTTTGAGCAGTGACTTGAACAGTTTAGACGTCATCAGTTTGAAGCTCCTAGAGGCGTCCACTCCCCTTCTAACCATAATAGTGATTGTCGTTGTCATGAAGTTTCAAGTTCGTTTGAAATGCAACATGTCATGTGCACGTCAGTTTTATCGAAAGAGAAGGATTAATTTTGTTCACGCCTTTGACGCATTCATCGTTCTCTCTTACAGCAGGTTTTGTGATGTCGTGAGCACGCTGGTCGATCCAGGAGAGATGTGGGGTGTGAATGGTACTGTTGTCAGTGAAAGAGTGTATGTGAATGGTGAATATGAATACTATGGTAAAGAATACTTACCATATAAAGTGGTTGGATTCACATTAACGGCCATCCTGTGTGTTATACCTCTGCTGTTATTACAGTACCCTTTGCAATGGCTAGAATATATTTGTACTAAAATTAGAAAAACGTGCTATCCATCTGTCCTGATTGGCACCATTTTGGACGTGTTTCAAGGATGTTACAAGGACAATAGGCGATACTTTGCAGGACTATATCTGATCCTTCGCCTGTTTTTGAACTTTGCACCACTATTGCCTTTGTCACCACATCAATATCTAATGCAGCAGACCACTCTCGTGGTGTTCATCATGCTTCTGGGTATTCTTAAACCGTACAAAGTAGCATTGTATAATTACATTGATATCATGATACTAACAAATCTGTTGCTTATTGGATTGACAAATGGATACCAGTTAGCATTATATGAAGACGATATAGAGCCATCCATTTTGGTGTTTGCATTTCAACAGGTGCTTATTTGGTTACCCTTGGCTTGCTATGGGCTCTATGGGACATGGAAGGCTATAACATTATTGAAAACTTTTGGATGGTATCTGAAGTGCTGCAACTGGTTTAACCAGAGGAACAATACCTCATTGTCGTTCCAAAACGTTGCTGATAATGAAGTTGAGAGACTTTTTCAACGTGATGCTGCATGACAAATGATGTGTACCCAAAGTTTGACTCATGCATACAGTGTGGAGATGTAACTTTATAACCAATGTATAATGAAATGGGACAGTTTCCAAAACATAAGCCCCTCACATTATATATATAATATATGGGACAGTTTCCACGAAAATGGCCCTTCGTTTATATATATAAAATGTTATAAAAATGCTTCTCGTTTGAATCGCTATATCTTCCGAACGGTTAAAGGTATCAACTTCTTATTTTCAACACTTCATACTATAGCATTTGTCTATCGTAAAATACATTTTGGAGTTTTGCACTTGCTCCGTATCAGTACTGCAACGTTCGATACCCCACCGGGTTCAAACCCGCCATAACTTTCTGTAGGAGTAATAAAATCGCTTCAAATTCCGTTTGTAGGTAGAGGGGTCCTATACCTATTGATTTGTTCTGTTCGTTAATTTTTATGTCATCCGTTACTGAGATACAGCGGCGCAAAGTTGGTACAAGTTTCCCGCTCGAATCGCGCCGTTGTATGTGCGCGAACCGTTTCCATTCACCGAAGTACATGAATATTCAACTATTTCCTGTGGGTTGGGACTTTGTTAACCTAGCCACACCTACAAAGCATTTATCGGTGAGGTCTTGCCTATTAGCAGAGATAATGTATAAGTAGTATTTATAGTTGTTATTCGTTATCTTCTGTGTAGATTTAAACGATATGGCGACGAGCTCGTCGTGTATCATTCAGCGGACGAGTTCGAATGGTACGATAATTTGGACGTGGATGAGGAGGGTGGTGCCAATGGCGACGGTGAATATAGAAGTGGTGATTCCGACGGCATTTATAGCGATGTCTGTGAAGATGGAATCAACGATGATGGTGAAAGTGACGGAGATGACGGTGATGGTGAAAGTGATGATGGTGGAAGTGATGATGGTGGAAGTGATGATGGTGGAAGTGATAGCGATAAGGACTGTGATGGAAGCGACTGTGATGGTGATAGCGGAAGCGACTGTGATGGTGATAGCGGAAGCGACTGTGATGGCGATGGTGATGATGTCAGCAAGGGCCCAGGTGGTGTACCAGCTAGAATAGCACGGGGACAGTGTCGTCCACGTCGCATGCTGAATGCCTACCTCACTAAAGGAGGGTGCTGCAAAGACGGCTGCTTATTGAAGTACGGTGACTTGCCCAGAAGACGAGCACTCACATTATCCAGATTGGACAAGAAAACCAGAAAGGCAGTTGTTTATGGAATGCTTGCTGTGACTCGGAACAAATCTGGTTCTCGAAATACATTCCAATATCGCCTTGACTGGTCCAGTCCTGTCTGCAGGGATGCTTTCTGTGCCGTCATTGGCACAACTTACCGTACATTGAAGCGTTGGCAGCAGCAGGTGTGCTCTGACTCTGATGTTGAGCCCCATCCCCATGGCAACTGTGGCAGGGCTCCTCACAATGCCCTCTCTCGCGAGGACAAAAGGATGGTGGTCAGATTTATTGAGAATTATGCTGCCACAAATGCCCTCCCTGACCCTGGTCGATTGCAACGGACGATCAGAGACTACGTTCTGGAGAGTGGCAAAACACTAAAGTCTGTGTACGCCGAGTATTGCAAGGCCATGGAATCCCTATCAAAGACCACACCAGCACCACAGCAACCTTGCCCTTACAAATTGACCACTCGGCTGAAGCGGCAGTACACCTTGCTCAACGTTCCTCCGGCTCCTCCTACACCTCCAGCTGCACGTGTGGTGAAGTACGTGTCATTTATTAGACTCTGGCGCAGGTACTGCTTCAACATCAAGATCCAACCTGCACGCAGTGATCTGTGTGACAAGTGTGACCAGATGTTGGTCACTTTGAGGCACAGCCTTTCTGATGAGCAGCGCAAAACAATAAATGACAAATACAACCAACACCTCATTAAGGCCAAGGCATTCCGTGACGCCTACAATGCAAACATTGAGGAGGCTGAGAAGGAATGGGGAAGTAAGGGACAGAAGGAACGTGACCAGATCCTGGGTCACTTGGAATCCAGGGCTCTGATGGCTCCCTTCACCTCACACGCCCACCTGGACATGCAGATGCAGTACTCCTTTGACTACTGCCAGCAGGTGTCACTGCCCTACAGCTCACAACAAAGGGGCACTTTTTATTTCAGGACACCTCGCAAGGTCCAGGTGTTTGGTGTGTGTTGTGAGCCGCTGTACCGCCAGGTGTTCTTCTTAATTGACGAGGCTGAGCAGGCCGGCAAGGGTGCTGTGGTGGTGGTCAGCCTGGTGCACGCATTCTTCCACCTACATGGACTGGGAGAGAGGCGTGTAACACTTCAGGCCGACAACTGTGTGGGCCAGAACAAGAACACCACCATGATGTGGTACCTGGCCTGGCGGGTGATCACTGGGCAACATAACGCCATACAGCTGAACTTCATGCTACCTGGGCACACAAAGTTCAGACCCGATTCCTACTTTGGCCTGTTCAAGAAGTACTACCGACGGCAGGACCATGTAGATGACATGGATGACCTAGCTGACTGTGTCCGACACTGTGGCCAGAATGTCACTTGTGTGCCACAGCTGTACCAGAACTGGCAGTACTATGACTGGAACACCTTCTTGGGCCAGTGGTTTACTCCTTTGGCTGGCCTAGGCCGCTACCACACATTTGAGTTTGACCGAGAACACCCTGGTGTCATGAAAATGAAAATGTTACCATCGGACACAAACCCCACCGAGATGAGCATGCTGAGGGCTGGAGTGGCCATAAAGGACATACAGGAGGCTTATCAGAGCCAATCGATGCCACCTGTTATTAACCCCAGTGGTTTGTCCCTGATGCGGTCACTGTACCTGTACGAAAGGGTGAGGGAATATGTTCGTGACCCCAAAAAAAGGGACAAAGTATGTCCAAAACCTCCACCAAACTCAGAGGCCACCTCTTCCTATCCATGTGGCAACGCTTCATCCCTACCAGAAAACGACCAACCTGGACCTTCAACTGCCTTTCCTCACTCACCTACATGTACTGTTGAGGGTCATGAGTCTGCAGAAGACACATACAGTGAAGTGCAAGACGAAGCCAATAGCTGTGTTTCTGGCAGGAGGAAACGCAGACCCAGGTCTGAACTGATCCTTGCCTACCAGTGCACTGTATGTGGCAATAAGTATGGCAGTGGCTCGGCCCTGTCCCTGCACAAAAAGATGACTCACAAGCAGCCTGCTGTTCCAGGTGATGAACACAGTGGTGCCACTAAGGTGGACAGTTGACATAGGAAGCCAGGATCCATCCAAGCGCAGGCGTAGGAAAAAATCTGAAATTGACAGACCATTTTCCTGTTTTGTGTGTGGCAATAAGTACGGCAGCTCATCCGCACTGTATACTCACAAGAAGAGAGACCATGGCTCATGAAAAATGATGATCCATATTGTGAGATGCATTTCATGGTATTATTACCATTTCAATTTCATCTGTAGAAGTGAGGCCATTTTCCTTCACCCAAAGCTACATGTACCTGGCAAGTCCTACAATTACCCAAGGAACCCAGACATCTTGGAGATAGATCCAACTGATGTTCAACAACAGCAACTGGACGTTCATACTCCTTGACATCAATGGAGGTCTAATACCAGCATTAAGAGCACTTAAAGCTAGAGAAGCTCTCAGGTTGTGAGTTACCTTAGCAATTTAGTTGCCTGAATAGACACAGAACATGATGCATGCACCTCTGCAAATATAAGTTAGTTATTGCTCAGATTACTAGAGAGATGTTTGGTGCACCCATGAAGAAGTCGATTGTTGCTCAGATATACATGTACATGTACATGTAGCTCTGGTGCACTCGTGAAGAAACGTTGGTTGTTGCAAAGTGATAACTCTGGTGCACCCGTGAAGTTAAAAGTCGATTGTTGCTCAGATATACATGTACATGTAGCTCTGGTGCACTCGTGAAGAAAAGTCGTTTGTTGCTTGATAACTCTGGTGCACCCGTGAAGTTAAAAGTCGATTGTTGCTCAGATATACATGTACATGTAGCTCTGGTGCACTCGTGAAGAAAAGTCGGTTGTTGCTCAGATAATCTATGTACAGTGCAACTGTGTATCATGTTGAATCAAAAGTTCTTTTAAGAACTCGTTTGTCAGCTTGTCCTCACAATCTATTGAGGTAACATTCTGACAAACGTTACATTTACACAAGAAGTTACACCTTAGCGAAGCTTGATTATCATAACAAAGAAGTGATCACATGGGTACAAGCACATGAACATGTAAATGTTTTGAAAGAGTTCTGTACGCATATTAATGGTAACATAATGGTCCTTGTCCTGCCCAAGTGTGTCTGGCATAGGTCCAGCTGTCCATGGTAATGGTGCCTGGGACCATGACTGTGATGGTGACTGGAGCTGAATCCTTGGTGGAAACTGGACTATTGCAGCTACTGGTGGCCTCACCATTACAGGCAGTGGCTCTGGCTGATAGGAATGATGCAAGTATGAGTATGAGGAATGGGATGATGAGCATGGTGAGGAAAAACATGAAGATGGATGTGTTGAATGACTTGAACGTGTTTGCTAAGTAGAGTGACATGGTGAAGAACGTATTGGATGAGTTGAGTGGCGGGGTGATCCAGGTGAATAGGAACGTGTTGTATGATTTGAGCGATTGAGTGAAGAGGAATGCACACGTGTTGAATGATGTGAGGTATGTGGTGAACTGGATGATTGTGATGGTGACCGAGATCTGCATGTACTACTTGTAGATGTACTTGTATCTAAGGATCCGCACTGTATACTCACAACAAGTGAGACCATGGCTCATGACAAATGAACCATATTGTGAAATTCATGCTTTTTTATGTAATTTAAGGTCACCTCTGCAGTATATATCATACTTCTGTGTCATTAAGGGTCATCTCTGTACACCTTATGTATGTGTCGTTAAGGGGTCACCTGTACACCTTACGTCTGTGTGGTTAAGAGTCATCTCTGTACACCTTATGTATGTGTCATTAAGGGGTCACCTGTACACCTTACGTCTGTGTGGTTAAGAGTCATCTCTGTACACCTTACGTATGTATCATTAAGGGGTCACCTGTACACCGTACATCTGTGTGGTTAAGAGTCATCTCTGTATACCTTATGTATGTGTCGTTAAGGGGTCGCCTGTACACCGTACGTCTCTGTCGTTAAGAGACATCTCTGTAGACCTTATGTATGTGTCGTTAAGGGGTCACCTGTACACCTTACGTCTGTGTGGTTAAGATTCATCTCTGTATGTGTCGTTAAGGGGTCACCTGTGCACCTTACATCTGTGTGGTTAAGAGTCATCTCTGTATACCTTATGTATGTGTCATTAAGGGGTCACCTGTACACCGTACGTCTCTGTCATTAAGAGTCATCTCTGTATACCTTATGTATGTGTCGTTAAGGGGTCGCCTGTGCACCGTACGTCTCTGTCGTTAAGAGACATCTCTGTACACCTTATGTATGTGTCGTTAAGGGGTCACCTGTACACCTTACGTTTGTGTGGTTAAGATTCATCTCTGTATGTGTCGTTAAAGAGTCACCTGTGCACCTTACATCTGTGTGGTTAAGAGTCATCTCTGTACACCTTATGTATATGTCGTTAAGGGGTCACCTGTACACCTTACATCTGTGTGGTTAAGAGACATCTCTGTACACCTTATGTATGTGTCGTTAAGGGGTCAACTGTACACCTTACATCTGTGTGGTTAAGAGTCATCTCGGTATACCTTATGTATGTGCTGTTAAGGGGTCACCTGTACACCGTACGTCTCTGTCGTTAAGAGTCATCTCTGTATACGTTATGTATGTGTCGTTAGGGGGTCGCCTGTACACCGTACGTCTCTGTCGTTAAGAGACATCTCTGTACACCTTATGTATGTGTCGTTAAGGGGTCACCTGTACACCTTACATCTGTGTGGTTAAAAGTCATCTCTATATACCTTATGTATGTGTCGTTAGGGGGTCACCTGTACACCTTACGTCTGTGTGGTTAAGAGTCATCTCTGTACGCCTTATGTATGTGTCATTAAGGGGTCACCTGTACACCGTACGTCTGTGTGGTTAAGAGTCATCTCTGTACACCTTATGTATGTGTCGTTAAGGGGTCACCTGTACACCGTACGTCTGTGTGGTTAAGATTCATCTCTGTATGTGTCGTTAAAGAGTCACCTGTGCACCTTACATCTGTGTGGTTAAGAGTCATCTCTGTACACCTTATGTATGTGTCGTTAAGGGGTCACCTGTACACCTTACATCTGTGTGGTTAAGAGTCATCTCTATATACCTTATGTATGTGTCGTTAGGGGGTCACCTGTACACCTTACGTCTGTGTGGTTAAGATTCATCTCTGTATGTGTCGTTAAAGAGTCACCTGTGCACCTTACATCTGTGTGGTTAAGAGTCATCTCTGTACACCTTATGTATATGTCGTTAAGGGGTCACCTGTACACCTTACATCTGTGTGGTTAAGAGTCATCTCTGTATACCTTATGAATGTGTCGTTAAGGGGTCACCTGTACACCGTACGTCTGTGTGGTTAAGAGTCATCTCTGTACACCTTATGTATGTGTCGTTAAGGGGTCACCTGTACACCTTACGTCTGTGTGGTTAAGAGTCATCTCTGTACACCTTATGTATGTGTCGTTAAGGGGTCACCTATACACCGTACGTCTGTGTGGTTAAGATTCATCTCTGTATGTGTCGTTAAAGAGTCACCTGTGCACCTTACATCTGTGTGGTTAAGAGTCATCTCTGTACACCTTATGTATGTGTCGTTAAGGGGTCACCTGTACACCTTACATCTGTGTGGTTAAGAGTCATCTCTATATACCTTATGTATGTGTCGTTAGGGGGTCACCTGTACACCTTACGTCTGTGTGGTTAAGAGTCATCTCTGTACGCCTTGTGTATGTGTCATTAAGGGGTCACCTGTACACCGTACGTCTGTGTGGTTAAGAGTCATCTCTGTACACCTTATGTATGTGTCGTTAAGGGGTCACCTGTACACCGTACGTCTGTGTGGTTAAGATTCATCTCTGTATGTGTCGTTAAAGAGTCACCTGTGCACCTTACATCTGTGTGGTTAAGAGTCATCTCTGTACACCTTATGTATATGTCGTTAAGGGGTCACCTGTACACCTTACATCTGTGTGGTTAAGAGTCATCTCTGTATACCTTATGTATGTGTCGTTAAGGGGTCACCTGTACACTGTACGTCTCTGTCGTTAAGAGTCATCTCTGTATACCTTATGTATGTGTCGTTAAGGGGTCACCTGTACACCGTACGTCTCTGTCGTTAAGAGACATCTCTGTACACCTTATGTATGTGTCGTTAAGGGGTCACCTGTACACCTTACATCTGTGTGGTTAAGAGTCATCTTGGTATACCTTATGTATGTGTTGTTAAGGGGTCACCTGTACACCGTATGTCTCTGTCGTTAAGAGTCATCTCTGTATACGTTATGTATGTGTCGTTAGGGGGTCGCCTGTACACCGTACGTCTCTGTCGTTACGAGACATCTCTGTACACCTTATGCATGTGTCGTTAAGGGGTCACCTGTACACCTTACATCTGTGTGGTTAAGAGTCATCTCTGTATACCTTATGTATGTGTCGTTAAGGGGTCACCTGTACACCGTACGTCTGTGTGGTTAAGAGTCATCTCTGTATGTGTCGTTAAAGAGTCACCTGTGCACCTTACATCTGTGTGGTTAAGAGTCATCTCTGTATACCTTATGTATGTGTCGTTAAGGGGTCACCTGTACACCGTACGTCTGTGTGGTTAAGAGTCATCTCTGTACACCTTATGTATGTGTCGTTAAGGGGTCACCTGTACACCTTACGTCTGTGTGGTTAAGAGTCATCTCCTTACACCTTATGTATGTGTCGTTAAGCCCCCATGGCCCTATTTCCCACTACCTATCCTCCTTTACTGCAATTTGTATTCTTTACTGCAAGTTGTATCTGAGGCCCAGGCCATCCCCTACTCAATAGCACTCTCAGTCTCCACACAACCAGCCCTCCCACCCACCCACCCCTAAACACCCCTCGTACATATGGTGTAATCAGACTGCCAACAGGCCGGAGAGCTGCCAGCTGCCACATTACCAGGATTGAATGGGGTCATCACAAAAGTAGACCCCAGCATGTGGAGTGGAACATTGAACTGGAGCCGTCCCCAAACACTGGGGCCAGCCACAATGGCCCCCTATCCTAGCCCCACACAGTACTAACACCAGCTCCTCACTGCAAATGCATATGAAGCCACTACCTGTGAAACCATTAACCCCCACACTACAAGAGGACTTAATGGTAGGGGAACCATCAACTACAAGTGGAGCTACCAGCTCGCATTGGACAAATGGAATACCACCACTGAAGCAGCCTCCATTTGTAGAGTGTACATACGTGCCTACGTTTGTCTCTTCACACATTTTGTGTTGTAGATCTGAACTACTGTAGACATGTACTTGTACAGAGTAAAATTTTATCAGTGTGGATGCTGTTAGTGGTGAATATGGTTACCTGCCCTATCGGTACTGATTGCGGTGGGTCTGCACCCGTGGTTGGTTTATATAGACAACAGAGGGCGTTTTGCCCTACTGGGAACTACTGCACGCAAGTAGCAAAACACGTAGATCTAAGTGCCGTTTTGAATGTCACATAAATTGCACGCACAGTCACAGCTACAATGTGGCACGATGAAGACATCAGAATTCATGACCACACAAGTGAAGTTAGCAGACCCTACACTGTCAGAGATGTCAACAGATCTAGACATTACCAGTGTAACCCAGTTTCACCTGTGCCCCACGGCCGCTATATACACTAGCACATACATTTTAGCAGATATACAACAGCCTAGGGCTAGCTATAGGTATACGCAAGTACGTAGTTGATGGCTAACTCCACTTGTGTGGTAGTGAATTCTGATGTCTTCATCGTGCCACATTGTACATTGTAGCTGTGACTGTGCATGCAATTTATGTGACATTCAAAACGGCACTTACGTACTCGTACAGTACAGTAGTCCCTCTGTTGTCCATATAAACCAACCACGGGTGCAGACCCACCGCAATCAGTACCGATAGGGCAGGTAACTATATTCACCACTAAATGCATCCACACCAGATAAAATTTACTCTGTACATGTACAAGTACATGTCTACAGTAGTTCAGATCTACAACACAAAATGTGAGAAAAGACAAACGTAGGCATGTATGTACACTCTACAAGTGGAGGCTGCTTCAGTCCATGGTGGTTCCATTTGTCCATTGCAAGCTGGTAGCTCCACTTGTAGTTGATGGTTCCCCTACCATTAAGTCCTCTTGTAGTGTGGGGGTTAATGGTTTCACAGGTAGTAGCTTCATTTGCATTTGCAGTGAGGAGCTGGTGTTAGTACTGTGTGAGGCTAGGATAGGGGGGCCATTGTGGCTGGCCCCAGTGTTTGGGGCCGGCTCCAGTTCAATGTTCCACTCCACATGCTGGGGTCTACTTTTGTGATGACCCCATTCAATCCTGGTAATGTGGCAGCTGGCAGCACTCCGGCCTGTTGGCAGTCTGATTACACCATATGTAAGAGGGGTGTTTATGGGTGGGTGGGTGGGTGGGAGGGCTGGTTGTGTGGAGACTGAGAGTGCTATAGAGTAAGGAATGGCCTGGGCCTCGGATACAACTTGCAGTAGAGGAGGATAGGTAGTGGGAGATAGGGACATGGTGGCGAATGCGGCATGCCCAGTGTGAGAGCTGCATTAATGTGGGAGCCCCCAATGACCCTGTAGGATTTTTTAGTACCTGGTTGCTCCCTTGCTGGCAGTCTACTGGTGCTAACTGGACATGTAGTGTGGGGCTATTAAGTTAACTTGCATTAATGGTTCTGTCCGCATGAAGTGAGGGAGCTGACCTGATTCGACCCTCGGCCAATACAGGGTGTAAATGGGACCAATGCATTGACCACACAACAGACACACATACAGAGTGTAAATGCAGGGATCATTCATTTGGCCCCACAACAGACACAAGCACAGGGTGTAAATGGGATCATGGATTTGAACACAAGTACAGGGTGTAAATCGCACCAAGGATTTGACCCCACAACAGACAAAAGTACAGGGTGTAAATGGGACCATGGATTTGATCACAAGTAAAAGGGGTGTAAATCAGACCATGGATTTGACCCACAACAGACACAAGTACAGGGTGTAAATGGGACCATATATTTGATTACAAGTACAGGGTGTAAATCAGACCATGGATTTGACCCCAGAACAGACAAAAGTACAAGGTGTAAATGGAGCATGAGTTTGACCCCACAACAGACACGAGTACTCAAGTACAGGATGGGACCATGGATTTGATCACAAGTACAAGGTGTAAATCAGACCATGGATTAACCCCACAACAGACAAAAGTACAGGTGTAAATGCGAGCATGAGTTTGACCCCACAACAGACAAAAGTACAAGGGTGTAAATGGGACCAAGCATTTGACCCCACAACATACACAAATACAGGGTGTAAATGGGACCATGGATTTGATCATAAGTACAGACTGGGTATAAATGGGACCATGGATTTGATCACAAGTACAAGGTGTAAATCGGACCATGAATTTGATCACAAGTACAGTGTGTAAATGAGACCATGGATTTGATCACAAGTACAGGATGTAAATGGAACCATGGTTCTGACCCCACAACAGACACAAGAACAAGGTGTAAAAGGGACCATGAATTTGACCCCACAACAGACACACGTAAAGGGTGTAAATGGGACCATAGTTTTGACCCTAAAACATATTTAAGTACAGGGTGTAAATGGAACCATGGATTTGACCCCACAGCATACACAAGTACAGGGTGTAAATGGGACCATGGATTTGATCTTAAAACAGACTCAAGTACAGGGTGTAAATGGGAGCATGAGTTTGACCCACAACAGACACAAGTACAGGGTGTAAATGGGACCAATGAATTTACCCCACAACAGACACAAATACAGAGTGCAAATGGGACCATGGATTTGATCAAAAGTACAGGGTGTAAATGGGACCAATGAATTGACCCTAAATAAACTCAAGTACAGGGTGTAAATGGGACCATAGGTTTGACCCTAAAACAGACTCAAGTACAGGGTGTAAATGGGACCATAGGTTTGACCCTAAAACAGACTCAAGTACAGGGTGTAAATGGGAGCATGAGTTTGACCCACAACAGACAAAGTAAAGGGTGTAAATGGGACCATGGATTTCATCACAAGTACAGGGTGTAAATGAGACCATGGATTTGACCCCACAGCATACTCAAGTACAGGGTGTAAATGGGATCATGGATTTACCCCACAACAGACACAAGTACAGGTATAAATGGGACCATAGATTTGACCATAAACAGACTCAAGTACAGGGTGTTAATGGGACCATGGATTTGACCCCACAACAGACACAAGTACAGGGTGTAAATGGGACCATGGATTTGATCCCACAACAGACACATACAACATGTATATCCCACAATAGACACAACAAGTACAGGGTGTAAATGGAACCATGGATTTGACCCCACAGCATACGCAAGTACAGGGTGTAAATGGGACCATGGATTTGATCTTAAAACAGACTCAAGTACAGGGTGTAAATGGGAGCATGAGTTTGACCCACAACAGACACAAGTACAGGGTGTAAATGGGACCAATGAATTTACCCCACAACAGACACAAATACAGAGTGCAAATGGGACCATGGATTTGATCAAAAGTACAGGGTGTAAATGGGACCAATGAATTGACCCTAAATAAACTCAAGTACAGGGTGTAAATGGGACCATAGGTTTGACCCTAAAACAGACTCAAGTACAGGGTGTAAATGGGACCATAGGTTTGACCCTAAAACAGACTCAAGTACAGGGTGTAAATTGGAGCATGAGTTTGACCCACAACAGACAAAGTAAAGGGTGTAAATGGGACCATGGATTTCATCACAAGTACAGGGTGTAAATGAGACCATGGATTTGACCCCACAGCATACTCAAGTACAGGGTGTAAATGGGATCATGGATTTACCCCACAACAGACACAAGTACAGGTATAAATGGGACCATAGATTTGACCATAAACAGACTCAAGTACAGGGTGTTAATGGGACCATGGATTTGACCCCACAACAGACACAAGTACAGGGTGTAAATGGGACCATGGATTTGATCCCACAACAGACACATACAACATGTATATCCCACAATAGACACAACAAGTACAGGGTGTAAATGGGACCATGGATTTGACCCCACAACAGACACAAGTACAGGGTGTAAATGGGACCATGGATTTCATCACAAGTACAGGGTGTAAATCAGACCATGGATTTGACCCCACAACAGACAAAAGTACAGGTCTAAATGGGAGTATGAGTTTGACCCCATAATAGACACAAGTACAGGGTGTAAATGGGACCATGCATTTGACCCCACAACAGACAGAAGTACAGGGTTAAATGGGAGCATGGATTAGATCTCACAACAGACACAAGTACAGTGTGTAAATGGGACCAAGGATTTGATCACACGTACAGGGTGTAAATCGGACCATGGATTTGATCACAAGTACAGGGTGTAAATCGGACTATGGATTTGATCACAAGTACAGGGTGTAAATCGGACCACAGATTTGAACCCACAAAAGACACAAGTACAGGGTGTAAATGTGACCATGGATTTGATCACAGGTACAGGGTGTAAATGGGACCATGGATTTGACTCCGCAACAGACACATACAACATGTATATCCCACAATAGACACAACAAGTACAGGGTGTAAATGGGACCATGGATTTGACCCCACAACAGACACAAGTACAGGGTGTAAATGGGACCATGGATTTCATCACAAGTACAGGGTGTAAATTAGACCATGGATTTGACCCCACAACAGACAAAAGTACAGGTCTAAATGGGAGTATGAGTTTGACCCCACAACAGACACAAGTACAGGGTGTAAAAGGAACCATGGATTTGACCCCACAGCATACTCAAGTACAGGGTGTAAATGGGACCATGGATTTGACCCCACAATAGACACAAGTACAGGGTGTAAATGGGACCATGCATTTGACCCCACAACAGACAGAAGTACAGGGTTAAATGGGACCATGGATTAGATCTCACAACAGACACAAGTACAGTGTGTAAATGGACCAAGGATTTGATCACACGTACAGGGTGTAAATCGGACCATGGATTTGATCACAAGTACAGGGTGTAAATCGGACAATGGATTTGATCACAAGTACAGGGTGTAAATCGGACCACGGATTTGAACCCACAACAGACACAAGTACAGGGTGTAAATGTGACCATGGATTTGATCACAGGTACAGGGTCTAAATGGGACCATGGATTTAACTCCGCAACAGACAAAAGTACTGGGTGTAAATGGGACCAATGAATTGACGCTAAACAGACTCAAGTACAGGGTGTAAATGGAACCATAGATTTGACCCTAAAACAGACTCAAGTACAGGGTGTAAATGGGACTATGGATTTGACCCCACAACAGACACAAGTACAGGGTGTAAAAGGAACCATGGATTTGACCCCACAGCATACTCAAGTACAGGGTGTAAATGGGAGCATGGATTTGACCCCACAATTGACACAAGTACAGGGTGTAAATGGGACCATAGATTTGAGCCTAAACAGACTCAAGTACAGTGTGTAAATGTGATCATGCATTTGACCCCACAACAGACACAAGTACAGGACCATGGATTTGACCCCACAATAGATACACCTACAGTGTGTAAATGGGACCATGCATTTGACCCTAAACAGACACAAGTACAGGGTGTAAATGGGACCATGGATTTGACCCCAAGTACAGGTTGTACATATAAATGGACCATGGATTTGATCCCACAACAGAGGATGTAAATGGACCATGGATTTGATCCCACAACCCAGGATACGATGTAAATGGATCATGGATTTGATCCCACAACAGAGGATGTAAATGGACCATGGATTTGATCCCACAACAGACACAAGTGCAGGGTGTAAATGGGACCACCGTCGTCACTGTACTAGCATAAATCTAGTAACCTTTCTCACGATCGTCGTATTCGCACCGCTCGAACTTCACGTCCGCCGATTGAAACTCTTATGACCTTGTCTTCAGTTGACGGCGCCATAAAGTTTATGTACGCAGAAGATAACGAAATAGGGATCGAATAGTATAACAACTGCATGTGAGTCCGACCGGGAGATGGATTCACGTATCCAGCGCAGAGTAGGTGTGGCTCTAAGTTATCCAAGTGTCAGCCCACAGGAAGTAGTTGCATATTCATGTATTTGGTGCATGGAAGCGGGTCACGCACGTACAACGGCGCGATTCGAGCGGGAAACTTGTAGCAACTTTGCGCCGCTGTATCTCCGTAACGGATGACATAAAAATTAACGAACAGAACAAATCGATAGGTATACGACCTCTCTACCTACAAACCGAATTTGAAGCGATTTGATTACTCCTACAGAAAGTTATGGCAGGTTTGAACCCACAGGGGTATCGGACGTTGCAATACTGGCACGGAGGAAGTACAAGACCCCAAAATGTATTTTACCATAGAGAAATGGTGTAGTATAAAGTGTTAAAAATAAGAAGTTGATAGCTTCAACCGTTCGGAAGATATAGCGATTCAAAAGAGAAGCATTTTTATAACACTTTATATATATAAGCGAAGGGCCATTTTCGTGGAAACTGTCCCATATATATATATATATATAATACAATTACAAGTACACCCTCAGACCTGAAAACGCCTGAACGTGAAAGTAAAGCTCGAGCATTTGCTCTCACCAGTGTTAGATTGAGACGTTGGTAGATGGTAGTGATGGCCTTGGATTTGCTACACTGCAACTGGATGGCCAGACGGGATGCTAGCCGATAACAATCTTAATAAATTATTATAATGTTTTAAAATTTCCTTATGTTTGAATCGCTAGAACTTCCGAATGGTTACAGCTATGGACATTCTACAGTGCCGTCCACCCACGAGTTCAGACTCGCGCTCGACTCGCACTCGACACGCGCTCGACTCGCGCGTGACTCGATCAAGTGCAATAATGACTCGCGCGCCTTAAATCAAAGCAAAACAGCTGGAACAAAAATATATACTATTAATAGCTTGAAACTAACGTAATCATCTGTAGGTATGCCGTAACTAGGTATTTGAGTGACGCTCGCAACAGCGCTAATTGCACTCGCTAATTGACTCGCGCGCGACTCGCGCTCGACTCGCATACACGCGCGCGCGAGTGTGAACTTGTGGGTGGACGGCATTGTATTTTCAGCACTGTATACTACACCATTTCTATGTGGTAAAATACAGTTTTATGGTTCAATGTCCAAACTTCACAGCTTGGTTTGAAATGCATCATCTGGAACAGGAATATGTAACTCAGATCAATGAAGCACATCATGCTAAGTGGTGGTTGAGAATCCACCTGCACCTCCATAAAAAGGATTAGTTGTTGCAATAATGTATATGTATAATGTGGACACAAATGTGCTTGGGCCTACATGCACAGAAAATAAAAAGAATATTGATTCATCTCATACATGGAAAATAGGAGTAGATGTCCAAGCCTCCATTAAATTACTTTGTTGTGTATGTATTATTGTGTATGGCCTGGGCCCTGAGCAGCTACTCTGTTGCAAGATAGCCTGGGGACTTGGTCATATCCATCTGAGCTATAAGTGGTCCATGTACAGGTAAACCAAGGGGTTGTGGATGAGAGAACAGACAATGAAGCACTGGTGTAGAACAATGGAAGAGAGTGGAGGAAACAAAGCAGTTTCCAAACTTATAACCTGACATGTTTCTTGGATACTCTGGTGATACACCAATAACCGATGCGCGCATGCATGATATCAAGCAAATTACATTTGTAATGCTGCATGTGTATAAATCACAGCTGTTTTCTTGCAGCCATACATTTTGTGGACATTAGGTTATTTATCTGAAGTATTGAAATGATTGCATGTACGTCTTGACTTAGCAATGCCCATGGCAACCACAGGATAGATTAAGCCAGCATAAAAAACGTTGTCGTATTTGAAAGTACAAAACAAAGCCAGCATTGTTTTTCTATTTACAGAGCTTACCAGCCTTGTCCTACAGTTTCTCTTCCACACTGCATTGTAGCTCTAGAAAGCGGGTTACTCGCGATGTACTTCTCCTGTTTTTTCTTGTTTGTATACTTCCTTTTCTTCAAATGCTTGGATCCAACTTCTTGCCATAAAATTGGCTCTCTGAAGTGAGACCTACATGTACAATGAACTGCTTAGACCTTGCCTGACATGTTTTATACATATTGTGACCAATACTGTCCTTCACAGTGTTCTACACCTCCAAACAGGAACAAATGCTTGGTCAATAGATTGCTCACACACACACACACGTTATGTGAATGAAGCTATACACTTTTAAAATAATTATAGTGTAGCACAAACATATCGACCACTAGCTAATGTTCCTGAGTCATGGGATCTGCAACTAAATGAATAAGATGTGCTACATGCATAACATGTGTATTAATAATTATTATAATACTGAATTGATTGCGCATATCATCAGTTCATGAATGTTAACCATGTGATAAGTGAAAAACAATAAAAGGTGTTCAAAAGCAAAAATGGGAATCTTATTCAGAAGCTCTTTGACAAGATTGTGAGTCCATGTGCAGATGAATTGTGCCCAATGTTTTAGCCTGGGGAAAGCAATTACACCTTCGATCTTTACATGTGTACGCACTTACTCAAACACATATGTATGTGTATACATATGATCCGCAGTCACATACAAAGCGGTGTTGTGAGGGAAGTCTTCAATAGGGAGCAAGAATAAATATATATAATAGCAATTAGCACTGCCCAACAATCAGAGTACCACAAGACCCATACACCTACAATGATTACATGTAACCCTCCCCCCCCCCCCCCCCCCCAACCCCGACCTAGTTCTTTTTAGGGCCCTTAATTGACAGATACCTCCTCCACTTTCCCCACACACCCACAATAATTTCGTACGGATGGAGATTACCTGCCCTAGAACATTAGTAAGAAGAATGAGAATGATGAGGTGGTGAGGGAGGGTTTCTAGGGCCAGGTTAACTTCACTGGCCTCTTCCTCAGGCTACTGGGGTACAAGGGACACTCCTCCATGTGAGGGTTGGTTACACTCTCTGGTCTTCAGCCTGAAGTCCAGATGATGCCTCAAGAGTTATGCTCACGTTGCCTAGGGTACAAATAAGTGTGATTGCCTCACATGATTTCAGAGTTCATGATTGGTTTCTAAAATGGAAGTCATTGGAGTTGAGATTTTGCTAATTGTAAGTAGCTGTAAAAACATCTTGTGTAAAAGAGTTATCACAAACATAAGTTGAACCATGTGCATGCACGTGTATTAAGAAATGCATCCACAAACATTTCATTTCCATGAATTTTAAATTTTAGCACCATTTCAAATCTTAACACTAGCTCTGATCAGTCATGATACATGTACTTAAGGAATCTGGATGATAGCCCACCGTGGGCAGAGAGATTTGAGACTCAGAGCGCATCCTTACTCACCCCACCTTCCCACACCTCGCAGCCCTATAGCTACAAGTAAATAAAAAACATCGCTATCGAGAAAGTAATTGGTACGTGGTGTGTAGGATTGGTGGTGCAAAAAAGCAAGGAAACAAGGTACAGATTATTAAAGTGAGGTTTGGTAGGATCCTACAACTCACAGTCCTGAATTTGCAAATGAAGAAAGCCTATTTGCATATGTAGGACTGATATAGTTGTAGGATCCTACCAAACCTCACTTTAACATACTGTACCTTGTTTCCTTGTTTTTTGCACCACCAATCTTACATACCACCTCTCGATAGTATGTTTTTGATTTACTTGTTCCCATAATTTTTTTTCTCTGCCAGGAGTGTTCAATATAATATATCATTATGTATGGCTTAGTATATTCGTTGCGATGTATAGATTCCTGTTATGTGTAGTCTGAGTATAATAGGCCTCTTTTATTTATTTTATTGATAGGCCTACCTTTGTTCTTCGGATATAGTTCTCCTTGCTAACGAGCCGTTTTCTTGGCTTGGTCCTTAGCTGAATCAGAACCGCCTGCTGTTGTAGACGTGTCTGCAGCTGCGTACGTTAGCGTAGCCTGGCAACAGTAAATTAAGACGCGTGTGTGACGTCATATTGCAACTGCTAGGCAACCGAGAATTTTCACCGATAATGAATTGCACCTGCTTGGGTCATTTCACGGCATTTCATCACCAGCTAACAACTTTAGGTCTTATTTGTATGAAAGGGTACGTTTGGAAATAAAATGCTACTTTTTGAAGCTAATCTCATCTTCGTACGACGTTCCTGTCCCGAGTTAAACATGATGACGGAGATGAACAAAAATTAAATGGCGGAATTATGGTACCGACTTGTCACTCCAAGTAAACGGCACTGTTTAGCGAAGCTCACGTTATATGTGCATATCTGTCATGTTTGTGGTGGATTATATGCGAGCTAGCGAGTATAGGCAACGCTTCGTTACCGTTTTAAAACGCTCGATCGAAAACCACGCCCACGAAGCCAATCCTACATAGGACCCACTACCGTGGGTCCTGATATCTCGAGGGCTACGCATAATAATATGTATTGGCCAATCCAAATTCGGCGCCGGCGCTTTTATAAAGGTTGTACTCTACATACCTTCCACAGAAAAGTACTATTTAGCTTAAAGGGTACTATCAAAGATTCTGCAAGTATTTGATGTTCAAAATAAGTAGTAATCGGTGCAGTTAGAGTAGTGCTTACCGCTATCTTTCTTTTTTTTTTAAAATTAGGAACATGTATCACGTGAAACCGACGAAAATAACAATGAGGCCACGGTACCGTGCGGACGGTGCGGTATCGTTTGTCGATTATCGTACGTGTATACACGGGCACCATCATTAAACGTTTTTGTGAAATTTACGTGGAAGTCCGTCATTTTCGAAAGAGACGGAGCACCGTTGCAACCCGTCTCCGGACAGCGTTTTCACTGTGTTATGGCAACTGCGGTGGAACATTCTCCGTCCAGGCCAAAAGCATTAGTCCTGGCAAGAGAATGTCATCCATCCTGGCTGTTTATATGTACGAAATACTGGTGTAATGGTAATAATTATGTTAATGTATTCTTGGATATTAATCAATAGAAAATGTCTGACTTTTATAACCTTATAATGTTATAAAAAAGCTTCTTGTTTGAATCGCTATATATCTTCCGAACGCTAAACTCTATCGCCTTCCTATTTTCGACAGTTCATATACTACTCCATTTCTCTATGCAAAATTACATTTTGGAGTCTTGTACTTGCTCCACGCCAGTATTGCAACGTTCAAACCCGCCGTAACTTTATAGGTAGGAGTAATCAAATCGCTTCAAATTCTGTTTGTAGGTACAGAGGTCCTTTAGTATCGATTTGTTCTGTTCGTTAATTGCTATCCGTTACGGAAACACAGTTGAAGAAACTACATGTACTATTTCCCGCTTAATGATATAATCACCGCAATGAGCGGGACGCGATTTGCCCAAATCATTGCGCGAATCGAGCCGGAAAAAGTGCACGTAGTTTGTTTAACTGTGTATCCGTTACGGATTGCATAAAAATTATTGAACGGAACAAATCGATAGGTATAGGACCTCTGTACATACATGTACGAACCGAATTTGAAGAGATTGCACTACTCCTACCTAAAGTTATGGCGGGTTTGAACCCGTCGGGTATAGAACGTTGTAATACTGGCGTGGAGCAAGTACAACTGTACAAGACTCCAAAATGTAATTTCGCATAAAGAAATGGTGTAGTATGAACAGGATTTTGATAGCGTTTAGCGTTCGGAAGATATAGCGATTTAAACAAGAAGCATTTTTATAACATTATAATGTTATAAAACTCGGACATTTTCGCGGAAACTGTTCCATACATCCACATCAATTTAATAATGATAATAATTCGGTATAATGGCGATGGGATCTCTTGCCACAATATAGGCTTCGAGATTTTTTAAGTCTTGTAGGCTAGCAGGTATTGGTGGTCAAATGGAAGTTGAAAGTGGTTTGGGTCATGATGGTCGACATACATTGTACATGTATATAAAGCCAGCTGACGTGCTTGTTCCCAATTGGGTTTTGGGAAAACCTGCAGCTTTTTACATAACTATCACATCACTGCTTACTCCAATTACTCTACATGAAGCAAGTGTGGCAAGTGGGTCAACAGCCCAGGTGACTGAAAACAAGAAACTTGCCAGCAATGATGCTAAGTGCTCGGAGCTAGGGTTACTCTGGCAGTGGAAACAGGGGGCCCAGAACACCTTCGCTAGACTAACTTCCATCCTCTCAATCTCCTCCCTGCACTGCTCTAAAGCATGAACATGTAATAATAATAATGATGATTAAGCGAAGGGAAATTCTAAAATCGGTAACCTGCTAATCTTATCAGTATTCTACTAAACGCATAATCGACCGAATAGGTAATCGCGAACAATCGATTATCCTACAAAACCTGAAAATTGTTAACACACCCTACAGTTGTGATGTGCACTAACTGTTATATACATAATCAGCATACTTTTACTATTTGTGCATTCATGTTCACCTATATATTTTGCACGCATGCAAATGGTGGTATATAGACACTGTTATCGTGCAGAGTGCAGCAGATTGCACGTAGGCATTGTTTCCTTGCATGTATTACTATACATGCATGAAGCTATATTGTTCAGTACATGCACGCAGCTAGTCCTTCGCATGCATTGGTATAGTGAGTAAATGTTCAGCTGATTTATGATTAAATAGGCATCGCTGAGTGGATTGGTGTGTTTAAAAAGTGACACTGTCAATAAACCTATAATTTTCGGGCAAAAGTGATCTGCATTGCAGGAAATGTGGGCGATCACGCGATGTCATAATAACCGGACAACGTGATACTTAGCAGAAGCATTATTATTTCTTTGACCATGGGGGTCCTGATCAAATATTCAGTTGATGACATTATATTCATGATTATATCTTCGCGATAAAATAATGCATGCAAGGGTAATCTTTAGTCTTGTACCCAGACCCGCACATATGTATAAGCATTAGTGCAGATGAATCGCATGTTTGCGACGTGAATTAAGGATGACATTAATAGTATAAACCGGTGTCATAGGGTATACGGTCCGGCCCAATTTTCGGTCCGGCGGACCGTATTCCCTAAGGTAATACGGTCCCCCCCGCCCCCCCCCCCCCCCGGACCCAACTCACTAGGGAACACAGTCCGTGTAAAATATTGTACATCCAGGGAATACAGTCCGGGGGAGGAGGCGGACTCAATTCTCTGACAGAAAGGAGATTCTATTTTGAGATAATCATAGCGTGTATTATTAAAAAGAGAAGTCGATCCTCACCGAAATCGCAACCGTTATAGCGTTTAACAACCACTGGTAATTATAATTAAAAAGAGAAAACGATTCTCACCGAAATCGCAACCGTTAAGGCAGACAAATTTATAATGAAAACAATTTTAACACAGAACAGAAGTTCTAATTGATAATTTGGAAGTTATATAATGAAAGCAATTTAAAACCAAGACAGAAGTTCTTTCACGGCATCAGATGTTTAATGTGTGTATTATAATGAATAGCTAATTTATAATTTAAACACAAGACAGAATTAATATAATGAAAAGCAATTTAAACACAAGAAGACAGAAGTTATAAAATGCAAAGATTTAAATACAAGACAGAAGTTCTTTCATGATATCAGATGTTTAATTGGAGGCGGCTGTGCTCCTTCTTCTGTTCTTGGCATGAAGAGTGTTCTAAAGAATGATTTTGACCTGTTGTCTACTGATAGACTGTTCTTAAAAATTCCTTCAGGATAATAAAAAGTTCATATGGAATCATTTGTTGTATGCATTCTTTGTAGGAAAACAAACCTCTTTTTCAGAGCATATTTGAACAATATACTTCAATGTAATTTTAAATCATATTTGACAAGAATGTTAGTATCCACACAATATTGGCCTACTTGTTGACATACATGTAAGGTGGAATTTTCCCTGCTTTCCACTTTTTTGGTATGATTTTCATAGAAGCACCTCTCTGGCAGGGGTTCCACTGGCTTCACTTCTGGAATTGGTTGTCTAAAACTGGGTACTAAATCTTTATATGTATAGCTTTGGAGAACCCCAAAACAATGATATAAAAGTAATGATATGAAATGAAAAGTGATAATAACTACAGGCATGTTTTATACATTGTTATGCTTACTGTGTACTACTTCCTCACACTTTGTAGGATAAGGCAAGTCACTGTATTCCTTCACACATGGAGACAAGTTGCTGATCCAAAAACTGCATGTACGTCAATGTTTCAAAACCAACAGTTTGTGTGCTATTTACCTTCAAAAGAGTTGTAGTGACATCTGAAGTTGCAAGCATGGCTAAGCATCATATCTTGAACAGCCTTATATGTGACATGTGGGCTGTTGGGGTTCAATGTGTGTTAGCACAATTATTACTTGTGTGCTTTATAGCTTAACTTTGAAGAAGCCATTTTGCTAGCCAAGACCGAAGCTCAGAACTGTCTGTCTGTAAAATTAAAATATTGTGGGTTTAGAATCACAACATTAAGCTAGTGAAGTAACACACAGAGTAAATTTCAAAGGCAAATTCTCTGCTACACACTCACCGATCATGTAAGAAAATTTCAACATGACATTCTTGGACATTATGTGGTATTATACAACCTTGCAAACAAAGATGCCGCAGACTGAATGATTCTTTTGCTTTAGTTCTGGTGCCTGCATGTATAATATGGCATTAACGTGATACAGCATTCACCCCGTGCACTCTGACATACATTATGAAGCGAAATGGTCCACAAAATTCCTTCTATTTCCCAGTCCTCGCATAGTACACATTGCAGAAAGTAACTGATACAGAAACCGGCAATATTATACAATACTAGTACAATCACTATTAAGATACATGTACCTGATTATTTGTAATGTTTTGCATTGAATTGATTCAAAATACGAATCATATATTAGCACACATTTTGAAGAGACACCAACAACTTAAATGGAAGCCATATACAGTATATCAGCCACATACATGAACGAATGGAAGTGCATTAGACATACTGCAAGAAACCAGTGGCTTGGAATGTTATACACGGCTGAAGAATGTAATCATATTCGCGAATGTCTCTTTCCTGAATGAAATAATTATATTATTGGAACAGTTTACATTCAGTGTGCTTCATATATTATTAAAAAAGAGCAATTTTCATGTAAACTGTCCAATTATAATTTGAGTATTATATGTGTATATGAGTACCTTATTATTGCTTGATTCATTCTTCCATACAGTCCATTAGATTGTGGATGATAGGCTGACGTCATTCGATGATCGATTACTAGCATAGGCAGTCAACAACCTGCATGGAAAGTTCATACACTTAAAACACAAATACATCTTTCTGCAGCTTTGTGGAATGAGATCCATGCAGAGTGTGTCATTCATAAAACATGAATTGAAGTGCCTAGAAATGTACATCAATATAAGGATGGCACGGTGTGGGAACTTGGGGGTGTATATGAAGGTGCAGCTGGATCTCAGGTGAGTGTGATCTGTGGAATGTATCTTCAGCTGTGTTGATAAACTCCCTGCCCTGATAAATGATTATGTCTGATGCTACATAAAGTGCGCTGCAATGGTGCAGCTTCTGGCCATTTCGAAAAGTAGTCTGTTGCAACAGACCAATCAGTGGACCAATCAGATCCACACCCCAGAGGTTCCACAGGCCAGTTATGGGGATGGGCTGCAATGGCAGGTGTGGGGCTTTGATTGAATGGTTGGTTCTTTGACATGAATCACATTCAGTCACCTGCATTGAGATTTTGTGCAGCAATCCAAACACAGTATGTACCTCTCATACTTATCACATGCATGGTCATAGTCCTTTATTTAAGGCCTCACCTTAACCTGTCTTAGGACCTCTGGATAATGTGCAATGTTTTGGGATGTGCTGTATATAATGGTGTTGCGCATATGTGTACACATATGCAAAATTATTATTTTGAAAACAACACACAATCCAAAACATTGCACATCTAACACCGGCCAACGTGCACGAGGTACATATATTACACAAGCGATTTGTAATGCATGTACATGCACATGCAGAATACGCATATGCATGAATGCAGTGCGTGTGCATGATGTGTGTGTGAGTATTGATGGTATATGTATGCATGCATGCACTTATAATTATTCAACGACGTACCTCCAGATGCATGTGCGACCAGCATAGTATAGTGCCTCAATTTGTCTTCGGTGCGGTCTCTTCCCTGATGGCCTCCACTTTTGGACGCGTGATACTACTAAAACGCCTTTGTTCTATCTTCTGTTAAAAGCACCGCAGCAGCTATTGCATCTTCGTTCTTCCCTCCCACATACAGCAGAACATCGTCATGGCTTCATTGCGAGAAATTTCGGACGCTCATTAGCAATTCCTGGCCAATTTTGCAAACGTCCGTCACATTTCCCGCGCACGCGTCCATAGGAATGTATGGGATAAAGTTAATTTTTGAATGCCATATAACAGAGAAAGCCGGTAGTAAAGGTTTACAGGACTCAAATGATGGATAGCATAAAAACCTTTCACTCTACTGGGTTGGTGTAATTTTAAGCCCCTTCTGCTGGGTTCCTCAGAAGAATTAGTACATTCCCATAGAGATGTATGGAAAATGGCTATTTTAATAATGATTTTTCATCACTATTCTTCATTTTACTCTGAACTGAAGATAGGAAGGTTAGTTATACAGATTTCAGAAGATACTAAAATGATCCAGGCAACATTCTAGCAAGTTAATATGCCCATAGGCTTCTTTCCCTGGGTTCCTGGGGCACTTTTGGTCATCAGGGTACATGTTTGGTTGTAAAATAATTAAAAACCGCCCGCGGATGACAATAAAACTATGGCGTTCAGTTCTGGCCCAGTTGGAAGTAACAAACTCCACTGCGCGCAAATTTGGTATGTTCTTTGTTTGGGCTTTTGTTGGCTTGGGATACTAATATAGAGCTTCTAAAGTCCTAGCTAGGCCGTTTCAAGCCTGGTTTCAAGATAATGGTCTGTCAAACGCAGAGTGGTCTATGTCTATCAGATGGACATTAAACGTTACTACCGTACGTGTCTATTTCAGGAAAACCAAGGCATCACAGACACTTATGGCGAAGTAAGGCCCTATAACTTTCTATATTCGACCACGCGATATGGCTCTATGAGTATGACAGCTGGGAAACGTGCGTTTTCTGTTGCTACTTTTTCAAAAGTGTGCGTGCATATCCACATTTGTAAATGCTATCGTTCTATATAGAATTTGAAGCGGACAAGCGAAATACTGATACGGGACAAAGACGAGCCATATAAGGTTATGTGCCCAATAATATTATCATGTGCAAGGCAATGATTTTACTACGTAACTATTCTTTTTAGCTCCGGTCCCTCGCCCAGTGGCGGATGTAGTCAGCGCGCGATCTTCTCGCGTACGGATTACTGAGTGGTTTCCTGTATGAGCTGACAACGACCCCCCAGATGGAACCTCTCTATGGCAACACCTCCTCATTTTCCGTGGTCCATGCACCACTAACTGGCTGTAACTGCCTTCATATCCCAGGTGTGTGGATTTCCCTATAGTACCTCATAAAGCACATGATCATGTGATTCCATATAGGTATCATGTGATACATATATAAACACACACACACACACACACACACACACACACACACACACACACACACACACACACACACACACACACACACACACACACACACTCACACGCTCACACACACACTCACATGCTCACACACACACACACACACACACACACACACACACACACACACTGAGCATGTGATCTCTCTGTTAATCATTTAATCATTGCAGTACAGCCTGCTGCTATGCAATGCTCTGGGTGGAGGGAGGTAGCCAGCTTGTGAGATAGCCTTGTGGAGGTAGAGGAGAGAGCCTTGTGAAGGTGCATGCATGGATGGGAGATATCCTTGTGGAACAAGAGTAAGCTTTGGTTGGGACAGTTTTAAGGGAAAGATAATACAAGCCCTTCTCCCTAGAGATAAGGAATTTGATAGCGCATCCCAGGCCTGGTATGGACCTGGGAGGACTGGACTCAAAGTTTTGCATCTCATGGACTGTGCCAGCCACCCTTCCAACATGCACCTGGTGAAAGCACTTCAGCACCCAACTCAAATGGAAGGCTTTGTGTGGTCCAGCTATATGTACATGGCTCTGCAGATGTATGTAATACATGTAGGTGATGATGTAACAGTTATGGTGTATTTTTTTGGTTATCTATTGGTTGTGTTTGTGTGTGATAATTGTGGAAGGTTCTAGAAGGGCTGGTATTAACAGAATGTACATTGTACATGTAGCTGATGCAACATCTTTGTGGTCACCTATTTAATTAGGGTGGTGGCATGTGGTGATTTGTGTAAACGTTTCACATGGATGGTAGTATACATACGTGTAGTTCTACCTAGCTGTGCCTTCATGCCATCGATCTGTTCATTGATGACATATCAGAGCATCATCATGGCATCCTTTTCTGTGCCATTGCTTAGTATTTGTAGGGGCAAATTACACAGACAGGTGCATGTATGTGATCTACTTATAAGTTATAACCACTCTCCAAGTACGTTTACGGCTGTTCATCCTTGTCGTATACCTTGGCCGACATTCCGGCGGAGTTGGAAAGAAATACTACAGGACAGACTTCACCTCGTATACGTAGCAGAGCAGCTGCGTATATTGGGTCTGGAAACGAGACTGCTATGGAAGTGAGCGCGAGCGACCTTGGCTAGCCATTGATCGACGATATACAGGCTAGCAAGACTAGCGTATACCAAGAATTATTGATAGCGATCGAGTGTAGTGCTATTATATCCACAATACTAACAAATATAGGCTTGATACCCAACCCTCCGCCAAAAGGCTAGCCATGCCTAAGTCTCGTTCCCAGACCCTATTTATTGACAGTGATTCTCAATAAATATGGTCTGGGAACGAGACTAAGCTATGCACAAATGTCAAAATGGTTAAATAACATATCACGTGACCTCCAGAATGTATCCAGAGGCAGGGGCACGAGTAAAACTAAGTTGCGCATGCGTATGCTTAGATCACTAAAATCGACGATAGCATTAGTTCGGAAGGATTTTATGTAACAGCGATTGCTATTCCTAACTTTCCTGCCATGCAGACATACAATTAACGTATTACAAGACAATAATAATAATATATTTTAATAAATTAATTAGCTCTTTTAATAACGTGATAAATCTCTAAAGTACCTAGTGAGTTTAATGGTGCAATCAGATTTTTAAAATCACAATTGTAAGCCGAGTTATGCATTGATGTCCACAATTTCTTGACATGTAGCGAGAAGTCTGTCGAACGCTTTCGTATCAGCCACTTCTCTGACTCTGTGTAGCGGCGCATAATGCATGCAGGGTACGTCCTGTCCTTTCGATACGACTCTACCCACTTCAGCGTTCCTTCTCATCTTTTCTATTCCTGCATGAAGTACAATGTAATTTCTTACTATACTGACACATGCACTGGAAAAGAAAACAACAGTGCATGCTACATTTTAAGTAGAACAATGAGTGCTCAGTCTCAGACGTTCATAACATAACCTACCATTCCACGGCCTTCTTGTTCTCAGTCTTACGTGACGCGCATGCACGTGGTTTTAAATTGGTGATGTAGGCAATTTAGTAAATAAGGGATTTCGGATATTATCGCAAATATTATATACAGACCTACATTTAGCAAGTTAAATATGTGTATCAGTTCAATCCATGAGTGCAAGCCAGCAATTACGATGGTTCATGTCGCAAACTTTCATAGCACATATTCATGTGTGTACATCGTTGGCATAAGTGGGAATCTGTGGGATTTCATTCTTCGTTTTGTAGCCGTATACACTAGATTAGCCAACATCGCTTGCACGTCCTAATACCAGTTCAGCTACTCCTATCACTGTAGTGTCTGCTAGTATCTGTCAGGTAGGATATTGATGCAACTGAACTGACAGTCATACTGTTGGAGTGGATCACTGAACTCCAATCTTTCCTTCTACTGTCCCCTGTATAGGCCTATTATATTCCTGAATCATGGGCGGGATAAACTGTGTTGGTGCAAGGTGCTAATTAAGGCTTGTTACGTGTATTATATACTATACGTGGTATAATAGATGCCTTACTATGGTATGGGCATAAAAGGTATTGAGCCATTCTATACATAGTGTTTTCACCCTCTGGAGCACGGAAAGAGAAGCGAGAAAATTGATATTGCTATACTGGCGCGGCGTGAGGATTGATATCGACGATTCGTAGCAGTATATCACAGGTTTAGGTAAGAATAGATTACTATTTGCAGTGAATTCTAGTTCTTTTAAAATCGTTTCATAACCGTTACCCCGGTAGAAATCTAGTCAGTTTGGTCCATTCCTATTAACGCTCCTTCCTAACTTCACAATCAATGAACAGACTACGGTGAATACGAGTGTGTTAATCACTTAGATTTGGCGATAACTCCCCATTGCTGTGTTTTCTAGCAGTATAAGTTTCTACTGGGCTCTAATATGGGTACTAGTAATAGGGGACCGGAAGGATGGAAAAGTGTTCTTTCAGTGTGTTTGAAAGGTGCATTCTTATTGATGCACAACTCTCGGAGGAAGACTGGTGACAATGTGTTTCTATTGGAGAGAAGCAGTGTATTAATTTAAAGTCAATGTGTCATGTGTGTTTACACTTACTCTCAGATGATGTATATGTATTGTATTCTTATAGGGTGTAGATGCCCACCTCTCCAAGGTCTCATAGGTAGGAATTTTTAAGGTCAGTGTGTTTGCACGTACCTGTATGTATATGCACCTCTAAGACAAGGATTGGCGACTGTGTGTTTCCACTGGAGGGAATCAATGTATTCAAGGTAAGTGTGTCATGTTTGTTTGCACTTACCCTCAGATGACATATATGTAGGCACGTCTTTTTGCATGCACACAAAGACAAGCCAGACGGCTTAAAGACATGTGAGGATATTACAAAGAGACGCTGTCCCTACAAGATATGTAAATTTTCGATCAAACCTACACAAATACATCCAGCCCATACAACACCACTAAAACAGGTAGTTATTCAGTTTTATTGTAATCCTTAAGCATGGCTTTAATCATATACAGCAACAAGTAGCTATCTTGCTAATGCCATGTGTCGAATACACAGTAACATGCACTCAAGACTAAAAAGACACCAGAGACACAAGCAATATTAATTAATGCCGCCAAGCTTATATATATCTGTGAAATTCACTTTTTGGCTGGTTTAATTAGGTACGAAATTGAGTACACTCAATATCAGCATGTCTCTTGACTATTATCCCCCACTCATCCCATTTCTTTTTCTCCTGACACAGGTGTATAGAGGAAATATGCAGTCACACTTAAAGAGTGTGCCAGGTCGAGTTAACCACTAATTAAGGACCAAGTTGTTGAGGGCCCATGCTATGTGTCCCTTTACCTCTTCTCACTTCTCTTCTCATCCCTCTTCTTTTTCCTACCTCCCCCTCTCTGCAGAAAATATCTGGGCACACGAGCAGTGTTATTTGTCTGTGATATTCACTTTTTATCATGCATATGATTGAAAAACACTTATGCACCATTCTCTAAACAATAATGGCTGAAGTGTACTACTTG
The DNA here is from genome assembly GCA_949361645.1 of Spongilla lacustris. NCBI lineage: Eukaryota > Metazoa > Porifera > Demospongiae > Spongillida > Spongillidae > Spongilla > Spongilla lacustris. The sequence continues at coordinate 4,989,297 of OX442416.1, read as the reverse complement.
AATTTTCTTTTTTACAGGTACGAAATTGAGATTTATCCAGTACCCTCATCTCTCTTATGTTCAGTTGACTATTATGATGCATGTGCATTTTTTAAAATTTCTTTTCATCTCTTATGAAATTTATTCAACTTCTTCTGCACTTGGTGTTCACACAATTTGATAATATTAAACAGTGTTAATTGTTACAGAAGCTGCATGCATAGTTGACGACCTGTATGCGATCATTTTCGAACCAAATCATAATGGGAACATATATAAATAGTAACAACTTAGAATAAATGTACATGTAAATATACATGTGTATAACAAATTAGTTTTAGAATAAGCATCCCAGACCGATCGAAGAAAACAGTTCATTGTTACAGACTGAAGAAAACAGTCATGTTAATCGCCTGCGATCATTGGCTTTTGCTTTTCGAACCAAATGCGCCAGCCCTTACGTTAATGCAAGGGGTGGAATATACATATACATGCATGTAGACCGAAAATTGGGCCGGACCGTATACCCTATGACACCGGCTTCAATTTACAACGCGGTACTATGGCATGAATGTAATGAATGAGTGTAAAAACCAAGTTGATGAATGCAAAAAAGTTGGGTGTTCAGTCGGAAGGGTTGGTTGCTTTGAATTCTAACGTTCAAGCAAACTGGTAGCACACAAATAATCTGATGAATTATGTATCTGTTACGGAACAATCTAATTATGAATCATTAATTGATTCATTCCTTTTGTACTTGGCACTGTCTTTTGACAATGGGTTACAAAACGGAGTCGCTTAGCGATTCCATTTGAAGCGGTGATTCGTCGACGTAATCGCACATAATTTGATCCGCTTCCGTGCCATGTAGTATGTTCTCCAAACCGTTCCGAATGGAACCTTCTTGAGTGCGCTCATCACTGAAGTCCAGATTATTGTAGACTACGTCGGCTGAGTGCACTGATTTAACATCGAACCGCTGAGGTGACAAGTCCACCTCTATCTGCTGAATGACGTTGGCCAGTCCCGCAAGTTGATGGACGTCTTTTCTGGAATAAATAGACGTGTTATTGCTGCACACGTATATACGTGCATGCACCTATACCTCTTCTTGCGCCTCCGATAAGCCATTAGAATAGCGATTAACGCACAAATCACGACGCCCAATAGGACTGTGATCAAGGCTACCACCAGAATGAGTGTCGTGGCTGTGTGACAAAATACAAGTTTGCACATACAAACATATATATGATCACAATCAGTTGAATAACAAGCTACATAATTTCACTGAAGAAAGATATCTTCTGTACGAAGTGCATATGTACAATGCGCAGAAAATCTATATTTTGCGCATGGTATATACTAATTACTAATAATTGTACTCGTTCAGTAACTAAGACAAAGCATTTAGTGCAGTCTAAACGCGGCTTACGCAGCTGATATATAGTGACACGGAATCATTTCCTGAATGCAATTATTTTGCCTCGTAAACAAGACATTTTTGATTTTCAGCATTTTAATTTGTTTAGGGTTCTAAAGTGCATTCAATGTTACTCAACTGAAATTCAGACATCCGTGGTTGACGACATGCCCATGTACGTCGATATCATTCACGAAATTTGTGACAAATTACCATGCAGTGCACCCCTAGACCTGACGGCATCAATTAAAGGATACTCGCAACGGTCGTGTACGAAATTTAAATATCAAATAATTCAGTATCACATTATTCGTTCACTGCAAATGACCAAGTCAGGCCCAATAGTGATGTACCAGTATATAGTATCATTAAAATACGCCGTACTAATTAAATCAAGGTAAACATAATAGTTGTGCTGTACCTCCCTTTGACGGGTGAATCGACGATGTAGCTTGCTGGGTGACTGCCTCCAGGACTGTACTTGGGAGTACATTTGCGACTGCTTCTGTACAAACTGTTTATAATGTATACTATAAATTATTATTGTAATTATGATATCAGTACTAGTGCAGATTACCAAATTACAAATTTATGTTTGATTTTCTCAGCTAACAGGGTCTTATTCCTGCAGATTTGTCGCGGTTTAGTGGATATCACAATTATCAGTTAACCTTGGTGTTTCCTAACACAGGCGCTCATAAAAAAAAGTGTAATCTACTGCAGTGGTGTGTTTCACCATGCTGATCAATATAAACATGCTGTACCTTCCTGAATCGACGATGTAGCTTGCTGGGTGGCTGCCTTCAGGACTGTACTTGGGAGTACATTTGTGACTGCGTTCGTGACTGTAGTTGTGAGTGCAACTGAGATGAATTCTGTGACTGTAGCTACAGGTCGTGACAGTGAGCGAGAAAATAGATCAATATTTGTGTGTAGTAGCAGTTTCTTAAAAGTATGCCACTATAATGCCAGTATCTGTCATTAAAACAATCTACCGACTGACCACGCGACCGACGTGTTTTTGGATCGCTTCGAATTTACACGGGGGTAGCCTTAATGTATTCCTCCCAGGCAAATAACTTCACTGAGAGCCCGCACATAATCGTAAAACCAGCAGTGATGAATTCAGAAAATGACTTACGAGTTAAGAACCATATCCTTGCCATATTTTTCTAGGCAAAGCATGTACTTAGCTGTTTTTAAAATGAGTGGCGAGTATATCAGCACAAAGGAATAGTATTGTGACAAATTCGATGACCGTACAACCTTCGTTACGCTCAATGCTCTAAAGCTTCCAAGCGCAGTATCGGACGGAGAGATATACCATTTGCAACGAACTGCATCAAGCTTACCTTAAGATAATCAATTTACAGCTAATCACTTTGAGACATGCATGCAGTTACATGAATGTAACGTGTAGTATTTGGTATGTGTACTGTGTCAATCTGCTGACTGTATTGTGCAGTATTCGTACGTATCTAATGGCGGATCCAGGAAGGCCCCCTCCCCCGCTAAATATAGTTCACTTAGGATTTAATAGTAATTGTTCAATACAAATTTCAATATTTAACTAGTAAAGTATGTAACTATGCATGAGTCAACCATCTAAGTAGTTCACTAATAATGCAGCATACTATTAGTATACGATAGTTAGCTTCGCGCATCATTTATGCGCTGCGCATGCATGAAAAGTGGTTTAGATCGCTAAAAATGCCCCCTCCCCCTCCATCACCTATCTAATCGGGGGGCGGACCATCTGTGGCAGAGGGAGACCATCTATGGCACCATGGATGGTGGACCGTTCATAGCGCCACGGATGGTTCGGGGGGGGGGGGGGGGGGGGGGGGGGGGGGGGACCATCCGTTGTGTGACAGGAGACGCGTGGCAACAAATGTATAGTGGCTGGGAACAACACGACCTCCCCCCCCCCCCCCCCACCCCCCCTCCCGGCCCCCATAAATCCGGCTAAGTGTAAGTAAAGACTCAAGCTGCGAAAGTAAGACATCAAGCCAAAATTTGTGACTAAAATTATACGCTTTTAAAATTTATAAAAAAATAAATAAATAAAAGTATTTGTATATTCTATAGGTTCCGCGTAATTGTGCCGAAAGCATACTTACTTGCTATGGTGGTAACAGGTATGGTACAACTTTGTTCCATGATATAGGCACAAGTATCTAAATAAGAGTAACACCCCCAAGCCGTGCACGTTGCTCCTTCGCTCCAATTTCCAGGAATCGTGCTTTGTCCGGAGAAATCAACGACATTAGCATCCCGTAGCAGTGCATCCTCCTGCATGTGTGTTGTGCATGCGCAAAACAAACACACATGCAAGCATCAAAACAAAGTCAAAGGTGACACCGAAAACATTCTCACCTTTGAATAGCCAGTTATATTCCTGCAGTTGTATTCCAATTGTATAGTCCATACAGCGCCCCAATCGGATGTGTACCAGGTTACAATAACGTCCTTGCTATACCCGCAGGTGATTTTAATATCGACATAGGGCGGCGATGATCCTGAATCCGATGCAGTTACTGATGATATGCAGAATCGTTTCAAACGCAAAATTGTTTAGCTATAGTTCTTATGATCCATACAATGCATACTATATGTACGTCGAACTCGAGTAAATTATTACATTCATATATGCACATACATTTATTCTACTACGTGTTCAATGCGATTGACATGTAGGCGGTGCAGACACACACCTACCGTTAGTACACCCCCGATCTCTGCACCACCAGATCTGGCCTCTGCTAATAGTCGCGCACAATCCTAGTACTGTTGTTACAGCAGCTATCCAATTAACACGGGGATCCATCTTAGACAACTTTGTAGCTCGAGCGATTCCTGTCAAAGCAATTCGCTACGAATATTCATTGAAATAAGAAACGAGTCCTTCATGCAGGCATTACGTCATGAGGTGAGGAACCATTACGAAACCTACCGTACGACCGCAATAATGTCGCCCCTTCACAAATTACGTCACGCGCTCACGGGAGTTTAATTGGCATCGGCATGCAGACAGCAATAAATCCTTTGCCATTTTCTACAGATGTCACATAATATCTTCGGGTCACGTAATATCTTCGGGGCGGATATCGATCCCCCCAGCCAGCCAGCACCATAGAACAGACCAGCCAGAGATATACTGTACTGTGTGTGTACCATGTAGGGGTTTCTGGGTACATCAAAAGTGTTTTTTCTCAGCATGGCTAAGTGAATAATCAGTTGGCAGACAGAAGTGAAATATACATTTACAATAGAATAATTACTTAAAAGAATCAGATCAATATCTAATGCAGTAGACCACTCAGTCTCGTGGTGTTCATAATGCGTGTGGGTATTCTTAAATTAAGCCGTACAAAATTAGATTGTATAATTACACTAACAAATCTGCTGCTTATTGGATTGACAAGTGGATACCAGTTAGCGGCGATATGAAGCCATCCATTTCGGTGTTTGCATTTCAACAGGTGCTGATTTGGTTACCTTTTGGCTTGCTATGTGCTCTATGGAACATGGAAGGCTATGACAATATTGAGGACTTCTGGATGGTACATAAATTGTTACAACTGGTTTAAATCCTTACACCAGAAGAAGGATACCTCTGTGCCACGGATCAAAGAAACCATTACTGATGATGCATTTGACATGATGTTTCAATGAGATGCTGATAAATTGAAGAGAAATGCACGCGCAGATGTACCCAAAGTAGTTTGACTGTGCACAATACAGTGCGGAGATGTAAATATTTAACCAATGAATATAAATCATTTCAAGAATTACTTGATCCATATAAATAGGTAGCTAAGTAAATAATTTATTTAATTGTGATTGCATTTTGAATTATCTGTACAATTACAATATTGAATAGGAAAGAATCTTTGATAAGCATATAGAGCAATAAAACACTAGAGAGAACTTGAACAGAACAGAGTATTAGATTTGGGCAAACAAGCTACCTACCAGTTACCAAAAGCCCTGCCCTTCATCAGTGAAAAAGGAGCATTGTGCTGGCTCACAGCTCTTCCATGCACTATCAGAAGATGGTTATGCTCTGCATAAAGGGGCCTTCAGAGATGCCCTTTGTCTCTGATATGGCTGGCCTCCACCACTTTTACCATCTCACTGTGTTTGTGGACACAATTTCACTGTTGAACATGCCATGAGTTGTCCGAATGGAGGTTTTCCTTCAATTCGCCATAATGAAATAAGAGACTTAACAGCTAAGGCTCTACTCTGTTTTGGCTAAGATGCAAATTGAGTTTCTCCTTATTTCGATCTGCAGTAATGTGCGTCAGAGGCTCAAGGTCCTCTTATCACAGACCAACACACATGTTCAATGAGGCCATCGATAACTCCTGCTCAGAAAGCAGGATCTCCAATTGAACTTTGAAATCCTATCCGTCATTCACCACCTATGTATGCTTACCTGATCATTATCATGTGTCTAATGTATTTGTATATGTCTTGTACTCAGACCCAAATGCATAAGGAGTTCAGGTACCACTATGCGATGATTTAAAAAAATAAAAAATAATAAAAACTACCATTGTTTTCGAGGTACCGTAAAAAGAACTATCCATGAACGTAATTTCGCTATATATCTACATGCTATTAAAGGACCATAATTTTTGGCTGATGCCCATAAAATGCCCCAGATTTTCTCAGGTTATGACTCATCCTCAGATATTTTCATGTTGGACGTTGCCGCGAAAATGTAACTTTGCATGTTTGTGCAACTTTCCAGCGTGCTTACAACCTTACATATAACCCTTCTAATTAAGATTTTTACATGCTGCAACGATCTTTTTGTGTGTATGAGCATCAATTTGAATACTTTCTAAGTTAGGATGAAGACTGCAGAAGATTTGAAGAGGTTGATTGAATGTTTAAGTAATGATATCAGTACAGACAATGTACTCCAGGTTTCAGTAATATAATAAGAATTGGTTGGTCGTGCACATATACTGATACCAACTTAATGCAGCAAAGCATTTTTAACACTGCCAAATGTTGGCTTTTATTCATGAAAGAGAATGTGGTAATAGTAATGCTTTAAAGTCATCAATACAAAAGCTAATTGAGAAAAATAAGAAGTATATGAAGAAGCATCATAGTCTTGAAAGGGTTAGGGGGGGATATTGTTAATCTATTAGAGGATGCATATATGATGTTCCTATTCAAATCCCTGCTATACCATCTGTGTGCCCTCCTGAAGGCTGATGAATTGCCAAGTACTTGTAGTTCTCTTGTCAAATCCCTGATATACCCTCCTGAAGATTTACCACATAGTTATACTTGTCAAGTTATACCCCTTTGCAGTTTACTAAACTTAAGAACTCCTTGCAAGGAATGTGGTATATTAAGAGTGTGAAGTTATAAGGGAAATACTAATTTCAAAGTGTATGCTCTGTTGCAAGTATCAAACTGTTATTCTTAAGCAACATGACAATTGTAAACATATAGGCAAGCATTGAGCTGATAAGTACATGTAACTATTGAAGGACATGCGTGCACATTTGAATTTGAATAATCTTGAAAAGGAGACGAATAAAAAAGATGCCGCTTTGAAACGGTTGGCAAACGAAATCTTATCGTTAAAGATTTGCATGAAATAGCTTCATTAAACATCGTATAATGCCTTTCAGCAGCCTTGAGTTGGAAAATAAAATACATAGTTCTACTGATCGTGACTTAAATCATTAATTAGTGACTTAAGTCACTTAACTTTTGGAACGATAAAACACACCATTTTAGAATTGTTTAAACAATTCTAAAATGGTTGATTTTTAAGCCTTAATGTTATCGCTGTTTGGCGGCGAACATTACAAAATACGCCCCTTTTTGTGTTCAAACCGCGATGCCTTTCCTTGTTGGCGATCGTGTTACATGCAATGCAGCTAAGGTATTAGGCAACAAAAATGCAAAGCAGAGGTACGGAAAGCTTTTAAGAAAACAAAACTCCTTGGGGGTGTACAGAGCCGGAATTAACGGTAAAGCCCCCAGTTTAGTAAAGGGCGTAGTGTAAAATGCATAATTTATTTTTATGAAGTCGCTACTTTGAAGGCGTTTTCCGCACACAGCATTAGGCGGCACAGCACTGCAGCAGCCGGCAATGTTGAAGCATCCATTCCCACAGCCATTCCCCATGCAAATTCGACGATTGAAGAACCTCATGAGCAAGAAAGCGATGACGTCGGTGATGGCAGTAGTTTATCTTGTACATATGAGTGACAGGCTGCCAGATGTGATTTCCTGCCCGTTTGCCTGTAGGGTAGTATCATGATATCAATGTAATTATACAAAGCTACTTTGTACGGTTTAAGAATACCCAGAAGCATGATGAACACCACGAGAGTGGTCTGCTGCATTAGATATTGATCTGGTGTCATAGCCAATAGTGGTGCAAAGTTCAAAAACAGGCGAAGGATCAGATATAGTCCTGCAAAGTATCGCCTATTGTCCTTGTAACATCCTTGAAACACGTCCAACATGGTGCCAATCAGGACCGATGGGTAGCACGTTTTCCTGGTTTTAGTACAAATATATTCCAGCCATTGCAATGGATACTGTAATAACAGCAGAGGTATAACACACAGGATGGCCGTTATTGTGAATCCAACCACTTTATAAGGTAAGTATTCTTTGCCATAGTATTCATATTCACCATTCACATACACTCTTACACTGACAACAGTACCATTCACTCCCCACACGTGTCCTGGATCGACCAGCGTGCTCACGACATCACAAAACCTGCTGTAAGAGAGAACGATGAATGCGTTAAAGGCGTGAACAAAATTAATCCTTCTCTTTCGACAAAACTGACGTGCATATAACATGTTGCATTTCAAACGAACTTGAAACTTCATGACAACGACAATCACTATTATGGTTAGAAGGGGAGTGGAAGCCTCTAGAAGCTTCAAACTGATGACGTCTAAACTGTTCAAGTCACTGCTCAAACAAAAGTTTGGAAGAATGTTCCCAATTATATTCAAATTCAGAACAGAATACGGTATTAAATATGCTTTTTGGAACTTCGCGGTGTCTACGCACGTTGGTTGAGCCAAACTGGATAGGAATGCTGTTGCTGAAATCACCTGGCCAAATAAAATGAAAGCGTTAAATGCGCCAGTGGTTAGCCGAACATCACACAGTAGGATTAGTAGAAACATGACCACGATTGGCACGTAGATAGCCAATATGTAGTACACCCAGTTCCGCGTCTTGTCTTCGTCGGTACAAGAGACGCACGGGTACGAATCCGAGTTTACTACAGGTCCGTATCCAGGCACACATTTTCCACAAAGAATTCCACTCCGTTTCATTGGTGAGCAGATCACATTGTCAAAATCGATCAGAGCAGTAAGATCACTGGCCGAAATGCTAACACGAGCAGATTCGTTATGGTAGCAGTATCCAGGAGGGCAATAACTTACAGATAGTGTTCTATTCAAATAACCAATCCACGCTGCACTGCTCAGTGATATTTCACAACTTCCCGTTTCATAATCAACTTGCGTTACCAGTTCTTTCGGGAAACGCATTGAGCAATCTCCATGCGCGCTGCTTCCGCAACATACGAGCGCTAAAAAAGATAGCGGTAAGATGCTAGTCCTTTTCATGCGGGAGTGCCAACAGAGAGATTATATCGTTACACAGCAAAGACACCTTATATTTCCTGGGAACACGTGCATGCACTCTGGTAGCACACGTTTTCATTGCAAACGTGGGCCGCCGAGGAAACGCTTCATGTGGTTTGCTGCACTGTTGGAATTTAATAGTTCTACTTGTCTCAACGATTCTAATACATACGAAGAAGTAAACAAAAGCGTTCGCTATATGCTGTAAGAAAAAAATGCTATACCGTATGGCTAATAGGCTTATACAGTGGAGAACATGATAGTTGGACAAATAAATTTTTCTCATTAAGTTTTACTTTCGAATGAAGTATCTCAGTAGCCTTACATCTTTATTAAAATCTACTTGCACACATCTGTGCCTATACCACTTGGCCATATAAGCTTGAAAAAGAAATAAGTCACATGACTTCTAAGGCTCGTTAATTAATCATTTAATGACCCCTCTCCAAAACAATTTGTTTGTTGAGTTTCTCCGCGCACATTGAACGGATCCCAACGAAATTGGGTGTGAAACTAAAGGACCTACGTACGCAAGTTTTCAGTCTTACGTATCTAACATCGGACTAAACATTGTGCCGTTATTCACAAAAAGGCGCCATTGTAGGGCCTAAAGTGTTAAGATCGACGTTTTCCCATGCGCTATTGATAGCTTGCAGGAATTTCAGGTTAAATCGTACGATGGGCGTTCTATCGATTTAGCTACAGTATGAGCTCATTGCGATAAAACTACCGTATATGGTGTGGAATCCGTGCAAAAATTAGAAATTTTTTATGAGGGTGAAATTTTTCACGACACACCTCGTTAATCGTGCAAAAATTTCTCATGACGTACCTCGCGTAGCTCATGAGGGGGAAATTTTTCATGACGTACCTCGCGTAGCTCATGAGGGGGAAATTTCTCATGACGTACCTCGCGTAGCTCATGAGGGGGAAATTTCTCATGACGTACCTCGCGTAGCTCATGAGGGGGAAATTTTTCATGACGTACCTCGCGTAGCTCATGAGGGTGAAATTTCTCATGACGTACCTCGCGTAGCTCATGAGGGTGAAATTTCTCATGACGTACCTCGTTTAGCTCATGAGGGTGAAATTTTTCATGACGTACCTCGCGTAGCTCATGAGGGTGAAATTTCTCATGACGTATCTCGCGTAACTCATGAGGGTGAAATTTTTCATGACGTACCTCGTTTAGCTCATGAGGGTGAAATTTTTCATGACGTACCTCGCGTAGCTCATGAGGGTGAAATTTCTCATGACGTACCTCGCGTAGCTCATGAGGGTGAAATTTCTCATGACGTACCTCGCGTAGCTCATGAGGGTGAAATTTCTCATGACGTACCTCGCGTAGCTCATGAGGGGGAAATTTCTCATGACGTACCTCGCGTAGCTCATGAGGGTGAAATTTCTCATGACGTACCTCGCTAGCTCATGAGGGTGAAATTTTTCATGATGTATCTCGCGTAAATGGATCGAAAATATAGATTTCAAAAAAGCACCGTAAGTGTTAAGTACTGTACCGCGTACCGTACCATGCCATGCCATGCACGGCTTGCAATTGGTCCCGAATCCCACGTTTCTGTATTCCAAACAATTTACTCGTATCGGAGACAGAACTCTACAGATTACATGGGCGCTGGGTCTCTACCCTCAGCTTAACGTCTAATTCGACAGTACCACTATGAACTAACGTTAGCTTAGAACCGTTAGTTCTGGTCTGAGCATGCTACCACATGACACCGACTATTGCTCAGCTTATATTGCATAAGTTCAGAATTCGCCAACAACACAATACAATATATAAACTGCATGGTAAAAATACAGATACAGAATGGGAAACCAAGATTGTTTCTTTTCAATTGGGTCCAGTCGTACTGCACATCAAAGGTCGCATTGAAAGTTGAGAACTACATTGATAAATATAAAGACATGCAAACATTAACGCCTTACCAATCACAGTCCATTTTTTAAAGTCAACAGCCATCTGCTCGGAAGGGCCAATCCTGCGCATTAAAGTTTAGCACATAACCACAAAACACTCAACAATTGTGTATTCATATAACTCTTAAATGTAAAAACTTGCAATTGACAATGTAAGTTATCCAAAGGTTCTTAACAGGCATTACTTAGGCATATATGATACACATTCACTAACAACACACCCACACACATGCACAAACAAGCATTCTCCAATACAGGCACACAATACAAAATAGCCTTCATATATCCCGCACACACTGACCATCAAGAAATGCACTCGCATACATATACATGCAAGTACACCTATTCTCCCTCCTTTACAACTGTGTTTGTTTCTTTCGTGATAGGTCGATCACTACATATAGGCGCGTTAACCTACACGTAGGCATTGCAAATCACAAACTATAACAAACGGTTCACGCTTGAAATAATATACCAAAGAAGGCTACTTGCAAGGTGGCGGCAGAAAACAATGCCAGAGTGCTGCTAGTGCTACGTACACTCTGTTGGGGCACACCCTCATTTAGCTTGAGTTGTTCTGATTTACAAAATAACTTTCTTCGCTTCCTGAGGCCAAACACACAAGAATTCCAACTTTTATGCTCTTTCATCAAAGATCGTGGGCAATATTTACACGATCCTCCATCTCGATCGGGTAGGTACAGAGCCAATGGATGAATAATCTTCAAAGTGAGTGAAAAATGAAACCTAATATTTTAGTGTAGCATTTTTAGAGTTGAAATGTTTATACACCATTCATGCGAGGACCAGAAGTCACAATGGAATGCCTACAAATAGTTTAAAACCCTGTTTTTCACCCATATTACAAATAGGTTAAAACCCTGTTTTTCGCCCATATGTAGGCGTGCGGTCAATCTATCATTAGCAAAATTTACATAAGGCCGACAATATCATTGGCAATTTCGTCAGTAATCTAGTAAATTCAGCAATATTGCTCCATGTTTTTGTGCTGGGCCTAAGGATGAAATGGATGTCCCAGCCCTACCTATATATGGTATTCAGTCAGAATTAAAATTCATTTTCCACGATCCTATTAAATTGTGCAACAATGTTTAGGTGCAATTTCAATTTATGAGAACTGACAGAGACCACAAACAAAAACATCTTGGTATAGCCATTTTGCATGCTCCTATGGGGAGAGCACATACATGTAGGGTAAATACCACATTCAAATTAGATAGTGATGCTAAAAAGGTGGCTAATATACAGTGTAACTGTACTTGGTTACTGAGTTGGTTCTAGGGTGTTTGGTAATGCACTTGTCAAAACAAAACACGTGTTTAGTTAAGGCCAACATACATGGGGGCGTCTTTCTGCCAACTTGTTGCATGCAATTCAATGAATATGGCTAAAAGTTCTGCAAACCATCAGTAAACTAAAGAATTATGGAACCTTTATCCATATTCATTTAAGTTGCATGAGTCAGGAAGTTGCCCCATGTATGCTAGGCTTTAATGTAAATTATTGTGTGATAGTGTACCTTTGCCATCAAAGCAACTACTGTGGGATGAGCTGGGGTGTAGTTGCTGGTTACATTTTTACCCCAGATACAGTAGCAGCCAAAATAAAAGTCACATTTCGTTTTAGTGCGACGACGGTTGCACTATGCAGTCTTTTTATAAACACAATATTAAGACGATGATCTTTTTTGCGCTTTCATGTGTTAATTACTTCTCGCTAGTTGCACAACTCCGCTTAAACAGGTTTTACTTAAGCATGCTAAAACAATGATGCCGGGAAACTTTGAAGAAATTGAGTAAGGAACTGTTTAACGTAACCAAAGTTTTTTCCACCCACAACTCGCGCACGGCTCTCCCGTGACTCAATCAAGTGCTTGCGCACCTTACTCGCTCGAGTGAGAAACATTTTCTTGGAATGAGTTTTTTTAAAATTGCTTTGTTAAACTGTTTGAAAGTAGCACACAGAAGCAAATTGATACGGCTTGGTCGCGCATGTACTGTACCTGTATACGCTTGTGATGTACACAAACAGCTAGAGGACTCTACTAAAAATCCACCCAGTTTCTAGTAGTGCCCATAGCCAAGTTGAATAAAACATTATGCACACAAGTGTTCACCTTGAGCATCAGTACCACACATGGCGCTCGTGTTACAAACGCTGCCGTGCGAGCTACATTTAGATGGAGAAAGGGTGTGGCTATTGCAATACATTGTTAATTAACTTTGATTTACATTACGTAATGTGTTTGCTGTAAGGTGGTGGGTGTGGCGAAATAAAGGGCTAGTCCATTAACCCCATTCTGCCTCCAGAGATAGGCCACATCTACATGTTGGACCCTTCAGGCAGCTAAGTCCATTAACACCTACATGTTGGACCCTTCTGGCGGCTCATGTCCATTAACACCTACATGTTGGACCCTTCTGGCGGCTCATGTCCATTAACACCTACATGTTGGACCCTTCTGGCGGCTCATGTCCATTAACACCTACATGTTGGACCCTTCTGGCGGCTCATGTCCATTAACACCTACATGTTGGACCCTTCTGGCGGCTCATGTCCATTAACACCTACATGTTGGACCCTTCTGGCTGCTAAGTCCATTAACACCTACATGTAGGACCCTTCTGGCTGCTAAGTCCATTAACACCTACATGTAGGACCCTTCTGGCAGCTAAGTCCATTAACCCCATTCTGCATCCAGAGCTAGGCCACTTCCATGGCCCTTCCGGCAGCTCATGTCCATTAACCCCATTCTGCCACCTTAACCCCATTCTGCTTATATAGATAGGCCACACTTACATGTAAGTCCCTTAACCCCATTCTGCCCATATCCAGGACCCTCTTGACAGTTCAAGTCAATTAACTCCATTCTGCCTATATAGATAGGCCACACCTACAAGTAGGACCCTTCTGGTGGCTAAGTCCCTTAACTCCATTCTGCCTCCAAAGATAGGCCACACCCAAGTCTATTACCCCCATTCTGCATTTTGAGATTGGCCACACCCAGGGTCCTGCAAGTGTTTTAACCCTGTTCCGCCTCCATGTAGAAGCCACACCCAGGACCCTTTATAGTAGACATGCAGTACATCACAATTATGGCATCTATCTAATTGATCACAATGTATGATTACGGATAAAAATCTGAATCTGATTATAACAGTTAAAACTGTTTACAACAAGTTTTCATTGTACTAATACGTGCGATCAATTGAAAGTACACATCAGCGTGCCAACTTTTGTATAGCAGGCCATACATTTAGATTGGTTGTTGAGTGACACTCGCAATATGCACTCGTACGAGGAATCGTGTGTGCACTTATTGTGCTCGAACACAACTATCATTCGACTTGTGTGCGAGTGTGAATTTGGGCAGGTGGCACTCTAGTTTAAACGGATATTTAGAACTTGGTTTTCCCTGGTTTAAACTGATATTAAACAGATGAAGGCCTAGCGATTGACAAGTTTGTGTTAATTTATACAACCAAGTCAAGAACTAAGATAAACTGGTAGCCTACCCAGGATTGACAAGTTTGTGTTAATTTATACAACCAAGTCAAGAACTAAGATAAACTGGTAGCCTACCCCACAGCCTCTGTAGTGGTGTAGCTACAGCAGCACAAGAAAGGCAGTTTACAGGTACATGTACCTAGATCCATCAATGTTCTACATTGGGTCTTGTGGCAAAGGGGAAATCTAATCAGATTTTAGATTGACCAAGAAATTAAGTAATGAAATTCAAATACTTTATATAAACAGACTCCAGTGCTGTGTCTGATTGCATGTAGATAGCAAACCTACAAATTGAATGAATACACTTTTTATTACAGTGTGTAAGAGAAGGACAGAAAATGACCCTGAATTGCCTTTACTTGTACCAGAGTTCTAATAGCTTAATTTAGAGCCTCCAGGTGAAACATACAGCCTCATCATTCTCTACTACTGCTAATAAAGCATCAAGCGGAATAACCATGTACGTGTACTTCTTGCACCGCATCTGCTTCTCTCTGTTCCCTGAATAACATGTTGGAGCTCCTTTCGGAACAGTCTTCTGTACCTCTGCTTTGCTGACTTGATGCCTTTTACTTTGTCTGCTCTGCAAACTACCCAGTCTACAAAAGAAACCCCATTGCTATAACTAGTCCGAAACAGGGGGGGGGGGGGGGGGGGGGGGGCGTTCTTCAATTACTATAACACTCACACCACGGTTACACAGAAAGTCTACTGTTTTGTTTTTATCCACACCACCTACAGATCTGAGCAGTTTTGTTAGCACAGTACAAATCTACATACAAAGTCATAGGTACTTGTAGAAAATATTACAAGTTGGACTGTTCAAAGCTTTGTGACTTAAGTCACAAATTTTTTGTCTGCAATACCCGTTCAAGGATTGCAAGGAAAACCATCTTGTAACTTATGCATAACGTATTTCAAAGCAGCTTAAATGGTATCTTATGAGAGCACATGACTCTATTACCATGATACATATTTTTAAAGTACCCTAGTTGATTAAAGGCTCTTGGTGTAGTACATGGTGTACTTTAAAACGTATGAAATGTATTGTGACTTAAGTCACAATGATGTACATGTAGCATTTTGTGACTTTGTCACAATTTTGTGACTTAAGTCACAATTTACCAATCTATGATTAAGCTATTCTCACAACTCTAGACTGTAGGTGTATGATTAGGTAATGGGATTATACATGTAATATGGTTAAACTTTCACCAGGCATATTATGCCAGGAAAAACTTACACAGACAAGCAGCTACATGTACATGTAGTGTTCCCAACAAGCTACCATGGCACACTTCATTGGCACAGCAACATAGCACTACTTCACAGGTACAGCACCATAGCACTACTTCACAGGTACAGCACCATAGCACTACTTCACAGGTACAGCACCATAGCACTACTTCACAGGTACAGCACCATAGCACTACTTCACAGGTACAGCACCATAGCACTACTTCACAGGTACAGCACCATAGCACTACTTCACAGGTACAGCACCATAGCACTACTTCACAGGTACAGCACTTCACAGGTACAGCACAATAGCACAAGGACAGCATGGTTTTAATGGTGAGGGTGCAAATAAATGAGTTCCTAGAGCTGTGTTGAGAATTTTTAAAAGTCATACATGTACATGTACGAGCTTTGAAAGCCTTGCATATGATAGCAGTGAAATTATTGCTAACCTATCAGATTATGGCAGGAAAATAAGCAGCAAGCTACCTGGCACACTTCATTGGCACCGCACCACAGCACTACAGTAACTTCACAAGCACTGCAACATAGCACGACTCCACAGGCACAGCACCATAGCACCACTCCACAGGCACAGCACCATAGCACTACTCCACTGGCACAGCACTATTAGCACTACTAAACAAGCACTGCACCATAGCACTACTTCACAAGGACAGCACCATTGCTTCACAGGCACAGCACCATAGCACCACTCAACAGGCACAGCACCATTAGCACTACCAAACAAGCACTGCACCATAGCACTACTTCACAAGGACAGCACCATTGCCCTAACTTCACAGGCACAGCATGGTTTTAATGGTGAGGGTGCAAATAAATGAGTTCCTAATATATGTTGTACAAGAGCAGTGTTTAGAATTTTTTAAAGTCATACATGCACAAGCTTTGGAAGCCTTGCATATAATAGCAGTGAAATTATTGCTAACCTATCAGATTATGGAGGAAAACTTTACACAGACAAGCAGCTGTTCCCAAAAAGCCACCATGGAGCACCATAGCACTACTTCACAGGCACAGCACCATAGCACAACTTCACAAGCAGAGCACCATAGCACTACTCCACAGGCACAGCACCATAGCACTACTTAACAAGCACTCCACCATAGCACTATAGTAACTTCACAAGCACAGCACCATAGCACTACTTCACAAGCACAGCACCATAGCACTACTTCACAAGCACAGCACCATAGCACTACTTCACAAGCACAGCACCATAGCACTACTTCACAAGCACAGCACCATAGCACTACTTCACAAGCACAGCACCATAGCACTACTTCACAAGCACAGCACCATAGCACTACTTCACAAGCACAGCACCATAGCACTACTTCATAAGCACAGCACCATAGCACTACTTCATAAGCACAGCACCATAGCACTACTCCACAAGCACAGCACCATAGCCCTACATCACAAGCACAGCACCATAGCACTACTTCATAAGCACAGCACCATAGCACTACTTCATAAGCACAGCACCATAGCACTACTTCACAGGCACAGCACCATAGCACTACTTCTCCATAGCACTACTTCACAAGGACAGCACCATTGCCCTAACTTCACAAGCACAGCACTGTTGTAATGGGTGAGGGTGCAAATAAATGAGTTCCTAATACATGTAGTACAAGGGCAGTGTTGAGAATTTTGTTAAAGTCATACATGCACAAGCTTTGGAAGCCTTGCATATGATAGCAGTGAATATTATTGCTAACCTATCAGATTATGGCAGGAAAAGTTTACATAGACAAGCCAGCTGTTCCCAACAAGCCACCATGGCACACATCATTGGTACAGCTCCATAGCACTAGTTCACAGGCACAGCACCATAGCACTACTTCACAGGCACAGCACCATAGCACTACTTCACAGGCACTGCACCATAGCACTACTTCACAGGCACTGCACCATAGCACTACTCCACAGGCACTGCACATAGCACTACTTCACAGGCACAGCACCATAACACTACTCCACAGGCACAGCACCATAGCACTACTCCACAGGCACAGCACCATAGCACTACTAAACAAGCACAGCATCATAGCACTACTCCACAGGCACAGCACCATAGCACTACTCCACAGGCACAGCACCATAGCACTACTTCACAAGTACTGCACCATATCACAGTAGGTGTAACGCAAGACTGATATTCTAGTGGTTATTAGATAAGCAATCAGATCCTCCCACCAGACATAGGAGGGGATTACCATTGCCTTATCAAAACATCCTTATCTGTTCTGTGGGTAAATGGCCAAAGTACATGTACACTTGTAGGACCAGGGGGATTGTCAATGGATTATGCTAGTACTAGGAAAAGGATTCAATATTTATAAATATGACTTTCAATTTCATCAGGCACAGCTCTCTACTTTAATAATAAAAGGGGCTCCAAATGGTTAGCTGTTAGTGAAGCTCAGATATCAAATTTCATGAAGGCTAGACTCCTTTTCCTATTCCTCTCTAGTTAGTGCATATGCTATTGAAATGTCAGGGTAATTTTATATGTAACATGAAAAATTTAGGAGTTTGTCAGTACAGGTTAAAAAGTTAACAAGAGCCCTACATCTAAATGTAACTTTCATAATCAAGCGTACATGCGTTTGTGTGTGTGTGTGTGTGTGTGTGTGTGTGTGTGTGTGTGTGTGTGTGTGTGTGTGTGTGTGTGTGTGTGTGTGTGTGTGTGTGTGTGTGTGCATGTGGCTCAGACAATAGACTAGCTGTGTAAGAAAGAGTGAAGTGTGTGCATGTGCGGCTGTAATGTACCTCCTTTTCCTATGATCAGTAAAAGAGCACTCACGAAATGGTTTTTGATCCAGCTGCCTCTTCTTGATTGAATGTCCTTCCACCATTGCTTGAGAAAGGGGGCTGGGTAACACATACATGTATGAGATTGAGAGAGATATGGGTGAGAAGATAAGGCTATGTTTACAAAGCTTATACGTATGCCTTATCTATGCTTTCTCTAGTCTTTACCTTCGAATGCTCCACCTGTCGCAGGTTAGAGCGAGCGCCAGAACAAAATTGCTTTCTAGTATAAGCTATACGACCTGCACCAACGTTCCACTCAAAATGCACCCAGACTGTCCGGTGGTTGTTTGAATGCCATAACTTGCACCGGTCAGGAGTACGCTACACTCTCTCGATGCTGACAATATTAGTAGATCAAACGTTGGTTATGGTCCTCGCCTGAAATAATTCACCACGTGTCTGCAACAAAGTCCGGATCCGGATTTCCAGTGTTTTCATTATATGCAAACATGCAGTTTATCAACGATTATTTCCGCGAGTGATTGGAGCACAACAGGTCTTGTCCAGGATACCAAAGAAGTTTGCATTTACAATTGTGGAACTAGATTCAACACGTTTGTGTTTTTTTTTGCTTTTAGTGAACACAATCAAAACATGATTCTTCTAAAAAACCTTTGATGCATCCACGCAATCAGGGGCGGATACAGGAATTTCTTAAGGGGGGGGGGGGGGGGGGGGGGCACGGTTAATAAAAGTTATAAGAAAGTGGGCGTGGATCCCCAGAAGGGGGTGGGTGCGGGAGGGGGATATGCCCCCTCCCGCGCGAAGCGCGGAAGCTTTAGATACTATTCAAGTATTAAAGCATTAAAACTATGCTAGTTTTAGTGCTTTATTTATTTGTACAATTAAAAATTGCACTACAAGAAAAGTATTTGCACCGTGCGGTTAGATGAGCAAATAGTTTCGGGCCTAAAATTGTTGCGAAAAATGCTGTCATGTGCGTCGGACCTATCGCACATTGTGTACCATAGCCATAATGCTTTATTTGAGTCATAAATAGCAAAATAGGGATATGAACTATTAATTTTAAGTCACTTTCCTTGTAATATAAGGCGCCGGCCGAGGTTGGTTTCCGCAGCAAAAAAATGTAAGAAAATCATATGAAAATCAACGATTGTATGTGCATGCAGGCTGGCTGCATGTAATCAGTCTGTATCAGTATGTATATATGTGTCAGATCACTTGTAAAATCAAGTTTCGATTTGCGGTCTTCTTTTCTATTTTCATTTTTGCTGTGTTCCTCTTCCACAATATGGCGATAAATATGCACACTACAGTGAATATGCATCAGACACAATATATTCCGTTCTATGGGTACTACAGGTAGAGATAATATATAATCTTTGCTACAGGTAACAACGGTTTGATGTTAACGCAAGACCTATAAGCTACATGTACATGTGGCAGGCATCAATCAACCAACCACAAACCACACCGGGTTAGGTAGGAATAACGATATGCGCTAGCCTACAAACGCTGTACATTGCCGATCAGATCGCTCCGCTATCAGTGTGCGCTTGAAAACACAAGAAAACACTCGGATTATTGATGAACGACATGTGAATATAGTGGGATTATTGAATGGGAGGGGGGGGGGGGGGGGGGGGGGGGGGGCACGTGCTCGAGGTGCGCCCCCCCGCCCCCCTAGATCCGCCCCTTGTCAGTGTTTCATGCGGTTATAATCGTAAAATACACTCATGAATATTTAATGAGTCGTCCGGAAGGGGGGGGGGTTGGGGGGGGGGGGGGGGCACGTGCCCCCGGTGACCCCCCCCCCCCTGGATCCGCCACTGGCAATATTTGTCAAAAAAAAAAGCGGTTTTTAACCAGGTAATAATAATAATATTATAGTTATCTGCTAAATTGGAGGATCAGCAATTTACCAAGCTATTTGCTAACGCTTCACTGCCAGATAGGGCTCACTTGCTTTCAATTTCCTCGCCTCACTAGTGCATCAGCTTGGCTATCTGTTACACCTTCCCCAAGGCTCAATCTTCACCTCTCACAGGGAAAAGTTATAAACGTCCAGCCTGGATTTTTAGGCTAGTTTTTAACAAAAACCCATCCTGGAATGAAGCAAATAGCTTTAAAACCATCCTGGGATTGAGCGTCCAGGGTGGGAATAGTGTAAAAACCATCCTGGGATTGAGCGTCCAGGGTGGGAATAGATATGGTTCTACCCTGGTTCTGTCGAACAAAAACCATTATAATCATATTCATATTCAACATGGGTTTTGTTCGACAAAACCAGGGTAGAACAACATGCCCTGGACGTTCAATCCCAGGATGGTTTTTACGCTATTAGGATGGGTTTTTGTTAAAAACCAGCCTAAAAAATCCAGGCTGGACGTTTAATAACTTTTTCCTGTGTCTGAGTTTCAAGCTGCCACTAATTGGTGGTTAGGCCTTCTTGTGAGTCAAGGTCAGCTTTGTCCCCAATGCATGTCCCTCACTTTGGTCACCATGCTCTGTCATGTAAAAATGGCTCTGATGTGGTTTCCCGCCACAACAGAATCTGAGACACCCTTTTCGAGTTCTGTCAACTTCCAGCTTCAAGCTGTGCACCCAAGTATGTGCATGCTTGGGTGCACAGCTTGAAGCTGGAAGCAGTCTGGGTCATGAAGCTCAACAAACACATCCTGCTGATGTCCTCATCCCTAACTGGGAGTTGGGCAAGCCTGCTGCATTTAATTTTCGTGTCACATCCCCGCTTAATTCCGAAACCCTCCAAGTAGCGTGTGTGATATCGAGCTCAGCAGCAATGCAGGCAGAACAGAGGAAGCACCATAATAACGATGCAAAATGTGGAGAGTTAGGTTGGGTTTGCATCCCTCTGGTGGTAGAGTCCTTTGGAAGTTGGGGACCAGAAGCTCAACGTAGTCTCTCTAGACTTGCCAGAAGACTAGCCAGTAGGCTGGGGCAGCCTAAGTCCATCCAAACAACCAGATCTATGGCAGATTGAACTTGACCCTGATAAGAGCCAACTCCAGGGCCATTCTATCTAGAGTATGTGCTTGATCTTGTGAAGTGTGGTGTTTAAGTTGTACATGTTACTTGTGTGTAATACGTGGTAATAATAAAAGAATTAGATTATCGTTAATTAAATTTTTATATTTTGCAATATCATTTACAGGATAACATGAATATCATAATAAAATAATGATATACATGTAGCTACCTAATCTAAACAGTGTACATGTCGGAGGCAAAGCATCTAGACAGCATTGCAGTGGCATTTGCTTTAACTAGATTGAGATTTAGCCTGCCATACAGGCTATTGAGGACAGCTACCTTTGCTTATCTTTAATAGTAATAAAGAAATTGTACAATTAAAATTGAATATGTATCAATATAATGGTTACCATGTGAGTTGCAAATTTTGTTTTATTTTTAGTTTGTATTACATTTATTACAAGATACAGGAGAATACACGAATGGAAAACATTATTAATATGCTACCACCTACAGTAATATTATTATTATTATTATTATTACAAACTACACCTATAGTAATTCTACACTAGTCATGAGGGCAGGAGCTCCCTTGCCAAGATGGCTCTGGCAATGGATTTGACCAAAGTCATGTTCAGCCTGCTGTAAATATCCACCAAGACACAAGGTTTGGGAGAGGACAAGATGACTGAAAGGTGGGATGCCAACCTAGAAAAAGTTAGATGAGCCTCCTTACCCCAATTGCAGAAGGTCTCGACAGCCAGTGGAATGCATGTCCACCCCAACTCCTGACATTTGGGACCATTAGTTAGTATCTTCCGGGCCTCTGCAGCCGCAGATGCTGCACCAGACATTCGACTAGAGTCCATCAATATGGCTGGGCAGAGTGGCGATGCTACCATGACATCAAGTGCTGCAGGCTTACCCCTGTCTCACCCAGCTATGAGCACATCTGCAGGTCTGGAGTGGCTGTGATCTCTGGTAAGACCATGACCCTTCTCTATGCTCACACTCAAATGAGCTCGTCGACAGAAGTCCACAACAACATCACGCAAGTGATTGTGCCTCACCACCACATCTCCCCCATGCCTGCAGGTTACAGCGTGGTGACCCAAGGGATCAAGGGCAACATCTGTGCAAAGGGGGCACACAGTCCCACCAACACCTACACCTAGCCACCACCTCACTGCAGTCTGGAACTCATTGCACTCCATGTGTAGGCCTAAGCCCATGGAGGGGACCACTGACAGCCATGAAGCTGCATGAGGGGCTGAAGCGAACAGAAGTTGGGCTTTGTTTGCTGGGGAAGATGCCTCCAACAAAGATTTGAACTGATTTTCATCAATTCTGCTGGACAGCTCTCTCTCAGGAGTGGGAGAAGCAAGAGCAGACTCAGCTGTAATTGTGTGGTGTAAGGAAACCTTGGAGTTATAAGCTACGACTGCCTGCTGAAGATGGCGATTGTTGGAAAGGCCCAGGCTCGATGATGAAAGTGAGGCAATGAAGGCAGCAGCTGCATGGCAAGAAAGAGAACGAAGGCCTAAGCCCCCAAACCTCAAACCAAGCTGAGCCTGTTTCCAGGCACTGTCTGATACTTCAATGGCTGAGCAGAGCACAAAACACTGCCTCACATCTTCATCGAAGGACACAAGGGCATCCGAAGCCACACTAGGAGGAGTGACCCTAGTCAGATGAACCATCTTGCAAAAACCTCCACACATGCGCAGGAACGTGAAGGCCACCTGGAGATCAACTCCCGCCACATCTACCAGACTTGAGAGCAATTTCTTGGATTCAGCACACTTGTTAGCGATAAATCTGGAACAGTGTAAGTAGTCGCCAACAGGGGCACCAAGAATGTCTAGGTTTGGTAGAAGCGAGCACTTCACAGCTGGTGGGAAAGAGGTGTTGCCTTTACTGCTGAAGAGCTCACATTTGGCAAAATTGATATGCAGGCCCAGAGAAGGTCCCATCTGTTCGATGATGTGCACGGCCTGCAACACAGCTGGACAGTTTCATTATTATTTTAATTAGAAAGTGCAGCCCCCATTTGTCAGCAACAAAAAAAACTTCAAGTTATTCTCTTGCTGTGATATACAATTATATGGAAGGCAACTCCAAAATAGTCACATGGCTGCATTGGTCAACCATGCATATTTATCATTATAATTAAGCCCAATAGCAGCAGGATTAGTATTGCACTGCATACAAAGTTGATAAGGCCCTGTCACTAGTGATATAAATGATTTGTCAGTGAATCTTGATGTGCAAGCATGGAATATAAACATAAGGAAGGCAAAGTTACTTTTCACTCAGTACAAGGATCCAACTTTCTTTCATTCTACTTTTTAGGTTTAAAAAAGAGATAGATGCAGCCACTTGTCAGGTTCCCCCTCTGCTATGATGATTTCTTAGACATCTTAACATTTTCTCCTCTCTCACACATATAATATACCATTAGGCATGGATATGCATTGCAAGCTTTGTAGTGCTCTAACGCCACTGGATATCTTGAATACACTTCCACTGAACTTGTAGAATGAGATGGTCACATACAATTGGAGCTGATCTGTGACCGATGTCACTAAATGCACATGATATGTTTTTATATGATATAAGCCATGCTGATTACTCCTACTTTCTTCTGACAGTACTGTGACATGCAAGCTATTTATCCCTATACTGAAGAATGCAAAGCCATCCCTGAACTGCAGAGGGTTCTCATGATGATCAGTCTTGCTTATATGCTGGATTTCTATCAATGTATAAGCAATAATATCATCAAGTAACATACATCGTTAAACATAGCCTATAGTTAATGCAAAATACAACTAGTGAGGATGGCAGCACTTGGCATTGGCCTTCACTCTTATTATTATAGGAGTTATTGATAAATGAACATACATATAGGCAATAAATGAAACACACAGCTAAATTATACTAACTCTACCACTGTCCAAATAGTCAGCTTGGTCCTGGGCCACTCTGTCCGGCAGCCTGCTTTGGTGGTATTTTGTAGAGCTTCTCAGCTAGTACCTTCTGCCTTCTTGGCCTCAACTGCTGGTTCTTACAACCTCATCAACCACATTTTGCCTACTCAGTTTTCTAGCATTCCATACATACATGTAGCTGATGATGCCACTGTTATTCGGTGGAGAGAGGATCACAACTATCCATCTCCTGTCTCTCCTTCATCTTCCAGACAAAAGGCATGGGACCTCCCTCACGTGCAAGGGACATACGATCAGCTCCAACAGGGTACCTCTGACTTCAGGTCTCATGCCAGGTTACTGGCAGCAGCCACTAAAGAGTCTGGGGCCTGGTTGCATGCCCTCCCTCCTGTCTCTTCCCTAGGCCTACGGATGGATGATCACACAACCAGCTAGGATAGGTGTTGATGTCTGTCTAGGTACACCACTCTGTCAAGGTCCCCACATCTGCCACCACTGTTGATGCCCTCGCCTTGCTACTCATGGGCTTAGCTGTATGAAAAGCCAAGGTCATTTTTCGAGGCATGCTGCTATCAATGCCATCATACATCAGTATGTCACTAGCTGCAGTTAATGTAACATCAACCCTTGAGCCCACTGGCCTATGCAGATCAGATGAAAAGCGAGCTGATAGTTGTTCTATTGTCCCATGGAAGTCTGGTGACACCTTCACAGCATCATACATATCTGATGCCACAAGGTAAGATAGAGCTGTAGCCACAGCTGCTGAAGCCAGAAATAGGGAGAAATATGCTCTGCTGTCCAGATCCCACCATTTTGTCCCAATTGCAATTGAGACCTCTGGTGCCCTTGGCCCTGATGCTCTCAGTTTGCTCAGTGAAATTAGCAGGCATCAGCAGAGCATCACACATGACAACCAGTCCCTCTCATTCCTTCTACAGAGAGGGTCCATCGCACTAAAGCATGGCAATGCTACCTCTGTATTGGGCACCACAAGTAGCATGTAATTTATATGGTGTAACCCTGTGTATCCAGTACTTTTTATATACTGTAACCCTGGCCAGTGGGTATTACCTTATATTAAACATGGGCACCACAAGAAGCATGTAATTTATATAGTGTGTATCCAGTACTTTTTATATAGTGTAACCCTGTATATTACACATGTATAAATATTATGTAATAATGCACAATAACGATGAAAACCATTACAACAAACACAGAAAAACAAGAAATATAAACAACAAAATGACACAATAAAATAATGAAGGAAAAGTGTTAATCAGATTTTGGTAATTCTGCACGTAGTCCAGCACCATCATCTATCCCAACTCCGCTTCTCCACATGGTGCGAGCAAAGATTTGTGGCTCGAAGTATTGCAAAAGAAAGCTTTGCACACAGCCATCCTGTGGTTTGCCCCAATGGTTTGTCCCATTTAATGCTTATGCTTTGGGCTAGCCTTTTTTAGTAAAAAATTTGCCTCTCTACCCAGAATTCCATCAGTAGATACAGCTCGACGTGCTTCAGCTGCACTAGCTGTTGTATGTCCTTTTCTTCTCTTCTTCTGCTTATTATAATAATAAATAAATGTTAATAGTAATTATAATATTCCAGACACACTAATCACAAATACAAATAGCATAAGTTACACAAAAAAGTCCTCCATCTGCTCTTACAATTATTATATTACATGTATATACCACAGTGGTATATAATTACATGTACAATAATAATAATACACTATAACACTAAATACAATACTATTTATAAGTCCTAAATAATGTAATTGAAGACAGATGATGGCAGGTATGATCTCATCAAAATAGCTTTAGCATTGACCTGTACCAGAATCATGCTAAGACGACCATAGAAGGTGACCAGAGATCCTGACTTTGTATGACAGCCAGGCATGATGCCACAGTAGAAAACATCTCTACAGCTTCAGATCCCCATTCCACTGCTAAAGGAATGCACTGCCAGCCTAACTGTTTCAGTGCACTTATAATATCATTTTCCGAGTGTTTCTTTTTCTCTGCAGCTCTAGCAGCCACACCAGATGACATGCCCGCTTCCACAGCTAAAGAGGGAATGTCACACTGATGTCAAATGCTGCAGAGGCACTAACATGTCAGCTGGTCTACATTTTGTTTTGCCTAGCCCAAGGTATAATTAATATATAAATGTAATACAGCTATACACAAGAAAACAAGCTAAACAGATCTCTTTAAAGTGGCATTACTACAGCATGAGACCTGCATGCCCATGCAAGGAACACAAGGGACTGGTTGAGCCTGCTGTAGATGTTATCAAGAGTGGCCGGTGCATATAGACACAAATTATCTCTGTCATAGTGGAGTTAGCATAATTATATATTTCATTTGATATTTTTAAAGTTGGTATGCCAGATAGAAATTTTGATACTGACAAGTGTGATATTCCATATGCTCGTTATCAAGTTACAAATCAATTGATGTCAGGAATAGCTCTCAGCTTGATTCATTTTTATAGTGGCTTTAACAAATTGCAAACATTAAAAAATAAAGAACAATGACATTGTGCATGCATGCATACCATTTTGAAATTAAATGTAAATGGATCAACTTATAAATGGAATGGCGGAGGTATTTTGCATGTCCCACAGGCTTTTATTATTAGTCTGCATTAAAAAAAATGTGGTTATTGATGTTGGCAGTATATTTTCCACATGCCCAGTCCACACAAAAAGCAAGTGCTTTAATTTGTTAAATTCGATGCCGTATTCATTGGATTTGAAAAGTGCTTAAACTAATACATCCCTGTGTGTGTATGTGTGTGAGTGTGTTTGTGTGGAAGAGTTTTTACATACTATTTTCTTTTTTACGATGTGGAGGATAAAAGTATTCCAAGTACATTATATTCATGATTACACACTAATTTGAGCTGAAATTGCTATTTGTGGTTTTATTGTAATGCACAGCTGCACAGCAAGTCAAAGAATCACTGGCAATTACTCAATAGGGAACCATCCTTACACAGCTACTGTCAAGACTTTAAAAATTAGCAACATGTGACCTGATTGAATCTGTTTTATAATTGAGTTGGATGTTGAAGGTGTGATTGTTTTGTCTTTTTTAATGATTTGCAAAAAATTAAAAAAAGTCTTACCTGGTTAGCAGATTCATCTAAGAAGGGGTGATGCATGTTATTGCTATTGCAGATATCGATGACAGGAATAGAAGAAACTTTACTCCCCAAAAAGTAGCAATAATTTATATATGATGTGTTGAGTTAATCAACTACAATTAGTAGAGAGGAACTTTTGTGTTGACAAAAATATTTGTATTTGTATAGCATGCTGGAAACTGTTGCATCCCCCATGGGATATAAAGCTGAGAACAGGAGAGCCCCTGAAATATTTTGTTCCACTGAGATATTCAAATGATAGGTTTCAACTAACTTGCATGCATTCACACATGACACCACTTCTCACAAGCATTTTTTTTTTTAAAGCCACG
Organism: Spongilla lacustris; assembly: GCA_949361645.1. NCBI lineage: Eukaryota > Metazoa > Porifera > Demospongiae > Spongillida > Spongillidae > Spongilla > Spongilla lacustris. Next base: position 4,961,290 of record OX442416.1, on the reverse strand, counting down.
ACGTGCTGCTACCCCTACCGTAACTGCTTATCCTTTACACACATGTACAGGTATGCCATAGGGAAAAAAACGAGTCGAATCTTTTATTGATTCCACAGTTGATTCGGACCACCATATCTGATACAAATTGTTATACAATCTGTACCAGATAAGGTGGTCCGATCAGTGTAAAATTAAAAATTTGATTCGACGCCTGTGTATGCAGATCCTCATCAAACAATATTGACACAAAACCCAACACTAAACATTCTCCCCCACCCCAATTAACATACAGTGCTAGCGATTGACATAGTTACATTTATATATACACATGTACTTCAGTACACACACACGCACACCCGTACGCACGCATGCACACAACACACACACACACACACACACACACACACACACACACACACACACACACACACACACACACACACACACACACACACACACACACACACACACACACACACACACACACACACACACACACACACACACACGCACACGCACACACACACACGCACGCGCGCTGTTACACTCGCAATTAATACCTTCCGGCAGAGCTATATCGATATACACACATGCCTATCCCAGCGCGTTTGCACAAAATATTTGGAAAACAGAAACGTGGGATTCGGACCAATTGCAAGCCGTGGCATGGTACGGTACGGTACGCGGTACGGTACTTAACACATACGGTACTTTTTTGGCATCTATTTTCGATCCATTTACGCGAGATACATCCATGAAAAATTTCACCCTCATGAGCTACGCGAGGTACGTCATGAAAAATTTCACCCTCATGAGCTACGCGAGGTACGTCATGAAAAATTTCACCCTCATGAGCTACGCGAGGTACGTCATGAGAAATTTCCCCCTCATGAGCTACGCGAGGTACGTCATGAAAAATTTCACCCTCATGAGCTACGCGAGGTACGTTATGAAAAATTTCACCCTCATGAGCTACGCGAGGTACGTCATGAGAAATTTCACCCTCATGAGCTACGCGAGGTACGTCATGAAAAATTTCACCCTCATGAGCTACGCGAGGTACGTCATGAGAAATTTCACCCTCATGAGCTACGCGAGGTACGTCATGAGAAATTTCACCCTCATGAGCTGCGCGAGGTACGTTATGAAAAATTTCACCCTCATGAGCTACGCGAGGTACGTCATGAGAAATTTCACCCTCATGAGCTACGCGAGGTACGTCATGAAAAATTTCACCCTCATGAGCTACGCGAGGTACGTCATGAACTAATATTTGCACGATTAACGAGGTGTGTCATGAAAAATTTCACCCTCATAAAAAATTTCTAATTTTTGCACGGATTCCGCACCATAACCGTACAAAACATGTTTTGAAACATCAGTGGCTTGGTAGTGTCGCCATTTTGAATAATTTCAATTAATTATACTGTGAATATTAATTTAAAACACTGCGTCGGTCCGGTTATTTCTTGTTATTCGAATGGCTGAGGGCGTTGCCTGTGTTGATGAATAACCAAACCGACGAAGCTGCACCTACCGAGTATGAGTCGATCTTCACGACAGGCTAGCAAGGCTGCTGTATCGACATGGATAGAGCTTATAAAGTCCCCAAAGAAACCCAACTGGCGGCTACCGGTACCCGTTGAAGCACTCTGAGTCTGTGAAATTCCAGGTACGTACCTGGAATATCCCAGAGTCTGATTGCTTCAACAATCGCGCCAGTTTTGGCGTGGAGACATCCGGTCGCTTTTTAAGCTCTGTCCATGTCGATACAGCAGCCTTGCTAGCCTGTCTTGAAGATCGACTCGTACTCGGTAGGTGCAGCTTCGTCGGTTTGGTTATCAAAAGAACCATTTCCATCAATACAGGCAACGCCCTCAGCCATTCGAATAACCAGAAATAACCGGACCGACGCAGTGTTTTAAATTATATTCACAGTATAATTAATCGAAATTATTCAAAATGGCGACACTACCAAGCCACTGATGTTTCAAAACATGTTTTGTACGATAGTTTTATCGCAATGAGCTCATACTGTAGCTAAATCGATAGAATGCCCATCGTACGATTTAACCTGAAATTCCTGCAAGCTATCAAAAGCGCATGGGAAAACGTCGATCTTAACCTACAATGGCGCCTTTTTGTGAATAACGGCACAACGTTTAGTCCGATGTTAGATACGTAAGTTAGACTGAAAACTTGCGTACGTAGGTCCTTTAGTTACACACCCAATTTCGTTGGGATCCGTTCAATTTCCGCGGAGAAACTCGACAAACAAATTGTTTTGGAGAGGGGTCACTAAATAATTAATTAACGAGCCTTAGAAGTCATGTGACTTATTTCTTTTTCAATCTTATATGGCCAAGTGGTATAGGCACAGATGTGTGCAATTAGATTTTAATAAAGATGTAAGGCTATTGAGATACTCCATTCGAAAGTAAAACTGAATGAGAAAAATTTATTTGTCCAACTATCATGTTCTCCACTGTACATGTATAGTAGAAAGATATACGTTCGAATTTGACTAAGACTGCATGAGTGATACAACTACGATAAGTATTTGGGTTAGATGGCCTAACTTCAATACATTGTGAATGCATGGTTATGTGACCCTTATGGATCCACATGACCGAGAGGTAGCATGTATACTTAAATGCATGCGCCTCAGTTGTTCTGTGTACATGCAATATCATGCATGTACATCTACATACACGTGTAAGCCTGTTCAAAGAACTGACTGTCGACTTCACGGGTTCAATTATAATAATGGCCGACAAAAAGGAACCCCAACGCACACGCATGCGCAATACATTACATCATAATGTACAGTCCGTTACATAGCTCTCCCTCCTATAGGATACGTCCTCGTATCCACTTAGTGGGTAACGAAATTGCCAAAAGTTCTTTTCGATCTCTAAGCGGGTACCGTCTCTGCTCCTGAGTGTTAGTAGCATCTTGCTCTGGCTCATCAGGTGTAAATGAACAAGCTGAATCCACTATAGTCTCTGGCACTTCATGGATATTTTCAGCCACCACGTTGTCTTCAACTTTGTTATCTTCTGGCAGCTGCCCAGCAGTTCCAATCTCAGGAACCACATGCTCTCCACTTGATTGTTCCTCTTCATTTGCTAGTAGAACCGGTGCCTCATTGTCCATATCTTCCTCTACATCAAGGTTTTCATCATTTGCATTAAGGGGCTGTTCACTGATGGGTGACGCTGGTAGTGTCTCCACTGGCTGAATGGCCTTGTGAAGGCGGACATCTGGGTTGCATGGCTTGAGGCGATCAAAGTGAACCACCTGATGTTGTCTTCTCTTTGCTGTATGCTGGATCCTGTAGGTAGCATCAGAAAGCTGCTTGATAATCTCAAAAGGTCCTTGCCAGGCTCTGTGTAACTTTCTGCAGTTGTATCCCTTCTTTCTTGGGACAGCAGGATTCCACAGCCACACTAAGTCTCCTGTATTGAACCTTGCACCATGAACCTTCTTGTCGTAGTATGCTTTTTGCCGTAACTGACTTTGCCCTGTCTTTTCACGAACTTTAGCAAACACCTGTTCTAACTTCTTCTGTAACTTAGCTACATATTCACTATGTGAGATATTGTCCTGCTGGGGGTTCCACACAAGATATCTACTGGAAGTCGGGCCTGTCACGAATATTTCGGTCCGCGTCTAATTTTGGTCCGCCCGGACCAAAATAGGCAACCGGAAATGGTCTGGGCGGACTAAAATTGATCGCCCGATTTCGTCCCTCGTGTCACTTTTTGGTCCCATCTTCGATATTGTGACACGACGACGATCTTCTGGAGGAAAAAGAAGACGGATCGGAAAGGGAGATATGTGGTAAGCTATTAACCAAATCTAGCCTATAGTGAGAGAAAGGATGCGTTGTAGCACAGAGATGATATTGATCGCCAGTAGCGAGCCGCGTTATATTTGGCTATATCTATTGCTAACCTGTTGAGTTGCTATCTAGTAGTTGCTGAATAGAGACCAGCTGCTTACTGTGTTTTCTTTTACAATTAAGAAGCCTAGCTGGCACGTAAGGCGTGTGGTTTCGGATTAGTTAATTGGGCGTAGCCGCGTACTAGTACTAGCGGAAGGTCGGGTACAAAACAAAACCCACACCGTTTTTGTACAGACGTATTACAGTAAGGTGCTCACAAATAATACCACATGGTACAATAAGATAATCGTGCTCTTATCTGTAAATGGTCTTAAACCACAAGGGGGCTTTAATTCGTACTGATAAGCAACCGTGTACAATGAGCAAAAGTATGCTGCCTACATCGCTGGTAATTAGTTCTTAGTTCCAGTACTCTATAAGCTTTAATGTTTAGCTTGTCATGTGGCTTTGGCTCAGGCATGCATGCGCACTGCAACTACAGGATCATCTAACTTGCCATCAGTGATGAAGCTACAATTTGTGCCACTGGCAAGCAAGCATAACAAAGGCTTTTACCAAAACCCGTGGGTAGAATAGCAAATACATCCCTGCCTTTAATTTGAGCCACAGTTTCTTCTACCTGTTCAGGCTTCATTGAAGAGTAGCCTAGGGTCATGGCCGTTTCAATCGCACACTGCACTACGGTTCTCTCCATACAACTCTCTTGTGCATTGATTGCGTATGTTGATTAGGTGATAATTGCCTGCATTGAAATGCTGCATTCTTATTCGACTGCAATCCCAGTTGCAACTTGTATAAAAACTGAGCGGGTTTGGTACCCGACCTTCTGGCAGTATGCGAAGGTTGGGCTACACCAAACTAGTTTCGGGTCATGGTTTCATCAACCATTAGGCATAGGGCGCTATTAAATCACTTGTAAGGATAGCAAAAATATAGGGAGCTAATCTACCCAGCTTTATTAACAATCCACTATGCATGAAATTTATCCTGTGCATAATTTGAAAAGCCACAGTCAGTGACACTTACATGTAATTACTCAAAACACAGATTGTAAAGCTGATTTGTGACCCTACCTCTGGACGTTGGGACATAAAAAGAACAATTCAGAGGGTAAGAGAATGATGCACATGGAAAAGGTTTAATAAATAAATCATTAAACTGGTAGGCTCTTTTTGCTTGGAATTGATATTTTCTAAAGGTATCATCCTGCATGTGAAGTGTGTCAAAGGAATTCTGCAAGACTGGTAGTTACTTATGAACTGTATCCTGTATATACAACATGGTATCATATAGTAATAGGTATGTCCACATGGGGGTGTATTTGTATGTGAGTATGTGGATGCTTGTTAAAGCACTAAATCACTTACAGGATTGAAAGAACAGTGTGATGAATTTATTGATTTAGAACGTCTACTTACAACACGTCTGAGTCCACTTGCTACACTATCTCAACAGCTCTGTTTCGTGTTGCCAACCAGGAAAATGTGCTTGAGCACATGACGGTGTTGTGCAGTGAAAGGCAGGAAATGTTGCAAATTGTCAAGAAAGACATTCTTTCTGCACAGGTATAAAATGTTGGTATACTTAATTTGTTTTTATTTGCTCTTTTATTGCCACGGTCTTTAGAAAAAGCAAAATCAGCAGAATGATGCTAAACATGCCAGGGCCAATCTATTCCTCAATGGTACCAAGGAGCTGAAGAAAGGAAAGGTTGTAAAAGGCAGTTCACTCCACCATCGCAATGCCTAGACTCTCCTCAACAGGCTACTCCATCAGCCTGGTTTTTGTAGTGTCATATTTCCACAAATGTTTGTCATACCACTAAGCTATGGGTGGGGTACAATTACTTATTCTGCGTGAAGTAATCAGTTTGAATTTGTTATTGTCCGCCTGTATAATAACAGCAGCGTAGAGTCAAATTAGGCAGTCTGTTTCGGTCCTAGGACCAAATCAGGCTGCTTGCTTTTGTCCGCCTATATAGGACCAAAATGAGCAGCGTAGGACCAAATGAGGCAGCCTGTTTTGGTCCTAGGACCAAATTAAGCAAAGCCTGTAATAGTCCGCCGGACCAAAATTGGCTGCCTGAAACGGTCCTAGGACCATTTCAGGATAGGACAAAAATCAGCCGTGACAGGCCTCATACCCATGCATAAGGTAGAAGGGTGTATATAGCCAGTTGAAGCATGCACACTGGTGTTGTATGCAAAGCAGGCCAACTTGATATGCCTATCCCAGGTGAAGTGGCAGCCTTCCAAAGCAGTAGCCAGGATGTCACACAGTGTCTTATTAAACCTCTCTATCTCACCATTGCAGGCCGGATGGTATGGTGTAGTTCTAGTTTTCTGGATACTCATGGTTTTGCACAACTCTGCAATTACATCTGACTCAAACTGTGGTCCCTGGTCTGAATAGAGCTGCTCTGGGAATCCATTCTGGCAAAATATTCTTCTACAAGGATTCTCGCTACCGTCTTAGCTTCCTGATTAGGAAGAGCATACGCTGACATATACTTCGTGAAATGATCTCCCACCACAAAGATGTACCGGTTTCCCTCTTCGGACTCCATAAATGGGCCAAGAAAATCCATTGCAACCATCTGCAATGGGTATCCAACCTTAATAGGGGTCAATGGGGCTCTCCTCATGGTTGCTGAACCTTTTCTAGCAGCGCAATCCTTGCAAGTGCTACACCTTTTTGATGGCTTGGCCAGTAGAATCGTTCCCGCAACTATGCAATGTTTAATCTTCTCCGAAGTGACCTCCAACCGGGCCTTCATACAGCTGTCTTAGCACTTCCTCCCTAAGACACTTTGGGACGATCAGCTGCAATCTGCTAGAATATCCATCTTGGCTTTCGAACTGACGATACAGGATTCCCTCCTTCAACTTCAACTGCGTCCATTGTTGGAAAAGGGCACGTGTTGTAGGACTAAACCCTTTGGTCTGCTCGACTTCTGGCTGTTCCACACTTTCCTTGTATCGCCTTAAAACTGGTCCAATGTCCGGATCCTGTAACTGCAAGCTGGTTATATCTTTGTCTGACATAGCCTCAGGTAATACAACAGGTGTCACTGCAATGTGTGTTGTACCATGTACAGGGCACTTGCGTTGGTTGCAAGAAATACGAGACAGGGCATCAGCGTTGCTATGATAGTGACCTTCTCGGTGTACAATCTCATAGTTGAACTCTTGAAGCTTCTCGATCCATCTCGCAAGTTGACCCTCTGGCTCTTTGAGGTTGTGTAGCCACAAAAGTGAACCGCGATCTGTTCTGAGGCGAAATGGTCTGCCCAACAAGTAGGAAAGAAATTTATTTGTGAACACCACAACTGCCAGTAGCTCTCTCCGAGTCACACAGTAGTTCCACTCCTCCTTACTGAGTAGTCTACTGTCAAAACAAACAACCCTTTCTTTCCCATCATGGATTAGAGATAGCACTGCTCCTAGGCTGTGGTTGCTGGCATCCGTATCCAAAATGAAGGGTTTGGAGCTTTCAGGGTAGGCTAAAATGGAAGACGAAGTGAGCTATATCTTTAGTGTACTAAAGCACTTTCACAGTCCTTTGTCCACTTGAAGTCATGTCCTTTCCGAGACAGCTCATGCAAGGGCTTGGCAACTTCAGCATAACCATGAATGAAATGTCCGTAGTAATTTGCCAGACCCAGAAATCCTTGTAACTCTATCAAACAGGTTGGTGTGAGCCACCCAGTGACCAGTTTAGATTTCTCTGGATCCGGAGTTACTCCTTGCTCGGAAACGATGTGTCCCAGATAGTGTACTTTCTTCTGAAAAAAATCTGCACTTCTCTGGATTCAGAGTCAGCCCTGTGGCCTTGAGTCTAGCAAGTACCGCACCTAAGTTATCCAGGTGCTCCTCAAACGATCGTCCCATGACGATAATATCCATCTCCACAGTGACTATTGCTGGTTTATCTGTGGTCCATTGGTGGGTCCCAATGGCGTATAGCGCACATTCTTCATCTGAGCCATCATCATCCTGTTTCACATCGCCCTCTAACTTCTTGACTGCCTGCGTCTTCTCTTGCTGATCCCTCCATTCCTTAGTGTGGCCACCTTTCCTCTTCCGGGCCCTACATGCTCTTGCAATGTGACCCTTTTTCCCACAGTACCGGCACTCTTCATTGATGAAATGACATGTCTGGGGACTATGGGAACCTTCACAGCGGTAGCAATGTTGTACAGGGTTCCTCTGAAGCTTGTGCACTTCTGCCTCAGTCTCATGGAACTGAGCTGCCTCTTTAGCTGCTCTTTCAGCAATTTCAGCTTCCTCCAGGGCTTTCTTGAAGGTTAAGTCTGCTATGGTGAGGAGGCGTCTTTGAACCTTCTCATCCCTCATGCCACACACCAATCTGTCTCTAAGGGTATCTGACAGGGCATTGCCAAAATTGCAATGTTCTGCAAGCTTTTGCAGGCTGGCGGCGTACATTTTAATGGACTCACCCTCCTTTTGCTCCCTTTTGTGAAAACGGAACCGCTCTGCAATCACCAGAGGCTTTGGAGCCAGATGAGCTGTCAGCGCCTCCATGAGTTCCTTAATTGTCTTCTCCCCCGGTTTTTGTGGAGCCACCAGCGCTCTTAGGAGGCCAAACGTCTCCCGGCCAATGCAGCAGAGAAAGGTGTCTTTCTTCTTCTCCTCTTCTATCCCATTCGCAGCAAAGTAATGGTTTAATCGCTCTAGGTAACTAGTCCAGTCTTCCGTTGCCGAATCAAACTCCCCAATCTTTCCTATAAGTCCAGCCATAGTTCCGCACTATCGCTTGTATCCCACCCTCGTCGCCACTGTAGAATCCTGGGAAAGTTCGATGGCAGAAGATTGGTATTAACACAGCCACACAGAAAACGTGCTCATACATACACGGGTTACACAATACAGAAATCAGTTAATCAATTATTATTAGTTAATAATTGTTATACTCCACACACGTGTTGTAGGACTAAACCCTTTGGTCTGCTCGACTTCTGGCTGTTCCACACTTTCCTTGTATCGCCTTAAAACTGGTCCAATGTCCGGATCCTGTAACTGCAAGCTGGTTATATCTTTGTCTGACATAGCCTCAGGTAATACAACAGGTGTCACTGCAATGTGTGTTGTACCATGTACAGGGCACTTGCGTTGGTTGCAAGAAATACGAGACAGGGCATCAGCGTTGCTATGATAGTGACCTTCTCGGTGTACAATCTCATAGTTGAACTCTTGAAGCTTCTCGATCCATCTCGCAAGTTGACCCTCTGGCTCTTTGAGGTTGTGTAGCCACAAAAGTGAACCGCGATCTGTTCTGAGGCGAAATGGTCTGCCCAACAAGTAGGAAAGAAATTTATTTGTGAACACCACAACTGCCAGTAGCTCTCTCCGAGTCACACAGTAGTTCCACTCCTCCTTACTGAGTAGTCTACTGTCAAAACAAACAACCCTTTCTTTCCCATCATGGATTAGAGATAGCACTGCTCCTAGGCTGTGGTTGCTGGCATCCGTATCCAAAATGAAGGGTTTGGAGCTTTCAGGGTAGGCTAAAATGGAAGACAAAGTGAGCTATATCTTTAGTGTACTAAAGCACTTTCACAGTCCTTTGTCCACTTGAAGTCATGTCCTTTCCGAGACAGCTCATGCAAGGGCATGGCAACTTCAGCATAACCATGAATGAAATGTCCGTAGTAATTTGCCAGACCCAGAAATCCTTGTAACTCTATCAAACAGGTTGGTGTGAGCCACCCAGTGACCAGTTTAGATTTCTCTGGATCCGGAGTTACACCTTGCTCGGAAACGATGTGTCCCAGATAGTGTACTTTCTTCTGAAAAAAATCTGCACTTCTCTGGATTCAGAGTCAGCCCTGTGGCCTTGAGTCTAGCAAGTACCGCACCTAAGTTATCCAGGTGCTCCTCAAACGATCGTCCCATGACGATAATATCATCCAGATACACTAAGCAAGATGACCATTGTACCCCAGCCCGTACGAGGTCCATGAGCCTTTGGAATGTGGTTGGAGCATTACACAATCCAAAAGGCATGACATTAAACTCAAAGTGGCCATCATGTGTACAAAATGCAGTTTTCTCCTTGTCTTCCGGACGTATCTCAACTTGCCAGTATCCACTGGCCAGATCGAGGGTAGTGAACCATTTCGAACCTGCCAAAGAGTTGAGGGTATCGTCAATCCTTGGAAGCGCATATGCGTCTTTCCGTGTCAGTGAATTGAGTTTCCGGAAATCAATGCAGAGACGTAGTGATCCGTCCTTCTTTTTCACCAAAACTACAGGGGATGCCCAGGGGCTGGAAGATGGGCGAATGATCTTTTTTTGTCCAGCATCTCCTGTAATACCCTCCTGCTCTCCTCACGTTGGTGGAGGGGAGCTCTTCGGGGTCTCTATCAAATGGGTTGTGCCTCTCCAGTGTGTATTTGATGTTGCAGTACCTTTGTTTTGCCTATTTCATTCTTCTGAGGGAAGACTGCCTCGTACTTAACCAGCAAATCGAACACACACTTTCTCTCTTCTAAACTGAGTCCTGTCCCCATCCTTTGTGATAAATCCCAGAGTTTTGCCACTTTCTCTGGTGTGATCGGCGAGGTTGTACTGATGGACTCAGTGGTCAAACTCCCTATAATCACCCCTTCACTGCTCTTCAGTAGTTCCATCCTTGCCAAGGAGTCCCACGATACACTGTCACAGGCTGTCTGCTAGAATTCATCAGGCGCACTGGTACTGTCCCATTCTTGGGTACAACAAGAGCGTTAGCAACCTGGATTGCCTTCTTTGACAGACCTGTAGTGTCTATCAGCTAGGGTCCTTGCTCCAAATCTCCCACAACTACTCCACTAACATCTACTAAATGAAAGGGTGGAATCCTAATAGTATTCTTCAGTGTGACACATGCAGTGGTGCGTTTCTTCACTATGTCGCATATTGGTGTTTTTCCTTGCAGTGTCAGTGTCATGCCTGGTTTACTTCTGACAATGATTTTTCCTTCAGCTGGGTCTAACACGCAACCATTTTGTAGGATAAAATCCATCCCCAAGAGCGCCTCCATTAGGTAATCCCTCCACCACGATGACTGGATGTGTGAACTCCATATCCCCAAGTCTGATGGACGTCATTTTTATTCCCATCACTCTCATGGGGTGCCCAGATGCATCAATAAACCTCTCTGTTCCTTCCCATGCATCTAGCTCTTCACCTTCAGTTTCACCCCAAACATCACTCCTGAAAACCGTTACATCAGCCCCTGTGTCCACTAAGAAGCTTACAGGTATGTTGGCCAGATATCCTTGCACAAAACAGTTTCCGGGGCCTTTACTGGGAATTGTAAGGATACGACCACTTCCCTTACTTGGTACGGCTGTATGCATAGCCTCCCCCATAGTTTCACAAGGATACACCAAACGGTGATTGCTTGAATCCTGCATCTTAGTGCTACAGTTCTTAGCTAGATGGCCAAAACGTCCACACTTAAAACAGCCTTGTCTTCTGGGTGCTCGACCAGTGTTAGCAGATTCCAGTTGCAACAAACGATTTTCATGTTTGCTCAGTGAGTTCTTCATCGCAGAGATTATATATAGAGGGATTGGAAACGAGTCACGTGCGACATACATACAAGGTGTTCCAAAAGTCGCGCAAAATGTTTGAATTGGTATAACTCCAGAACTGAACATTGTAAAATTATGCTGTTCATAGCAATTCACAGACGATCGTTTGGCTACTTACGCTGAATAAAAGGACAAATAATGCACATGAATAGTGTGAATGTATGCATTGTCTTGAATGAATTAAAGATAGACGGCAATGTGCGTTCATGCGATGCGCGGAGAGGGTATACATGTATAAGCAGCATGCCAGGCATAGGGGATTTTCCCTTTATCACGTGATGTACACCTTGGCCAGCTTGCTCGCTAAAACTATACGTGTTAGAAGTATAGCGGCCAACCAGAGTAGAATCATGCACGAAAGTCTACGAACAATGCCGGAGGGCCTTGCGGTCTGTAGTGAACGCCATGCATGTGCTTAGCCGGTAAGAATCTACCACAAAAAAAAAAAAAAAAAAAAAAAAAAAAAAACCCACATGCCATTAGGAAAAAAGGGGAGGGGGGGGGGGGGGGTTCAATCAAGCAGCACACAGTACAAAAGCTCTTGCACAGGCTTTTGCATACACTGCAATCTCTACTAGCTTCTGTCATACAATGGATGCAGGCACAATGGGGCAATATTGTATGGAAATGTTTCATGTTAATCCTGCATGTTGCTGAGCGTGAGTGCGTTTAAATTTATTGGTACTGCATACATGTATATATAAGTAAAACTTCAGCTGCTGCATCCGTGAACCTGGATGAAACCATTTGAACATAGAGTAAAATATGTCCAAAATATAACAAATCTGATGCTTATTGGATTGACAAATGGTTACCAGTTAGCAATATATGAAGGCGATATGGAGCCATCCATTTTGGTGTTTGCATTTCAACAGGTACTTATTTGGTTACCCTTGGCTTGCTATAGGCTCTATGGGACATGGAAGGTTATAACATTATTGAAAACGTTTGGATGGTATCTGAAGTACTACAACTGGTTTAACCAGAGGAACAATACCTCATTGTCGTTCCAAAACGTTGCTGATAATGAATTTGAGAGACTTTTTCAACGTGATGCTGCATGACAAATGATGTGTACCCAAAGTTTGACTCATGCATACAGTGTGGAGTGTTAACTATGTAACCAATGTACAATGATATGGGACAGTTTCCAACATATATGCCCCCCTCACATCTATATATAATTTTTATATACATATGGGACAGTTTCCGCGAAAATGTCACCCTTTTATAACATTATAGTGTTATAAAAATGCTTCTTGTTTGAATCGATATATCTTCTGAACGCTAAACGCTATCGACTTCCTATTTTCAACAGTCCATACTACACCATTTCTATATGAATAATTACGTTTTGGAGTCTTACACTTGCTCCACACCAATATTGCAACGTTCGATACACGACCGGGTTCAAACCCTCTATAACTTTAGGTAGGAGTAATCAAATCGCTTCAAATTCGGTTTATAGGTACAGAGATCCTATACCTATCGATTTGTTCTGTTCGTTAATTTTTACGCCATCCGTTAAGGAGATACATTTGAACAAAGTACGTCCACTTTTCCCGCTCGATTCGCGCCAATGATTTTGGCAAATCGCGTCCCGCACAACGTATGGGAGGCGGGGAATATAACATTGGCGCGTATCAAGCGGGAAAAAGTGCACGTAGTTTGTTCAACTGTATCTCCGTAACGGATGGCATAAAAATTAACGAACAGTACAAATCGATAGGTACAGGACCTCTGTACCTACAATCTGAATTTGAAGCGATTTGATAACTCCTACCTAAAGTTATAGAGGGTTTGAACCCGGTCGGGTATCGAACGTTGCAATACTAGCGTGGAGCAAGTGCAAGACTTCAAAATGCAATTTGTCATAGAGAAATAGTGTAGTATGAACTGTTGAAAATAGAAAGTCGATAGCGTGTAGCGTTTGGAAGATATAGCCATTCAAACAAGAAGCATTTTTATAACCTTATAATGTTATAAAAGGGTGACATTTTCGCGGAAACTGTCCCATATACAGGGTGATCCAAAAGTCGCGCAAAATCTTTGAATTGGCATAACTCCAGAACTGAACATGGTAAAATTATGCTGTTTAAACCAAAAATCATGCCAATCATTAGCTTAAGTTATGAATGTGTAGTTATTAAAAGTTAGTTATCGGTTTATTAAAAACATGCCAATGCTATGATCAACATTCAGTACCACCCAGGAAGTGTGTAAAAATTAATCTTTATAACTATTAAAATTACTTATCACGTGATCTATCTTATATGTGGTTTTTGTGGGGAAACCCCTGCTGAAAGTCAAGCTATTGCAAATTAATCACCAATATCACGGTGAATCTATGCAAAGAAGCATCCAATAATCGTGCCAATGAACAGCTTACCATCTTGCGTGGTGACTAACGAAGCCAAACGTTTAAAACGGAGTTGATTAGTTTCTGTTAATTGACATTGTTAAAAGCTAACTTTGAATTATCAGACCTGTAGAGGAAGCCGTACTCTAATTGTGGAACTAACTTTTGTATTTTCTCCTCCACTGGAAACAAAGTTACAAACTGTCCAAGTTTGGCAGCGCTTACGCATGCGCGGAATTATTGAACGAAAGTGGAACATGAATGTTTAGGTCTGCGTACGAGAGGTCTCACGTGAACACAATTGAATATTATCACATTCACGTGATACATTGCCGCTGTGCACAACACAGCCCCACCCTCCTAAACTATGCTTCTCTTCAACATCATTGCGCGCACTTTTCATTCGCCTGCGCAAATGTGACCCATCAGATGCATGGGCAAATATTGTAAAATCCAGTGTTATCAAAAATCCCCAAGCCGTGGCTAACGAGCCTATGCTTCACTGAGTTGTTCATTAAAAAAAAAAAAAAGCAGAGAATCTTTATTGGACGCAAATCGTACCATACCGCGTCGTTCGTTTCACAGCAGTTAGCTAGCTGTACTGGTTTTAATAACAAACCGTACTAGGTGTGCACCATTTCAATTCGAACGTCATTTCAAATAGGCCTACCTGCGCACAAAGGCGGGAGGTGAACTTAAGCAACAAGGCAGCTTAGTACAGCGCTGCAGCTACACTAGTGCATGCAGCCGCGTGGTCCAGAACGTGCTTCATCAAAGACGCTAGAGTACGTACGTACACATGCACGCGCATAGGTAAGTATGGGTTCAGAAATTATGTAGCGTATTCGTTCATGTTACAGACAGAATTCGTAGAAAACAGGGTCGCTACGAGCAGGACACTTCTACGAACCCAAAAATAACTGGAGCAGCTTGCTCTGCAATGTCCTACCACACTAACTAAGGTTCGTGTACGTGCGTGCCGGCCTCGACAGGCCTACCTGCTGTATACGTAGTCACTCTGCCTCCACCTGGACTGGAAGGTCGGGGTCTCTCCGTCTCACTTGGAGAAAAGGTCTCTCTACCCGACTGGAAGAGAGGCGTCTCGGAAAGCAGGGGTCTCTCTACCTGACTGGAAGGCAGGGGTCTCTCTACCTGACTGGAAGGCAGGGGTCTCTCTACCTGACTGGAAAGAGAGGGGTCTCTCTACTAGACTGGAACTGAAGGATGATCTCTGCCTGACACAGAGAGAGGGGGGTCTCTCTATTTGACAGAGAGAGAATACTTTTTTCTGTCTCTCACCCAGAGAGGGGTCTCTGTACCTGACAGGAAGAGAGGGGTCTCTCTACCTGACTGGATGTTAGGGGTCTCTCTATACCTGACTGGAACTGAAGGATGATCTCTGCCTGACACAGAGAGAGGGGTCTCTCTATCTGACAGAAAGAGATCTGTCTCAGTCAGAGAGGGTTCTGTCAATCTGTCTGGAAGAGAAGGGTCTCTCTACCTGACTGGAAGAGAGGAGTCTCTCTACCTGACTGGAACTGAAGGATGATCTCTGCCTGAGGGGTCTCTTAATTTGACAGAAAGTAAATCCTGTTTTCTGTCTCACTCAGAGAGGGGTCTCTCTACCTGACTGGAAGGAAAGGGTCTCTGTCTCACTCAGAGACGGGGGTCTCTCTACCTGACTGGAACTGAAAGGTGATCTCTGCCTGACACAGAGAGAGGGGTCTCTCTGTCTGATAGAAAGAGAATGATTGTTCTGTCTCACTCAGAGAGGGGTCTCTCTACCTGACTGGAAGGGATGGTTTCTCTGTCTCACTTGGAGATACGAGTCACTCTACCTGACTTGAAGACACGGGTCTCTCTACCTGACTGGAAGAGAAGGGTCTCTCTGAGACAGGGGTCTCTGTACCTGACTGAAAAAGACAGGTCTCTCTACTGGACTGGATAAGTAGGGTCTCTCTACCTGACCGGAAGAGAGGGGTCTCTGTACCTGACTGGAAGTATGGGGTCTCTCTACCTGACTGGAACTGAAGGATGATCTCTGCCTGACACAGAGAGAGGGGTCTCTCTATCTGACAGAAAGAGAATGCTTTTTCTGTCTCAGTCAGAGAGGGTTCTCTCTATCTGACAGAAAGTGAATGCTCTTTCTTTCTCACTCAGATATGGTTCTGCCTATCTGTCTGGAAGAGAAGGGTCTCTCTACCTGACTGGAAGAGAGGAGTCTCTCTACCTGACTGGAACTGAAGGATGATCTCTGCCTGACACACAGAGAGGGGTCTCTCTATTTGACAGAGAGAATGCTTTTTCTGTCTCACTCAGTGAGGGGTCTCTCTACCTGACTGGAAGAGAGGTGTCTCTGTACCTGAGTCTCTCTACCTGACTGGAACTGAAGGATGATCTCTGCCTGAGGGTTCTCTCTATTTGACAGAAAGAAAATGCTTTTTCTGTTTCACTCAGAGAGGGGTCTCTCTACCTGACTGGAAGAGAAAGGTCTCTCTGTCTCACTCAGAGACGGGGGGTCTCGCTTCTTGACTGGAACTGAAAGGTGATCTCTGCCTGACACAGAGAGAGGGGTCTCTCTATCGGACAGAAAAAGAATGATCTTTCTGTCGCACTCAGAGAGGGGTCTCGCTACCTGACTGATAGAGAGAGATCTCTCTACCTGACTGGAAAAGAGGGGTCTCTCTACCTGACTGGAGGAGAAGGGTCTCTGTACCTGACTAGAAGAGTGGGGTCTCTCTACCTGACTGGATCTCTGCCTGAGAGGTCTCTTAATATGACAGAAAGAAAATGCTTTTTCTGTCTCACTCAGAGAGGAGTCTCTCTACCTGACTGGAAGGGAGGGGTGTTTTCTTTTTCTCTTGGAGAGGAAGGTCTCTTTAACTGACTGGAAGAGAATGGTCTCTCTGTCTCACTCAGATACGGGGGTCTGTCTTCCTGACTGGAACTGAAAGGTGATCTCTGCCTGACACAGAGAGAGAGGTCTCTCTGTCTGACAGAAAGAGAGTGATCTTTCTGTCTCACTCAGAGAGGGGTTTCTCTACCTGACTAGAAGAAATGGTCTCTCCGTCTCACTTGGAGATAAGAGTTACTCTACCTCACTGGAAGACAGTGGTCTCTCTACCTTACTGGAAGAGAAGGGTCTCTCAGACAGGGGTCTCTGTACCTGACTGGAAGAGAGGGATCTCTCTACCTGGCTGGAAGAGAGGAGTCTCTCCACCTGACTGGAACTGAAGGATAATCTCTGCCTGAGGGTTCTTTTAATTTGACAGAAAGATAATGCTTTTTCTGTCTCACTCAGAGAGGGGTCTCTCTACCTGACTGGAAGGGTTGGGTCTCTCCATATCACTAGGAGAGGAAGGTCTCTTTACCTGACTGGACGTAAATGGTCTCTGTCTCACTCAGAGACGGTGGTCTCTCTATCTGACTGGAACTGAAAGGTGATCTCTACCTGACTGGAACTGAAAGTTGATCTCTGTCTGACACAGAGAGAGGGGTCTCTGTCTGACAGAAAGAAAATGCTTTTTCTGTCTCACTCAGAGAGCGGTCTCTCTACCTGACTGGAAGTGAGGGATCTCTCTGTGTGACTCACACAGAGGAGTCTATCTGCTGCCCTGATACAGACAGGTCGGTCTCTCTACCCGACTGGAATGGATGGTCTCTCCGTCTCACTTGGAGATAAGAGTCACTCTACCTGACAGGAAGAGATGGGTCTCACAGACAGGGGTCTCTGTACCTGACTGGAAAAGAAGGGTCTCTCTACTTGACTGGAAGAGCAGGGTCTCTCTAACTGACCGGAAGTGAGGGGTCTCTGTACCTGACTGGATGAGTGGGGTCTCTCTACCTGACTGGAACTGAAGGATGATCTCTGCCTGACACAGAGAGAGGGGTCTCTCTATTTGACAGAAAGAGAATGTATTTTCTGTCTCACTCTTAGAGGGGTCTCTGTACCTGACAGGAAGAGAGGGGTCTCTCTACATGACTGGAAGAAAGGGGTCTCTTTACCTGACTGGAAGAGAGGGATCTCTCTACCTGGCTGGAAGAGGGGAGTTTCTCTACCTGACTGGAACTGAAGGATAATCTTTGCCTGAGGGGTCTCTTAATTTGACAGAAAGATAATGCTTTTTCTGTCTCACTCAGAGAGGGGTCTCTCTACCTGACTGGAAGGGAGGGGTCTCTCCATATCACTTGGAGAGGAAGGTCTCTTTACCTGACTGGAAGTGAATGTTCTCTCTGTCTCACTCAGAGACGGTGGTCTCTCTACCTGACTGGAACTGAAAGGTGATCTCTACCTGACTGGAACTGAAAGGTGATCTCTGTCTGACACAGAGAGAGGGGTCTCTCTGTCTGACAGAAAGAAAATGCTTTTTCTGTCTCACTCAGAGAGCAGTCTCTCTACCTGACTGGAAGTGAGGGATCTCTCTGTGTCACTCACACAGAGGAGTCTATCTGCTGCCCTGATACAGACAGGTCGGTCTCTCTACCGGACTGGAAGGGATGGTCTCTCCGTCTCACTTGGAGATAAGAGTCACTCTACCGCACTGGAAGAGATGCCCTTCCCCACCGAGCCAACGTAGGAACAGGAGTCACACACGGCGTGTCTCCACCCGCCAAAGTAGACCATGCGGAAGGAAGGAACGTAGATGCGTATGACGGCGCTCACAGACAGGGGTCTCTGCACCTAACTGGAAGAGAGGGGTCTCTGTACCTGACTGGAAGAGTGGGGTCTCTCTACCTGACTGGAACTGAAGGATGATCTCTGCCTGACACAGAGAGAGGGGTCTCTCTATTTGATAGAAAAAGAATGCTTTTTCTGTCTCACTCAGAGAGGGGTCTCTCTATCTGACAGAAAGAGAATGCTCTTTCTTTCTTACTCAGATAGGGTTCTGTCTATCTGTCTGGAACAGAAGGGTCTCTCTACCTGACTGGAAGAGAGGAGTCTCTCTACCTGACTGGAACTGAAGGATAATCTCTGCCTGACACACAGAGAGGAGTCTCTCTATTTGACAGAAAGAGAATGCTTTTTCTGTCTCACTCAGAGAGGGGTCTCTGTACCTGACAGGAAGAGAGGGGTCTCTCTACCTGACTGGAAGATAGGGGTCTCGTGTCTCTGTACCTGACTGGAAGGCAGGAGTCTCTCACCTGACTGGAACTGAAGGATGATCTCTGCCTCTCTATTTGACAGAAAGAAAATGCTTTTTCTGTCTCACTGATAGAGGGGTCGCTCTACCTGACTGGAAGGGAGGAGACTCTTCATTTCACTTGGAGAGAAAGGTCTCTCTACCTGACTGGAAGAAGGTCTCTCTGTCTCACTCAGAGATGGGGGGTCTCGCTTCCTGACTGAAACTGAAAGGTGATCTCTGCCTGATACAGAGTAAGAGGTCTCTCTATCTGACAGAAAGTGTATGATCTTTCTGTCTCACTCAGAGAGGGGTCTCGCTACCTGACTGATAGAGAGGGATCTCTCTACCTGACTGGATAAGAGAGCGGTCTCTCTACCTGACAGGAAGAGAGGGGTCTCTCTACCTGACTGTAATAGTAGGGTCTCTCTACCTAACTGGAAGAGAGGGGTCTCTCTACCTGACTGGAAGAGAGGGGTCTCTGTACCTGACTGGAAGATAGGGATCTCTCACCCTGACCGGAAGAGAGAGGTCTCTGTACCTGACTGGAAGAGTGGGGTTTCTCTACCTGAAGGATGATCTCTGCCTGACACACAGAGAGGGGCCTCTCTATGTGACATAAAAGAGAATGCTCCTTCTGTCACACTCAGAGAGGGTTCTGTCTATTTGTTAGGAAGAGAAGGGTCTCTCTACCTAACTGGACGAGAGGGGTCTCTCTCTACCTTACTTGAAAAGAGGGGTCTTTCTTCCTGACTGGAAGAGAGGGGTCTCTCTACCTACCTGGACGAGTTGGGTATCTCTACCTGACTTGAAAAGAGGGGTCTCTCTACCTGACTGGAAGAGTGGGGTCGATCTAACTGAGGGGTCTCTCTACCTGACCGGAACTGAACGATGATCTCTGCCAGACACAGAGTGATGGGTCTTTCCATTTGACAGAATGAAAATGCTTTTTCTGTCTCACTCAGAGAGGGGTCTCTCTTCATGACCGCAAAGAGGAGTCTCTCTACCTGACAGAAAGAAAATGCTTTTTCTGTCTCACTCAGAGAGGGGTCTCTCTTCATGACCGGAAAAGAGGAGTCTCTCTACCTGATTGAAAGGGAGGAGTCTCTGTACCTGACTGGAAGAGAGGGGTCTTTCTGTGTCACTCTGACAGAGGAGTTTATCTGTTGCTCCGGTACAGAGAGGTCGGTCTCTACGTATGACTGGACGAGAGGGGTCTCTATTTGACTGGAAGGGAGGGGTCTCTCCATTTCACTTGGAGAGGAAGGTCTCTCTACCTGACTGGAAGAGAATGGTCTCTTTGTTTCACTCAGAGACAGGGGTCTCTGTAACTGACTGGAAAAGAGGGGTGTCTCTATTTGACTGGAAGAGAAGGGTCTCTCTCCCTGACCGGAAGAGAGAGGTCTCTGTACCTGACTGGAAGTGTGGGTTTTCTCTACCTGACTTTAACTGAAGAATTATCTCTGCCTGACACAGAGAGAGGGGTCTCTCTATCTGACATAAAAGAGAATGCTCTGTCTGTCTCGCTCAGAGACGTGTCTGTCTATCTGCCTGGAAGAGAAGGGTCTCTCTACCTGACTGGAAGAGAGTGGTCTCTGTACCTGACTGGAACTGAAGGATGATCTCTGCCTGACACTGAGAGAGGGGTCTCTCTAATTGACAGAAAGAAAATGCTCTTTCTTTCTCACTCAGAGAGGAGTCTCTCTACCTGACTGGAAGAGTTGGGTCTTTCTACCTGACTTGAAAAGAGTGGTCTCTGTACCTGACTGGAACTGAAGGATGATCTCTGCCTGACACTGAGAGAGGGGTCTCTCTAATTGACAGAAAGAAAATGCTCTTTCTTTCTCACTCAGAGAGGAGTCTCTCTACCTGACGGGAAGAGTTGGGTCTTTCTACCTGACTTGAAAAGAGGTGTGACTGGAAAAGAGGGGTCTCTCTACCTTACTGGAAGAGTTGGGTCTCTCTACCAGACTTGAAAAGAGGGGTCTCTCTACCTGACTGGAAGAGAGGGGTCTGTCTAACTGACTGGAAGTGTGGGGTCTCTCTACCTGACCAGAACTGAACGATGATCTCTGCCTGAGGGGTCTCTCTATTTGACAGAAAGAAAATGCTTTTTCTGTTCACTCAGAGAGGGGTCTCTCTTCATGACCGGAAAAGAAGAGTCTCTCTACCTGATTGAAAGGGAGGAGGAGTCTCTGTACCTGACTGGAAGAGAGGGGTCTGTCTGTGTCACTCAGACAGAGGAGTCTATCAGCTGCTCTGGTACAGAGAGGTCGGTCTCTACACATGATTGGAAGAGAGGGGTCTCTCTACTTGACTGGAAAGGAGGGGTCTCTCCATTTCACTTGGAGAGTAATGTCTCTCTACCTGACTGGAAGAGATTGGTTTCTCCGTCTCACTCAGAGACGGGGGTCTCTGTACCTGACTGGAAGAGAATGGTCTATCTGTCTTACTCGGAGACAGGGGTCTCTGTACCTGACTGGAAGAGAGGGGTCTCTCTACTTAACTGGGAGAGACGTGTCTCACTACCTGACTGGAAGAGAGGGGTCTCTCTACCTGACTGGAAGAGAGGGGTCTCTCTACCTGACTGGAAGAGAGTGGTCTCTCTACCTGACTGGAAGGGAGGGGTGCTTCTACCGGACTGGAAGAGAGGGGTCTCTCTACCTGACTGGATGAGAAGAGTCTCCTACTCCCTCTTCAGGAGACAGTGGTGTTATAATTGCGTACCTGCAGCCCAAAGTGGAGAACCTGGTAGAGAAGTATGATCGTATGTTGTCTATACCACACTAGGACCATGCTTCTCCTCCAGTGATGGAGGAAGAAGGGACTGGAGACACTAAAACTTTCCTCTGCCACCAACCATAGTACATGGTGGAGTGTAGTCAGGGTCACATGACTCTAACTGTGTTTTGTGTATGTAGAGTATTAAATTAACACATCAATCTTTAGAAACTGCCAGATGAAGTGTTTTTGTTATACATGTACATGTACATGGTATAGGAACATCTCCTGCTGTGAAATTGTGTACCGAAGGAGCTACATGTATTGGGTTCTAGCAGTACCACTCTCTGTGCTAACACTCAGAGGGACCTCGTTTAACTGTTAGACAGATAAACCTCTCTGCCTTCGAGATGGGAGGCCGGGCAGGGAAACAAAGATCTAGAAAGGGTGGCATTGATAGGTACAGTGGAGAGGGGGGCAGAAGTGAGAATATTTAAGCATAAAAATAGTTGTTACATGCATTGTGGGGGGGTTTAATCATGTCTGTGGAGGTGGGTATGCATGTGTGTGGTAGGTATGAGCCTTTTTCCTTCCTCCTCCTGGGAAAGTGTGTGCATAGGGGTATTGTGAGTCAAAAGAGAGGAAGTGAAAGTAAGCAAGTGGGTATCCCTTTGATGTCTAGTAGTAGACAGTAGGAGGGGCTTGAAACACCTCTCCATGACCTCTATGAATAATTTGCATTGATTATGACACCTGCAGGGCTTTATTGGTAAGAAACCAAATGTAGATCTGAGTCTCCTTATGCTCCTATGCACAAAGTTAAGCTTGCATAGTACTAATTTAGAACACACATAAGTGTGTGTAAATGACAGATACTTTAAACTACACTATTTTCACAAACAAATACATAAACAAATAAACTGAAACTTTATCACAATTACATGCTCACAGAACACAGATACTTACATTAATACACTGACACAAATACATCTGCAGATATAAAAAAAATTATATCCTTCTTATAGGACCAAAAAAATAAACTGCCTGTGAAAAGCACAGGAAATAAGGACCAATTATTTTGGCAGGAACCAATACAAACACTCAAAAAGTGCTGCAGGAAAGTTAACCTACCCTATTCAGCATGCCTCGATCAAACCTTACCAAACAACAAAAATAACACTGACAACTCTCCACAATCTATTTCAGTCTGGTAGAGACACCCCTCTCTTCCAGTCAGTTACAGAGACCCTCATCACCGAGTGAGAAAGATAGACCATTCTCTTCCAGTCAGGTACAGAGACCCCCGCCTCTGAGTGAGACAGAGAGACCATTCTCTTCCAGTCAGTTAGAGAGACCTTCCTCTACAAGTGAAATGGAGATACCCCTCCCTTCCAGTCAGGTAGAGAAACCCCACTCTTCCAGTCAAGTACAGAGACCCCTCTTTTCCAGTCAGGTACAGAGACCTCTGTCTGTGAGACCCCTCTCTTCCAGTCAGGTAGAGTGACTCTTATCTCCAAGTGAGACATAGAGAGACCGACCTGTCTGTACCAGGGAATCAGATAGACTCCTCTGTCTGAGTGACACAGATAGATCCCACTCTTCCTGTCAGGTAGAGAGACCCCTCTCTCTGAGTGAGACATAGGGACCATTCTCTTTCAGTGAAGTAGAGAGACCAGACAGGTAGATAGACACCTTTGCATGACAGAGCCAGAAGGATTTCTATCTCTGCGTGAAACAGAGAAAACCCTCTCTTCTAGTCAGCTAGAGAGACCTTACTCTTCAAGTCAGGTAGAGAGACCTCTCTTTTCAAGTCAGGTAGACAGACCCCTCTCTTCCAGTCAGGTAGAGAGACCCCTCATTTCAAGTCAGGTCGACAGACCTCTCTCTTCCAGTCAGGTAGAGAGACCGCTCTCTTCCAGTCAGGTAGAGAGAGCCCTCTCTTCCAGTCAGATAGAGAGACACCTCTTTTCAAGTCAGGTGGAGAGACCCCTCTCTTCCAGTCAGGTACAGAGACCCCTCTCTTCCAGTAATATTACGAGACCCCTATCTTCCAGTCCGGTAGAGAGATCCCTCTCTTCCTGTTAGGTATAGAGACCCCTCTCTGAGTGAGACAGAAAAAGCATTCACTTTCTGTCAAATAGAGAGACCACTCTCTGCGTGTCAGGCAGAGATCATCCTTCAGTTCCAGTCAGGTAGAGAGACCCCTCTCTTCCAGTCAGGTAGAGAGACCCCTCTTTTCAAGTCAGGTCGACAGACCTCTCTATTCCAGTCAGGTATACCTGACTTGAATACAGGGGTCTGTCGACCTGACTTGAAAAGAGGGGTCTCTCTACCTGACTGGAAGAGAGGGGTCTCTCGATTTCATTGGAAGAGAGGGGTCTCTCTACCTTACTGGACGAGTAGGGTCTTTGTGTCTATAGAGAGATCCCTCTCTTCCAGTCCTGTAGAGAGACCTCTCTATTCCAGTTAAGTAGGGAGACACCTTTTTTCCAGACAGGTACAAAGACCCCTGTATCTGAGTTAGACACAGAGACCCTTCGGCCTTCTCTTCCAGTCAGTTAGAGAGACCCTTCTATTCCAGTAAGGTAGAGAGACCCCTCTCTTCCAGTCAGGTAGAGAGACCTCTCTCTTTCTGTCAGGTAGAGAGACCCCTCTCTTTCCGTCAGGTTGAGAGACCCCTCTCTTTCAGTCAGGTAGAGAGACCCTTCTCTTCCAGTAAGGTAGAGAGACACTTCTCTTCCAGTCAGGTAGAGAGACCTCTCTCTTCCAGTCAGGTAGAAAGACCCCTCTATTCCAGTCAGGTAGAGAGACCCCTCTCTGAGTGAGACAGAAAGATCATTCTCTTTCTGTCAGATAAAGAGACCAAGACCCCCGTCTCTGAGTGAGACAGAGAGACCACTTTCTTCCAGTCAGGTAGAAAGACCTTCCACTCCAAGTGAAATGGGGAGAGCCCTCCCTTCCAGTCAGGTAGAGACGCCCCTCTCTGAGTGAGAACGAAAAAGCATTTTCTTTCTGTCAGATAGAGAGATCCCTCAGACAGAGGTCATCCTTCAGTTCCAGTCAGGAGGAGAGACTCCTCTCTTCCAGTCAGGTACAGAGACACCTCTCTTCCAGCCAGGTAGAGAGACTCCTCTCTTCCAGTCAGGTAGAGAGACCCTTCTCTTCCAGACATATAGACAGAACCCTCTCTGAGTGAGACAGAAAGAGCATTCTCTTTCTGTCAGTTAGAGAGACCCCTCTCTGTGTCTCAGGCAGAGATCATCCTTCAGTTCCAGTCAGGTAGAGAGACCCTACTCTTCCAGTAAGGTAGAGAGACCCTTCTCTTCCAGTCAGGTAGAGAGACCCCTCTCTTCCAGTCAGGTAGAGAGACCCCTCTCATCCAGTCAGGTAGAGAGACCCTTCTCTTCCCGTCAGGTAGAGAGACCCCTCTCGTCCAGTCAGGTTGAGAGACCCCTCTCTTCCAGTCAGGTAGAGAGACCCCTCTCTTCCAGTTAGGTAGAGAGATCCCTCTCTGAGTGAGACAGAAATTCTTTTTCTGTCAAATAGAGAGACACCTCTCTGTGTCAGGCAGAGATCATCCTTCAGTTCCAGTCGGGTAGAGGGACCCCACTCTTCCAGTAAGAGACCCCTCTCTTTCAGTCAGGTAGAGAGACCCCTCTCTTTCAGTCACGTAGAGAGACCATTCTCTTCCAGCCAGGTAGAGAGACCCCTCTCTTCAAGTAAGGTAGAGAGACCCCTGCCTTCCAGTAACTTAAAGGTAGTGAGACCCCTCTCTTCCAGTCAGGTAGAGAGACCCTTCTTGTCCAGTAAGGTAAAGAGACCTCTCTTTTCCAGTCAGGTAGAAAGACCCCTCTATTACAGTCAGGTAGAGAGACTCCTCTCTTTCAGTCAGGTAGAGAGACCCCTCTCTTTCAGTCAGGTAGAGAGACCCTTCTCTTCAAGTAAGGTCGAGAGACACTTCTCTTCCAGTCAGGTAGAGAGACCCCTTACTTCCAGTCAGGTAGAGAGGACCCTTCTCGTCCAGTAAGGTAGAGAGACCCTTCTCTTCCAGTCTGGTAGAGAGACCCCTCTCTTTCAGTAAGGTACAGAGACCCTTTCCTTCCAATCAGGTAGAGAGACCCCTCTCTTGCAGTCAGGTAGAGAGACCCCTCTCTGTGTGAGACAGAAAGATCATTCTCTTTCTGTCAGATAGAGACCCCTCTCTCTGTGTCAGGCAGAGATCACCTTTCAGTTCCAGTCAGGTAGAGAGACCCCCGTTTCTGAGTGAGACAGAGACCATTCTCTTCCAATTAGGTAAAGAGACCTTCCTCTCCAAGTGAAATGGAGAGACCCCTCCCTTCCAGAGACCCCTCTCTGAGTGACACAGAAAAAGCATTTTCTTTTTGTCAAATAGAGAGACCCCTCAGGCAGAGATCATCCTTCAGTTCCAGTCAAGTAGAGAGACTCCTCTCTTCCAGTCAGGTAGAGAGACCCTTCTCTTCCAGACAGATAGACAGAACCCTATCTGAGTGAGAAAAAAAGAGCATTCTCTTTCTGTCAGATAGAGAGACCCCACTCTCAGTGAGGGAGAAAAAGGATTCTCTTTCTGTCAAATCGAGAGACCCCTCTCTCTGTGTCAGGCAGAGATCATCTTTCAGTTCCAGTCAGGTACAGAGACCCCATTCTTCCAGTCAGGTACAGAGACCCCTCTCTTCCAGTCAGGTAGAGAGATCGAACTCTTCCAGTCAGGTAGAGAAACTCTTATCTCCAAGTGAGATGGAGAGACCATCCCTTCTAGTCAGGTAGAGAAACCGACCTGTCTGTACCAGGGCAGCAGATAGACTCCTCTGTGTGAGGATCCCTCACTTCCAGTCAGGTAGAGAGACCCCTCTCTGAGTGAGACAGAAAGATCATTCTCTTTCTGTCAGACAGAGAGACCTCTCTCTCTGTGTCAGGCAGAGATCACCTTTCAGGTAGAGAGACCCCCATCTCTGAGTGAGACAGAGAGACCATTCTCTTCCAGTCAGGGAAAGAGATCTTCCTCTCCAAGTGAAATAGAGAGACCCATCTCTTCGAGTCAGGTAGAGAGACTCCTCTCTGAGTGAGACAGAAAAAGCATATTCTTTCTGTCAAATTAAGAGACCTCTCAGGCAGAGATCCAGTCAGGTAGAGAGACCCCACTCTTCCAGTCAGGTAGAGAGACCCCTCTCTTCCAGTCAGGTAAAGAGACCCCTCTCTTCCAGTCAGGTAGAGAGACTCCTCTCTTCCAGTCAGGTAGAGAGATCGCTCATGTCCAGTCAGATAGAGAGAACCCTTTCTATCAGTCAGGTAGAGAGACACCTCTTTTCCAGTCAGGTAGAGAGACCCCCCTCTTCCAGTCAGGTAGAGAGACCACTCTCTCTTCCAGTCAGGTAGAGAGATCCCTCTCCATCAGTCAGGTAGCAAGACCTCTCTCTTAGTGCGACAGAAAGATCATTCTTTTTCTGTCGGATAGTGAGATCCCTCTTACTGTGTCAGGCAGAGATCACCTTTCAGTTCCAGTCAGGAAGCGACACCCCCCCGTCTCTGAGTGAGACAGAGAGACCTTTCTCTTCCAGTCAGGTAGAGAGACCCCTCTCTGAGTGAGACAGAAAAAGCATTTTCTTTCTGTCAAATGGAGAGAACCCTCAGGCAGAGATCATCCTTCAGTTCCAGTCAGGTAGAGAGACTCAGGTACAGAGACACCTCTCTTCCAGTCAGGTAGAGAGACCCCTCTCTGAGTGAGACAGAAAAAGCATTCTCTCTGTCAAATAGAGAGACCCCTCTCTGTGTGTCAGGCAGAGATCATCCTTCAGTTCCAGTCAGGTAGAGAGGCTCCTCTCTTCCAGTCAGGTAGAGAGACCCTTCTCTTCCAGACAGATAGACAGAACCTAATCTGAGTGAGAAAGAAAGAGCATTCTCTTTCTGTCATATAGAGAGAACCCTCTCTGACTGAGACAGAAAAAGCATTCTCTTTCTGTCAGATAGAGAGACCCCTCACTCTGTGTCAGGCAGAGATCATCCTTCAGTTCCAGTCAGGTAGAGACCTCATACTTCCAGTCAGGTACAGAGACCCCTCTCTTCCGGTCAGGTAGAGAGACCTTACTCTTCCAGTCAAGTAGAGAGATCCTTCTTTTTCAGTCAGGTACAGAGACCCCTGTCTCGGAGAGACCCTTCTCTTCCAGTCAGGTAGAGAGACCCGTGTCTTCAAGTCAGGTAGAGTGACTTTTATCTCCAAGTGAGACAGAGAAACCATCCCTTCCAGTCAGGTAGAGAGACCCCTCTCTGAGTGAGACAGAAAGATCATTCTCTTTCTGTCAAACAGAGAGACCCCTCTCTCTGTGTCAGGCAGAGATCACCTTTCAGTTCCATGCAGTCAGGTAGAGAGACCCCCGTCTCTGAGTGAGACAGAGAGACCCCTCCCTTCCAGTCAGGTAGAGAGACCCCTCTCTGAGTGAGACAGAAAAAGGATTTACTGTCTGTCATATTAAGAGACCCCTCAGGCAGAGATCATCCTTCAGTTCCAGTCAGGTAGAGAGACTCCTCTCTTCCAGTCAGGTAGTGAGACCTTCTCTTCCAGACAGATTGACAGAACCCTCTCTGAGTGAGACAGATCTCTTTCTGTCAGATAGAGAGATCCCTCTCTCTGTGTCAGGCAGAGATCATCCTTCAGTTCCAGTCAGGTAGAGAGACCCCTCAGGTAGAGAGACCCCTCTCTTCCTGTCAGGTACAGAGACCCCTCTCTGAGTGAGACAGAAAAAAGCATTCTCTCTCTGTCAAATAGAGAGACCCCTCTCTGTGTGTCAGGCAGAGTTCATCCTTCAGTTCCAGTCAGGTAGAGAAACTCCTCTCTTCCAGTCAGGTAGAGAGACTCCTCTCTTCCAGTCAGGTAGAGAGACCCCTGCCTTCCAGTCAGGTAGAGAGACCCCTCTTTTCAAGTCAGGTAGAGAGACCCCTGCCTTCCAGTCAGGTAGAGAGACCCCTGCCTTCCAGTCAGGTAGAGAGACCCCTGCCTTCCAGTCAGGTAGAGAGACCCCTCTTTTGAAGGCAGGTAGAGAGACCCCTGTCTTTTAGTCAGGTAGAGAGACGCCTCTCTTCCAGTCGGGTAGAGAGACCTTTTCTCCAAGTGAGACGGAGAGACCCCGACCTTCCAGTCCAGGTGGAGGCAGAGTGACTACGTATACAGCAGGTATAGCCTGTCGAGGCTGGCACGCACGTACACGAACCTTAGTTAGTGTGGTAGGACATTGCAGAGCAAGCTGCTCCAGTTGTTTTTGGGTTCGTAGAAGTGTCCTGCTCGTAGCGACCCTGCTTTCTACGAATTCTGTCTGTAACATGAACGAATACGCTACATAATTTCTGAACCCATACTTACCTATGCGCGTGCATGTGTACGTACGTACTCTAGCGTCTTTGATGAAGCACGTTCTGGACCACGCGGCTGCATGCACTAGTGTAGCTGCAGCGCTGTACTAAGCTGCCTTGTTGCTTAAGTTCACCTCCCGCCTTTGTGCGCAGGTAGGCCTATTTGAAATGACGTTCGAATTGAAATGGTGCACACCTAGTACGGTTTGTTATTAAAACCAGTACAGCTAGCTAACTGCTGTGAAACGAACGACGCGGTATGGTACGATTTGCGTCCAATAAAGATTCTCTGCTTTTTTTTTTTTTTATGAACAACTCAGTGAAGCATAGGCTCGTTAGCCACGGCTTGGGGATTTTTGATAACACTGGATTTTACAATATTTGCCCATGCATCTGATGGGTCACATTTGCGCAGGCGAATGAAAAGTGCGCGCAATGATGTTGAAGAGAAGCATAGTTTAGGAGGGTGGGGCTGTGTTGTGCACAGCGGCAATGTATCACGTGAATGTGATAATATTCAATTGTGTTCACGTGAGACCTCTCGTACGCAGACCTAAACATTCATGTTCCACTTTCGTTCAATAATTCCGCGCATGCGTAAGCGCTGCCAAACTTGGACAGTTTGTAACTTTGTTTCCAGTGGAGGAGAAAATACAAAAGTTAGTTCCACAATTAGAGTACGGCTTCCTCTACAGGTCTGATAATTCAAAGTTAGCTTTTAACAATGTCAATTAACAGAAACTAATCAACTCCGTTTTAAACGTTTGGCTTCGTTAGTCACCACGCAAGATGGTAAGCTGTTCATTGGCACGATTATTGGATGCTTCTTTGCATAGATTCACCGTGATATTGGTGATTAATTTGCAATAGCTTGACTTTCAGCAGGGGTTTCCCCACAAAAACCACATATAAGATAGATCACGTGATAAGTAATTTTAATAGTTATAAAGATTAATTTTTACACACTTCCTGGGTGGTACTGAATGTTGATCATAGCATTGGCATGTTTTTAATAAACCGATAACTAACTTTTAATAACTACACATTCATAACTTAAGCTAATGATTGGCATGATTTTTGGTTTAAACAGCATAATTTTACCATGTTCAGTTCTGGAGTTATGCCAATTCAAAGATTTTGCGCGACTTTTGGATCACCCTGTATATATATATAATGTTATAAAATTCCCTTATGTTTGAATCGCTATAACTTCCGAATGGTTACAGCTATGGACATTCTATTTTCAACACTGTATATTGCACCATTTCTATGTGGTAAAATACAGTTTTATGGTTCAATGTCCAAACTTCACAGCTTGGTTTGAAATACATCAGTGTGGTTTTGTTAGTGAAGCAAATCAAATGATCACTGTGGGTTGCAATGAGAAACAAAGCACTGTGATAGCTAAAAAGGCTAAACCTGAACTGTATTATACAATGAAGGTTCCCCAGGCACTTCCCCCTTCAACTCACTGAGTGCCAAGCATGTGCACATCACTATAATCATCTGTGTAACACTTGAACCTTACAAGTACATTCTTGGTTACTACAAGGTACGTGTATCAGTCCCGTGCACAACTGACCATGACCATGCATTCTAAACAACTCCATTATTCAGATGACTTCTCTAATGCATCACGTACATATGTATCACCTGGAACAGGAATTTGTAACTCAGATCAATGAAGTACATCATGCTAAGTGGTGGTTGAGAATTCTTAGTTCATTCCTCTCCTCCACCTGCACCTCCATAAAAGGGGCTAGTTGTTGCAATAATGTATATGTAATGTGGACACAATGTGCTTGGGCCTACATGCACAGAAAAAAATGAAATATGAATTCATCACATACATGTAGTAAAGTGAAAAATGCAAAATTGGAGTAGATGTCCAAGCCTCCATTAAATTATTTATTATTGTGTATATATTATTGTGTGTGGCCTGGGTCCTGAGCAGCTCCTCTGTTGCAAGATAGCCTGGGGACTTGGTCGTATCAATCTGAGCTATGTGTGGTCCATGTACAGGTATGCCAAGTGGTTGTGGATGAGACAACAGACAACGAAGCGCTGGTGTAGAAAAGTAGATATCACAATGGAGTAGAGCGGAGGAGTCAAAGCAGTTACCTAACCTATAACCTGACGTGTTTCTTGGATACTCTGGTGATACACCAATAACCAATGCGTGCATGCATGATATCAAGCAAATTACATTTGTAATGCTGCATGTGTATAAATCACAGCTGTTTTCTTGCAGCCATACATTTTGTGGACACTAGGTTATTTATCTGAAATTTTGAAATGATTACATCATGCCTTAGCAATGCCCATGGCAACCACAGGGTAGAGTAAGCCAGGTATGAAAATACAAAACAAAGCCAGAACTATTTACAATGCTTACCTTGTCCTACAGTTTCTTTTCCACACTGCATTGTAGCTCAAGAAAGCGGGTTACCCACAATGTACCTCTCCTGTTTTTTCTTGTTTGTATACTTCCTTTTCTACAGACACTTGGATCCAACTTCTTGCCATAATACTGGCTCTCTGAAGTGAGACGTACACTGTACATGTGTGATGAACTGCTTAGACCTTGCCTGACATGTTTTATACATATTGTGACCAATACTGTCCTTCGCAGTGTTCTACACCTCCAAACAGGAACAAATGCTTGGTCAATAGATTGCTCACACACACACACGTTATGTGAATGAAGCTATACACTTTAAAAATAATTATAGTGTAGCACAAACATATCGACCACTAGCTAATGTTCCTGAGTCATGGGATCTGCTGTGCTACATGCATAACATGCGTATTAATAATTATTATAATACTGAATTGATTGCGCATTATCATCAGTTCATGTATGTTAACCATGTGATAAGTGAAAAACCATAAAAGGTGTTCAGAAGCAAAAATGGGAATCTTATTCAGAAGTTCTTTGACAAGATCTTGAGTCCATGTGCAGATGAATTGTGCCCAATGTGTTAGCCTGGGTAAAGGAAATACACCTTCACACTTTACATGTGTACACACTTGCTCACACAACACATACGTACGTGTATACATAGATCTGCAGTCACATACACAGCGGTGTTGTGAGGGGAATCTTCAGCAGGGAGCAAGAATAAATATAAATAACAGCGATTAGCAATGCCCAACAATCAGAGCATAACCCCACATACTACAAGACACATACACCTACTATGAGTACATGTAACCCCCCCCCCCCCCCATCACCTCACCCCAACCTAGATGTTGTTAGGGCCCTAACTGACAGATACCTACCTCCTCCACTTTCCCCGCACCTCACAAAAATTTCGTATGGATGGAGATTACCTGCCCTAGAACATTAGTAAGAAGATGAGAATGATGAGGTAGTGAGGGAGGGTTTCTAGGGCCAGGTGACCTTCACTGGCCTCTTCTCCAGGCTGCTAGGGTACAAGGGACACTCCTGCATGTGAGGGTTGGTTACACTCTCTGGTCTTCATCCTGTAGTCTAGATGATGCCTCAACACGTTGCCTAGGGTACCATTAAATGTTATCATCTCACATGAATTCAGATTTTTATTTTTAGACCTGTAGGCAAGCTGGTATTGCTGATCAAATGGAAGTTGGAAGTGGTTTGGGTCATGATGGTCGACACTGATATGTAAAGCCAGCTGATGTGCTTGTTCCCAATTGGGTTTTGGAATAACCTGCAGTTTTTGACATAACTATCACATCACTGCTTACTCCAATTACTCTACATGAAGCGAGTGTGACAAGTGGGTCAACAGCTCAGGTGGCCGAAAACAGGAAACATGCCAGCAATGAAGCTAAGTGCTCAGAGCTTGGGTAGGTGTGCGTTTCTCTGGCAGTGGAATCTTAAGAGAACTGGGGCAAAGAGGCCCAGAACAACTTCGCTAGACTAGCTTCCATCCTCTCGATCTCCCTGCACTGCCCTAAGGCAAATGGCTTGACAGAGATTCACGGGCAGTTGAATATCTCATTAGTGAGGTCAGTTTCTATGGCAATCCTGCCCAGAAGATGTGTTCCAGGTGAACTTAATTAAAAATAGTGCAGGTTCCAATTAAAAATAGTGCAGGTATTGAGTTGAACTGTACATGCAGTACATGCATACATGCAGCTCCTAGGTGTTTAGTCTAATGACATGTAATAACTAATACTGCTGCTGTATTTTCCATGTATGCTTAATAATAAGTGTCCTCTCCTATCAAACAGAAAACTTTGTCCCAAAAACTAGATAATCGTCTGATCCAGACATTGTTAGTGTCTTCTTCAGTTGCTAACAAGGCCCGTATTTTGTCTGAGTCAGCCCCTCACTCTGCTTTCTGGTTGTCTGTGGTACCATCTGCTGCACTTGGCCTACACTTGGAACCTAATGAGTTCTTGGTAGCCTTAAAATGGTGGCTTGGCCATGATTTGTCCAGGGGTTCATTATGCCCACTATGCCCAGACACCGCACTAGACCCTCTAGGCCATCATGCAGTGACTTGCAGACAGGGTGGTGATGTAGTGATGCGCCATAATCGGTTGCGAGACGTAATTGTTGACTTTTGCCACAGTGCTCATCTGGGAGTTAAGGTGGAGGTTGGTACAGTAGCGGCTCACTAATAAGACCACCCCGGGACAATCGGATCTTGTGGTAAAACTCGCCAATACGACCGTTTCGGTCTTACTGGCGAGTTTCCCGCCTTTCGAAATGCGCTTTGATTAGAATACCAGTAGCAGATAAACAAACGAATCGTAACAAAATAACAGCTGGAAGGATGAACAATTTATTATGCCAAGGATTGTAAAGCAAGCTTAGAGCTGGCTCGTGTGTGTCATTGACATTGCTAACTCCATTAGTACGGGATCGTCGATTTTCCCCGCAATCGAATGCATGGTGGGTACCAACTGTATTAGGAATCCACTTCATTGATCGCCTGTTCAGAGAAAGAAAGGTACACAAAAACGCCCCTCCAATATTTATACACTAGTGGTCTTATTAGACGGTGGTCGGATTGGCGAAGTGGTCTTATAATCGGGCGGTTAAGTGGTCTTATTACCGCGTGGTCTGATTAGTGAGCCGCTACTGTAGCTGATTAACACCGGATCTTAGGCAAACTCGCCCAGCTGAAGTTTTGGTAGCGGACTGGAAGAGACGAAGACCAGCTGCGTGGGATGTCACTGTAGCCTCACCACTCACCCATGCGGTGCTGAATGAGGCAGGAATGACCGAAGGTGCTGCAGCTGCTGCTAGCGAGCAGTGTAAGCACATTGCCAATGATCCTAAGTGCCATGTGTGTTCCTCTGGCTGTCGAGATGTATGGCAACTGGGGCAGAGAAGCACACACCACCTTTATCCGTCTGGCCACTCGGCTTGCCATCTGTGTTTCTCTGCTGAAAAGTAAGGTCACTGCTTGATCTTTTTGGAAGTCTTAGTCTGGTGCTAACTCGTAGCATAGCAAGAACTATTTTGTCGATAAGCCTGCCCCAATCATTTGAGTACACTATGTCTGAAACATTAGTTAGGCTTAGGTACTTTGTAGTAGTCTGTTTAATAATTAGCTATTATTAGTGTGTTATTATGGTGTAAAAGTTGTCATTTAAATAATAAGAATTAAAACCTCTATCTAGTGAGGGCCAATGCAATGCCACCGCCATCCTCACCAGATGTATTTTTTTTCTGTGGGAAGACAGCTGCGAACAACTTTACCACAGGTCACTCTGATCAGATGAATCCGGAGTGGCCCTACCTGAAGAAATTTTGAGTGCAGGATCAGGAATTTAAGCTCCAACAAAAGGCTAACTTTGACAGACATCATAGGATGCACCTACTTCCCTATATCCCAGATGGGACGGACGTGTGGATCACTATTGACAGAGCAGATCCTATACCAGGTATAGTAGTTGGAAAAGCAGCATCCCCTCGTTCATACCTCTGAGAATCAGTGATGCCGCGGCCAGCACGGACCGTCCGTGACCGTATTCATTTGACGGTTTTTGACGGCCGACCGTGACCGTGACCGGGACGCTTACCGATCACGTGATCAAACCGTGAAAAATAATTGGCCATCAAATTTATTTGCTGGCCGTCCGTGGCCGTCAGAACTTTTGACGGTCCATTAAGCCTATCACGTCACTAGCGTCACGTGCAGTGGATTTTTTCCCTGCGTGGCAAATGTCGTCTTTCCAAGAACCTTTGAGGATAAGCCACCTGATAGCGCGGTGAAGTCTGCAGCAAACCCACCCGACTGTCACCAACACGTGGCTATGGACCATTTAAATTTTTATTATTTTTTACTTTGTCCCCCTCGCCATGACATAGTCTCGTCCCCAGCCTGATATGTATCCATCCGCTGCTGCCGAATGTGGGTCTGGGGACGCGACTTGCCATGATTATGCGTTATCGCGTGGATTCCACGTGCGAGCGAGTTTTCTCCCAGTTGAGACTCATTGTGAAGATGGAGGATGGATCCAGCCAGGATTGAATCTGTTCTCTTTCTCAGCTGCAATAAAGCCTTTAGTTAATTGAATCTGTTCTTTCACACTTGTTTTGCTATGCCCATGCATACCGTTCATGAACCATTTCTATTGATACCTGCATGCCAAACTTCTATAGCATAAATAATGACCGTCCGTGACCGTATTAAAATTTTGACGGTTGACGGCCAGCCGTGTACGTGACCGTATTGAAATCATACGGTCCATCTTTGACCGTGAACGTGACCGTCTATATCCAAACGGCCAGCCGTGAACGTGACCGGATTGTCAAAAGCTGGCCGCGGCATCACTGCTGAGAATGGGGCAGTTCGGCGTAATAGACGTCACCTCAATGTTGTGCCTAGTCCAGTGGAGCAGACAAAAGAGCAGCCAGTTGTTCCACAACAGCAAGACCAAAGCTTAGTTGGAGAAAGAGGCCTCTCAAGCTGTCCAAGTCTCCCACGTCGAATCATGACCACATCCCAAACAGGAACTGTGATTCGACCGCCGGATAGATTTTGATCCATATCCCTAGAAAGGAATAAACCTATATGTATAGTCGTGCATGTTTGTTGTTGTATGTTTGCGCATGCGCAGAGAGGGGAGGCTCTCTTTGGAATAAAAAGATTTTGGGCCGGTACTATATAAACCGGCTTCAATTTACAACGCGGTACTATGGCGTGAATTTAATTAATGAGTATGAAAACACAGTTGATGAATACAGCAAAATTATAGTGTTCAGTCTGAAGAGTAGGATGCTTTGAATTCAAACGTTCAAGCAAACTGGCAGCACACAAATAATGAGATGAAATATGTATCTGTTACGGAACAATCAAATTATGAATCATTAATTGATTCATTCCCTCTGTACTTGGCACTGTTTTCTGAAAATGGATTACAAAACGGAGTCGCATGGCGCTTCCATTTGGAACGGCGATTCGTCGACGTAATCGCACATAATTTGATCCGCTTCCATTCCATGTAGTATGTTCTCCAAACCGCTCCGAATGGAACCTTCAGGAGTGCGCTCATCACTGAAGTCCAGATTATTGTAGACTATGTCGGCTGAGTGCACTGATTTAACATCGAACCGCTGAGGTGACAAGTCCACCTCTATCTCCTGAATGACGTTGGCCAGTCCCGCAAGTTGATGGACGTCTTTTCTGGAATGGATAGCCCAAAGTGACGTGTTATTGTTGCACACGTACGTGCGTACACTTATTATACCTCTTCTTGCGCCTCCGATAAGCCATTAGAATTGCGATTAACGCACAAATCACGACGCCCAATAGGACTGTGATCAAGGCTACCACCAGAATGAGTGTCGTGGCCAAGGCTGTGTGACAAGATACAAGTTTGCACATACAAACATATATATGATCACGATCAGTTGAATAACAAACTGCATACCTCGTTCTGGAGATATCTTTATTCAGTGCACTGAAGAAAGATATCTCCAGAACGAGGTTGCGTACAATGGGCAGAAAATTTTTATTTTGTGCTTGGTATATAAAATGGGACAGTTTCCGAGAAAACTTCCTATGTTTATAACAATATAAAATAATTGTGTTATAACGTTTGAATCGCTATATAGTCCGAACGGTAAAGGTTATCGGCTTCCTATTTTCAACACTTCATACTACACCATTGCTCTATGGTGAAATACATTTTGGTGTCTTGCACTTGCTCCGTGCCAGCATTGCAACGTTTGTTACCCCACCTGGTT
Source organism: Spongilla lacustris (assembly GCA_949361645.1). Lineage (NCBI taxonomy): Eukaryota > Metazoa > Porifera > Demospongiae > Spongillida > Spongillidae > Spongilla > Spongilla lacustris. The sequence continues at coordinate 4,924,048 of OX442416.1, read as the reverse complement.
CAAACCCAAGATAACGTTCTGTAGGAGTAATCAAATTGCTTCAAATTCGGTTTGTAGATAGTGAGGTCCTATACCTATCTATTTGTTCTTTTCGTTATTTTTTGTACTATCCGTTATGGAGATACAGTTGATCAAACTATGTGCACTTTTTCCCGCTCGATACGCGCCAGTGATATAATCACCGCCTCCCATACATTGAGCGGGACGCGATTTGCCCAAATCATTGGCGCGAATCGAGCGGGAAAAAGTGCACGTAGTTTGTTCAACTGTATCTCCGTAACGGATGGCATAAAAATTAACGAACAGAATAAATAGATAGGTATAGGACCTCTCTATCTACAAACCGAATTTGAAGCGATTTGATTACTCCTATAGAAAGTTATGTTGGATTTGAACCAGGTGGGGTATAGAACGTTGCAATGCTGGCACAGAGCAAGTGCAAGACACCAAAATGTATTTCACCATAGAGAAATGGTGTAGTATGAAGTCATGAAAATAGGAAGTCGATAGCCTTTACCGTTCGGACTATATAGCGATTCAAACGTTATAACACGATTATTTTATAATGTTATAAAACATAGGAAGTTTTCTCGGAAACTGTCCCAAATGTAATAATTACTAATAAATATACTCATTCAGTAACTTATACAAAGCATTTAGTGCAGTCTACCCGCGGCTTAATGCAGCTGCATATATAGTGACATGGATTTATTTCATGCATGCAATTATTTTGCCCGCTTAAACAAGACAGTTGTGGTTTTCAGCCGCATTTTAATTTGTTTAGGGTACTGATAAATTGAAATACGTTCATTTGTAAACAACTGAAATTCAGGCATCCGTGGTTGGCGACATGTACATGTACGTCGATATCATTCACGAAATATGTGACAAATCAGTGGCAGCAGCTTGACGCCATGCAAGCTATAATTATGAATACAGCTTCTGAAATTGACATGAATGCATTTAATGCATACACAAGGCAAAATTAATACAGTTCAATCACATAGGTCTCTGATATACGTGTGTAGTTTTAATAGGACAAATATTTACAATATTGATATTAACCGTAGCGGCTGCTGAATCAGCCATTGGGTTAGCAATTTTAGTTGCCTATTATAGGGTTAGGGGTACAATAGCTGTGAGATCATTAAATCTTTTAAGAGGATAGAGGAGCACTGACTAATTAACTATACTAACGAACAAAAACGTGCTTGCCTGAGCACTTTCGATAAAATCTTTCAAACAGTACTACATATATCATTCTAATACGTATAGCCGTAACTCTGGTAAAACCTTCTGCGTCATCAATACAGTGCACAGTGATAGATCTGACGGCATCAACTGAAGGATACTCGCAACGATCGTATATGTAATTTAATTCAGTATCACATTATTCGTTCACTGCAAATGACCGTGCAAGTCAGGCCCAATAGTGATGTACCAGTATATAGTATCATTAAAATACGCCGTGCTAATTAAATCAAGGTAAACATAATAGATGTGCTGTACCTCCCTTTGACGGGTCAATCGACGATGCAGCTTGCTGGGTGACTGCCTCCAGGACTGTACTTGGGAGTACATTTGCGACTGCTTCTGTACAAACTGTTTATAATGTAAATTATAAATTATTATTGTAATTATTGTATCAGTACTAGTGTAGATTACCAAATTACTAATTTATGTTTGGTCTGCTAAGTTATCTAGGTCTTATTCTTACAGATTTTCGCGTTTTAGTGGCGATCGCCATTATCAGTTAACCTTAACTTGGTGTTTCCTAACACAGGCGCTCATAAAAAAAGTGTAATCTACTGCAGTGGTGTGTTTCGCCATGCTAATCAATATAAACGTGCTGTACCTTCCTGAATCGACGATGTAGCTTGCTGGGTGGCTGCCTTCAGGACTGTACTTGGGAGTACATTTGTGACTGCTTCCGTGATAGTACTTGTGAGTACATCTGAGATGAATTTTGTGACTGTAGCTACAGTTTGTGACAGTGAGCGAGAAAATAGAACAATATTTGCGTGTAGTAGCAGTTTATTAAGTATGCCGGTATCTGTTATTAAAACAACCTACCGACAGACCGCGCGATCGACGTGCTTATGTATCTTTTTGTTTCGCTCACGATTTACACAGGGGTAGCATTAATGTATTTATCCCAGCCAAGTAACTTCACTGAGAGCCCGCACATAATCGCTTGACACTTGTAAAACTGGCAGTGCCATGCAGATGGATTGACGTTTACCCTCCAGTGGGGATTTCCTAATTTGGTTAGCAATTGGTGAACCACGAAGGGGTTATTAAAAGCGGGAGTTATTTGGTAGTGAGGAATAGATTAATGCTGTAAATCCGAAGCGAAACATCGCTAATCTCATACATGGAAATGCGAAATGTAAATTGAGGTTTTCCGCAATATATCTATAAGGCCATTGACTTCTAACGTTGTATTGCATAATACCCATTGTTCTCATATTAAAACTGTGTACATGAGTCAAAGCGATACTGATGCACGTGTAACAAGAAGTATCTTTGGGGATTTAAAAAAAAAATCCTTTTTTACGCCTACATTTCGGGTGTACTAACGGTAAACATCTTGCTTGCCTATCATGTAATTGCAAAGAATTTTAAGAACCTAAAGTTGGTCTGCTAAGCTATCTAGGTCTATTCTTACAGATTTGTCGCGGTTTAGTAGCGATCGCCATTATCAGTTAACCTTGGTGTTCCTAACACAGGCGCTAATTAAAAAAAAAATGCGATTTGTGTATTCTACTGCAGTGGTGTGTTTCGCCATGCTAATCAATATAAACATGCTGACCTTCCTGAATCGACGATGTAGCTTGCTGGGTGGCTGCCTTCAGGACTGTACTTGGGAGTACATTTGTGACTGCTTCCGTGATAGTACTTGTGAGTACATCTGAGATGAATTCTGTGACTGTAGCTACAGTTTGTGACAGTGAGCGGGAAAATAGAACAATATTTGCGTGTAGTAGCAGTTTATTAAGTATGCCGGTATCTGTTATTAAAACAACCTACCGACAGACCGCGCGACCGACGTGCTTATGTATCTTTTTGTTTCGCTCAGGATTTACACAGCCACAGGGGTAGCATCAGTGTTGCCGCGATATATCGCGAAAGGCGATATATTTTATATCGCGAAAGGCGATATATCGCGATTAATCTTTAGTCATATCGCGAAATAAACGTGCACGGACGTAAACAAAGATATACAGGTATAAAAATTACGTGCACGGACGTAAACAAAGATATACAGAAATAAAATTTACAAACGAGCAGAGGCGGCATATCAATGAAAATAATTTACTGTTACAGTTAAACCGGTTCAGTTTGAATTTTGCCTTAGAAATACATGTATACCAATTAATGCAGCCTTTCGTGCAAGATGCCACGCCCCCACGGGCGCAACCTTTTCTTAAGCTAAGGAAAATACTTAAGCAAAAATGCACAAGTACTTGCTTGCTGGTTTAGCTATGGTAGGGACGTATGATTGATGATTCCTCCACTACAATAATGGATCTTATTTTCTGAAATTGATTTCTGCTGACAGGCTGCTTGGGAGCATTGCGCAAGCTATCATGTAGCTAAAAAATTGTTCTTTCCAAAGCCTCCCATACGGCAGTTTTGAAGGCTTTGCGATCAACGCTCATGAAATCGTCTGTGGTAGCAAGTACATTTAGCGTAAGTACACGTATACCTGTACCATATCCTTCGTGGTAACCATAACTATTCACTCCAACATTTAATAACCAAGCAATAATTGATCATGAATAATTTACTATATCGCGATATTTATATCGCGATTAAATGCTCATATCGCGATATATCGCGATATAGACGATTAAGGATGAAGGTTATTTCGCGGCAACACTGGGTAGCATTAATGTATGTGTTTATCCCAGCCAAGTAACTTCACTGAGAGCCCGCACATAATCGCTTGACACTTGTAAAACTGGCAGTGCCATGCAGATGGATTGACGTTTACCCTACAGTGGGGATTTCCTAATTTGGTTAGCAATTGGTGAACCACGAAGGGGTTATTTAAAGCGGGAGTTATTTGGTACGTAGTGAGGAATAGATTAATGCTGTAAATCCGAAGCGAAACATCGCTAATCTCATACATGGAAATGCGAAGTGTAATTTGAGGTTTTCCGTAATATCTATAAGGCCATTGACTTCTAACGTTGTATTGCATAATACTCATTGTTCTCATATTAAAACTGTGTACTAGAGTCAAAGCGATACTGATGCACGTGTAACGAGAAAGTATCTTTGGGGATTTAAAAAAAGAATCCTTCTTTACGCCTACATTTTCGGGTGCATGTACTAAGGGTAAACATCTTGCTTGCCTATCATGTAATTGCAAAGAATTTTAAGAATTTATATGCAACAACCATTTTGGTGTCCGCACGAAGGGTATTTATGGGTAAAGCAAATAGCATGCAATCTCTACACAGTTCTGCTAAGGGTGATATTAGCTCAGAATATTACGTGAATCTCTTGCTAGTATCAGTGTGTAATTTATTGATACAAATTCAAGCTTGTTTCTTTCAATACAATACATCATATCATGTAAACGGCTTATATACTGAAAAAAATTGGGCACAGAATATTATTGTTTGAGAGTGATAAATTTTGTATTTGATGTACCACAATTGCGGAAGTGATTTCCAAAACGTATTTCTAAACAGTATTATATTAGCCCTTCCCTAAATGTCTTGCAGTATTTACATGCGAGTTCGCGCTAAATAAATCCCATGGGACCTTACCTCCCCCATAAAGCCGGCTAAGTGTAAGTAAAGGCTCAAGCTGCGAAAGTAAGACATCATGCACTGAGCTGTTTTTAAAATGAGTGGTGAGTATATCAGCAAAAGAGGAATAGTATTGTGGCAAATTCGATGACCATACAACCTTCGTTACGCTCAATGTTCTAAAGCTTCCAAGCGCAGTATCGGACGGAGAGATATATCATTTGCAACGAAATGCATCAAGCTTACCTTAAGATAATCAATGTACAGCTATGCAGTTACATGTATGTAGCGCGTGTATAGTATTTGGTATGTGCACTGTGTCAATCTGCTGACAGTATTGTGCAGTATTCGTACGTTTAGTGGCGGATCCAGGAGGAGGGGGGCGGGGGGGGGGGCTGGTATCGTAGTGCACAATGTCCCCCCTAAAATTTGTCCCCCTGGACGTTTTTCACTAGTGTACAATGTCCCCCCGGACATTCTGCACTAGTGTACAATGTCCCCACGGACAATCTACACTAGGGCAAACTGTCCCCATCCAGGGTAAAATGTCCCGCCCCCTCATAACATTTTATTTCATCTATGACAAGGCTGGCAAACGTTTACGGCAGTACACGGGATCGCGTTGACGCCATTACTCAGTAGCTCCTAACCGTCGCCAAAGATGCATGTCGTTCCGCCGCTTGAAATGCTCATTGTAACCAATACTGACACACATACACGAACATTTAGAATTTTTTTAATCAAATTCTTTAACGAATACACAGCTCTTATCCTTTCCGTGTCGTGAAAGCACTCATTGAAACCAATATTCACACACATATATACACGAACATTCATTATTAAAATTTATTAAGGAGTGGTGAATTCAGTGCTGCCGCGATATGGTCTTCCGCCGATATCGCCTATATCGCGATATATCGCGATATGAGTAAAATATTGCGATATAGTATCGCGATATTTTTAAGTATATTCATCGAGCAATTATTTATCAATAACCACACAATTTTTATGCAAGTTGAGGCTGCGTTGTTGTGGTGGCGACACAAGAACAAATGCTATATGGCGCGGGAGGGGGGAGGCCGGCCCGGGGGGGTACGTGGGACGTGGGGAGGGGGGGGGGAAGGGGAAAGAGACACTGTACCAATTGCCGCGGCAATTGGTATACATATACCGGTATACATGAATAGAGTGTTGCCAAAATGGTATAAGGAAGTATCTAGCTATCTTAGCCTCGACTGTACCTTTAGCCGAAAGGGCTTGCTCCACGGCATGAGTTATACACCAGAAAAGAAATCATGCACGAAGTCACTTACTCGACGGACCACCGGCTGTTTTTTGTGGCACAAAAGCCGCACTGACAATATCACATGCAGGAAAAAGAATTTAAGAGAGGATTAAATCACTGCGTGATTGTACATTAATTATATGCTTTCCGATCACCTAATGATTTTATGGCCCCATGCATTCATCTTCCTCATCGAAAAAAAAAGACTCGTGTTTAACGATATTATCTCCATAACCGTGAACTCTTCCGTGACAATATTTCAGGAAATAATACATGTATAATATGGTGAAAAAGAGGACTTATTATAAGCGTTCGTGGTTACACGTTTAAATACTTCGACGGGCGGCTGAATTTCAATGGGGCGGATAATTTACAGAATATATGTACGCAGCACCGCAGCTGAATTCGAATGTATGTGCATGCATGGCCCAACACTAGTTGCATCTGCTGAATGACTTTTCGTAAATTTCCGTCTTTCTCCGTCTATTCTTCCGTCTATCTCCGTATATCCATGTACGTTAGTATCGCGATATGACCAAAAAATATCGCGATATATCGCATATCGCGATATATAAAAAATATCGCGATATATCGCGGCAGCCCTGGTGGTGATTGATATACTTCATGGCTGAAATCTCATCAGTATGAGAGAGATTGAAATATATTGAGATCATAGCCTGAAAACTAATGTCACATAAACACAGCTCCACACTGCGTGCACCGCCTGACATTTCTCAGGAAAGGCTATTCCCATCGTCAGTTCATCTGTTGCGTGATAGTACAACCGATCAGTCGGGTACCCAGACTAAAACCCATCGTAAATAGCGTAAAAACCATGCATCCTGCGTCCAGGGTGGGAATAGTGTAAAAACCTTACTTGGAGGGATTTTGTCGAATGTTGACGTATGAATTGAATTATTGCTTCAACATTCGACAGAACTATGGTAGAACCACATGTATTCCCATCCTGGACGCACAATCCGGGCAGGAAGGTTTTTACGCTATATAAGGACGGGTCTTTGTTAAAAACCAGCCTGTTGGACGTTTATAACTGCCTTTGTTATCCTTTATAGGTAGGACATTGCGCCCTAGTGTGGAGTGTCCGGGGGGAGAGGGGGGGAGGGGGGGGGACATTTTACCCTAGTGGGGGACAGTTTGCCCTAGTGCAGAATGTCCGGGGGGACATTGTGCCCTAGTGCAGAATGTCCGGGGGGACATTCTGCACGGGGGGACATTCTGCACGGGGGGACAATCCGCCCTCCCACACCGGCTCCAATATAGTTCACTAATAATGCAGCATACAATTAGTATACGATAGCTAGCTTCGCGCATCATTTATGCGCAGTGCATGCATGATAAGTGGATGCTTGTTTTATAGATCGCTAAAAATGCCACCTCCCCCTCCATCACCATCTAATCGGGGGGCGGACCATCCGTGGCAGAGGGAGACCATCTATGGCACCATGGATGGTCCGGGGGGACCAATTATTGGGGGGGGGGGGGGGGGGGGGGGGGGGGGGGACGCGTGGCAACAAATGTATAGTGGCTGGGAACAACACGACCTTCCCCCCCCCCCCCCCCCCCCCCCCCATTCCCGGCCCCCATAAATCCGGCTAAGTGTAATTAAAGGCTCAAGCTGCGAAAGTAAGACATCAAGCCAAAATTAGTGACTAAAATTATACGCTTTTAAATTTTATTTAAAAAAGTAATTGTATATTCTATAGGTTCCGCGTAATTGTGTCGGATGCATACTTACTTGCTACGGTAGTCACAGGTATGGTACAAGTTTGTTCCATGAGATAGGCACATGTATCTGAAAATAAGTAACACCCCCAAGCAGTGCACGTTGCTCCTTCGCTCCAATTTCCAGGAATCGTGCTTTGTCCGGAGCTATCAACGACATTAGCGTCCTGTAGCAGTACATCCTCCTGCATGCGTGTTGTGCATGCGCAAAACAAACACACATGCAAGCATCAAAACAAAGTCAAAGGTGACACCGAAAACATTCTCACCTTTGAATAGCCAGTTATATCACTGCAGTTGTATTCCAATTGTATAGTCCATACAGCGCCCCAATCGGATGTGTACCAGGTTACAATAACGTCCTTGCTATACCCACAGGTGATTTTAATATCGACATAGGGCGGCGATGATCCTGAATCCGATGCGGTTACTGATGAGTATGCAGAATCGTTTCAAACGCAAAATTGTTTAGCTATAGTTTTTATGATCCATACAATGCATACTATATGTATACGTCGAACTCGAGTAAATTATTACATTCATATATGCACACACATTTATTCTACTACGTGTTCTGAATCAGTGCGATTGATATGTAGGTGGTGCAGACACACACCCACCGTTAATACACCTCCGGTCTTTGCACCACGAGATCTGCGGCTGGCCTCTGCTAATAGTCGCACACAATCCTAGTACTATTGCTACAGCAGCTATCCGATTAACACAGGTATCCATCTTAGATAACTTTGTAGCTCGAGCGATTCCTTTCAAAGCAATTCGCTACGAATATTCATTGATTAAGAAACGAGTCCCTCATGCAGGCATTACGTCATGAGGTGAGGGACCATTACGAAACCTACCGCACGACCGCAATAATGTCGCCCCTTCACAAATTACGTCACGCGCTCACGGGAGTTTAATTGGCATCGACATCAATGGCATGCAGACAGCAATAAAATCCTTTGCCATATTCTACAGATGTCTCATAATATCTTCGGGTCACATACATGCAATAACTTCGGGGCGGATACAGGATTTTTGAAAAAGGAGGGCCCCCTCCAATATGCATATACGAAGATAGACGGAAGAATAGACGGAGATAGACGGAACTATACAAAAAGTAGTTATTTTTTCTTTTAAAAATGTTAACAACGCATCGTATACATCACACTTGTAAAACATTATAAATTTTATTATACAACCACGTAAGCATTATTATATCAACATACAAGCATATTAAATTTAACCACTATAGGTAGGTACGGGCATATTTCACGTACAAGTACCGGAAAATTTGTGACGCGGGTTGCAAAATTGTTCAAGTGCATTATATTCGAGTGCAGGCTACTTTGTGTTCGTTTGATCATATCGCTGTTGCGGACTTTTTCTGGATTTATTAGTATCGATACATTGTCTATGCTCTGATACAGCTCTGGTTTATTTGTTCAAAATTTCTGGCGCGTGGAAAAAATATATACCCTTTAGGTTTGGTAGGACATTTTTGTGTTTGGAGGTACAGGAAAACCGATCAGATGTAGGTACTCCCAAGGTCTTAATCTATATGAATTTAAAATCTCACGAACTTTGGTTGATGCCCAAGGTGCTATCCAACAGCCTGTGTTTAAATATGGCACGTGATATTCATGAAGCCAACTCACGTCAAACGTTATAAATTGGTCAAGCATTCATGAAAGAGTATGTGGTAATAGTAATGCTTTAAAGTCATCAATACAAAAGCTAATTGAGAAAAATAAGAAGTATATGAAGAAGCATCGTAGTCTTGAAAGGGTTTCATTGTTATTCTTAAGCAACATGACACTGAATTGTAAACTTAGGCAAGCTTTGAGCAGAAAAGTAACTATTGAAGGACATTTGCGTACGCATTTGAATACTCTTAAAAAGGAGATGAATAAAAAAAATGCCACTTTGAAACGGTTGGCAAACGAAAGCTTATCGTTAAAAATACACAGGTAATTTGCATGAAATAGCTTCATTAAAACATTAAATAAGGTCAGCTCATAGGAAACGTGAAATATATCACAGCTGAAAGTAGAGAGCTTGATCATAAGGCCTTTCAGCAGCCTTGAGTTGGAAAATGAAATATTAACGGATCGTGACTTAAATCATTAATTAGTGACTTAAGTCACTTAACTTTTGGAACGATTATAACACTGGAATTGGTGACACCAGTGCGTTTAAATGTGCACGTACTGTGTGGCATGCAGCTTTAAACAATTCTAAAATGGTTGTATTTTTAAGCCAGACAGCTTTAATTTTATCGCTGTTTGGCGGCAAATACTCCCCTTTTTTGTGTTCAAACCGCGATGCCTTTCCTTGTTGGTAAACAACGGTAAAGAGCGTAGTGTAAAATGCATCATTTATTTTTATGAAGTCGCTACTTTGAAGGCGTTTTCCGCACGCAGCATTAGGCGGCACAGCACTGCAGCAGGCGGCAATGCTGAAGCATCCATTCCCACAGCCATTTCTATAGCAAATAGTTCCCCAAATCCGACGATTGAAGAACCACATGCATGAGCAAGAAAGCGATGACGTCGGTGATGGCAGTAGTTTATCTTGTCATGGCGTACAAAGGAAGGCCAAGTAGATGGCATTGTTGAAGACTGGAGATCCTCACCTCAGGTTGGTACACACATTTCGTGGGGTAATGATGTAGAAGAGGTACATAGGACTACTGGACATTGTCTTTTCCATCACAAATGCATGCTGCCAGATGTGATTTCTTGGACTTAATAAGACCGATTGCCTGTACGATGCCCTAAAGCCACTGAATACGTATTGGTTTGAGAGCTGCAAATAAGTATCATATTTTGAACGATGCATACTCTCTGTTCAAATGGTTTCATCCAGGTTCACAGAAGCAGCTGCTGAAGCTTTACTTATATACATGCAAGTACCAATAAACGTAAACGTACTCACGCTCAGCAACAGGATTAACATGAAACATTGCCCCATTGTGCCGGCTGCATCCATTGTATGTCAAAAACTCTGCTACTTGTGTAGCTACCAATGCTAGGCAATGTATACAAAAGCCTATGCAAGAACTATTGTACCGTGTGCTGCTCGATTGAAACCCCCGCCCCCCCCCCCCCCCCCCCCCCCCTTTTCCACTGGCATGTGCGTGTTTAGTTTAGTTTTTTTTTTTTTTTTTTTTTTTGGGGGGGGGGGGGGGGGGCGGTAGATTCTCACTAAGCACATACATGGCGTTCACTAGCAGTACTAGTTGCCGTGGTTGCAAAATGTAGGGTGACCCCTGGGCTCTCATTGTTCGTCTTTCGTGGATGATTCTACTCGGGTTGGCTATACATTGTACTTCTAACACGTAGTTTTAGCGCCAAGGTAGCCAAGTTGTACATCACGTGATAAAGGGAAAATCCCCTATGCCTGGCATGCTGCTTATAAGTACATGTATACCCTCTCCGCGCATCGCGAAAGCGCATAGCTTGGACGCGCATTGCCTAGGTATTTACATAACGTCTCTATCTTTAATTCATTCAAGACAATGCCGCATACATTCACATCATAACTATCCATGTACATTGTACATTTCTTCAGCGGTCGGGACAGGTGCGTACGTAGCCAAACGATCGTCTGTGAATTGCTGTGATCGATCCATCGAGCGAATACTGCTAACTATTTTCAGAGAAATCGAAACATTAGGTAGGTTGCGTCTGCGGCAGATTGAGCATTGCTGCAGCTTCGGCAGTAGCATCACGAGACCACTGATGACAATAACAGCCAGCGGAGGAAATGAAAATAGCAGGAAAAAGATGACTTGAGCACTCATGCTAGCGCTAACGGTTACATAAATTCCAACAGACATGGCTATACTGAGGTACAGCATAACTGCTGCATGGAATTTTGCGTGGTTTTCATTCTTGTACGGCTGTAGGACGATAATAAAAAATGCCCATAGCATTGTGCCAATCTCAACTACAAAAAAGTTGGATTCTTCGTTGATCTTGGTTGGGCCAAAAAAAATACTACAAAATAATAAAAATTTGAAAAGAAACTGCATACCCCCAAGAAAACGGTAGTCACGTGTTCCTCCTGTGCCGTCCTTGAAGTGACCGTAGAACACTTCCATGAGAGCTGAGATGTACTGGACGTGCCGAGCAGAACATCCCCGCCCACTTAGAAATCGTTGAATATTGCAGAGCGGGTACAGAATGAGCACAAGGCAAAGAAATAGCAACACCACTAGAACAAAGATGGCGATAACTGCGTGCACCAGGTGTTCTGGTCCCCAGAAGGCTATGGAACCATCGTACAGTCGCCATTTTCGTTATGAATATCCTCGCTGCAGAGTAGTTGGAATGATATTATTGATACCTTAACGAAGGCTAAAGACACAAAGGCGCAGAAGGTAGTTAGAAGTGACCTAGAGTTCATTTCAATTCGCATGAACTGAAAACACTATCTGATGGGCCACGTCATAACGATAATTACTTTTACGTTCCACTGATGAAGTTTCAAAACAAAATACGACCCCAAAACGAGGAACAAAGGATACACCGCTCCGATATATTTATAGGCTATTACCGTCATGTTTGTAACATTTTTGATGCAGCACAGCGGAGGTATGAAGAGGCTAATAAAACTGTCACGGAAATTTCGGTCCGCTGAAAATTTTGGTCCCGGACCAATATTTTCAGAAAATTTTGGTCCGGTCGGACCAATTTTATCTGAAAAAAAAGGTCCGTGTCCAGAAAAAAAGGTCCGGAGATTTATTTCATACGTCCACGTGGTTGATATCAGTTTGCGAGTGATGGCGGAGATTGAAGAAACAGTTGACGATGGTTCTGATTGTGATGATCTTGTCGAGGAGGCTTATGCCTATTTAGTGTCGAAGAAGTATCCTGAATGTGTCAGTGAGACAAAAAAGAGGGTGATACGAAGGAAAGCGGCGAAGTTGACAATATCTGTTGAAGGAGAGCTATTGTATAAGCACAAGCAGGGAAAGGAAAAGGTAAATAGCGTTTAATTAATACTGCCATTATCGTTTTTGATATTTTTGGTAGTGACATGTATGTACGTATGTGTCCAATAAAGTAGCCATCTTTTACGCAGAAGGAAGTGCTGTTGCGTTACATCCAGAGTTTGGAAGAGCGCCAGAAGATCCTACTGGCATGTCACATTGATTCCACTTCTGGTCACATGGGTAAGACCAGGACACTGTACAGGATCAAGGAACGATTCATGTGGCATGGCATGGTTAAAGACGTTGTTAGCTTGGTGAGCTCCTTATTTAACTGAATCAGTGGTACTCCTTTATTTTTTTATATTACAAATTCAATCCTGGTTCTGTTATATTTCTGTAGCTATCAAAATGTGATGTGTGTCAACGCATGAACAGAAAGCTAACTACTGGAGTGCCTGAGCTTCATCCCATTCCAGTTAAAGCCCCCTGGTACATGGTTGGCATTGATTTCATTGGCCCTCTGAGCCCAGTTGCAAAGGACGGAAGTCGCTACATCCTCACTATCAGTGATTACATCACAAAGTGGGTTGAGGTGGTAGCTACAGTCAACAAAATGGCATCTACAGTGGCAAGTTCACTGTTTAAGGTCAGCATGTGTACCAATTATTTATTTGTGCATGTAGCTATTTGTACATGTAGCTGTGCATGGCTTTACTAGTTCTTTTAGTTTGATAATTTTAATTTTTGTGGTACAAAGCATGCTCTTACCATGCAACTGATAGTATGTTTTGGTGAGCTCCATGGTCGTGTTCTTACTTTAACTACAGATCTTTATGCGAATGGGACTACCTTGTGTGTTGCTTTCAGACAATGGCAGCGAGTTCTGTAATGCACTGAATGACCAACTTTCAGAGATGCTAGGAATTAAGAGGAGGCTAACTACACCTTACCACCCTCAGGTTTGTTCCATGAATGTTATTGTGTACTGTAGTATACATATAAAAATGCGTGCACACAAACTGATGTCATCCGATCTCTCTCAACTCCGACTTGTAGGCCAATGGTCTTGATGAGCACTTCAATCAGATGCTTCAAAACATGTTGGTGAAATATGTGTCTTCAAAGAAGGATATGTGGAGTCACTACCTAGACACTTGTGCCTTCGCATATAACACTTCCTGACACGACTCTACTAAATACACACCATTTATGTTAATGTTTGGTCGCCGAGCAACCCTTCCAATTGATGTGGAGCTTGAGCGGCAATGTTCTGAAGATCTCTGCAAGACATATTGGGAACTTGAAGAACATCCCTATCCTGCTGTATTTTCAGAACATGCATGCATATTGGAAGAGGCCAAAGGCAACATTATCGCTGCACAGTTGAGGCAGAAAGAAGCATATGATAAAAAGCACTGCAAACCAGGCCAATTTCAGTGTGACCAATTGGTATTGCTGAAAAACTTATCGCGTAAAAAGGTCAAGGGCGGAAAACTTACAGAAAGATTTTTTGGGCCATATACATCATAAATGTGCTGCCAAATGGTGTATATGAGATACGCAATGAAGAAGGCAAGACTACTCGTGCTACTGGCAGCCACTTAAAAATGTACATGTCAAGTGATGCATGTTGTATGGAAGATGAAGATGAAGATCAAAGTTCTTCACAAGGAGATTGCGTAAGTAAAATTTTAGTGTGTAAATATCAGATACTTGTCAGTCTGCAGCTGATGTATGTTTACAAATACATGGGTGTATGCAACTCTCAGCCACCATGAAATATGCATTGTTTAAAGGTTACTCCTTCTGGTACTCTGGCAAGCCCTCATTCTTCTGAAGATGATTCAGATTGTCACAAAGGAGGCCAATCTAAAGGTTTGTCTTGTATATCCTTTTTCACTTTCCTAGAATATAAGACTTGGTATATTTTCAATAGACCATTCATCACCCTGTAATCGTGCCCATCAAAATGACTGTGTTGAAGTCGGTTTCATTGACAGTGGTTGCACTGTACTGGAGGATTGTTCAGTTTCTGTTAAACGAGATACCATTCGTAAGGTAAACTACTTTGTGTATAGCAGAGGAATGTACTACCTATATAGTACAAACTGCTCATTTTGATTTGGATTGCACTTTGCATTATGTGTGTAAACTGATGATTTACCATTTATTTTCCAACAGAGAAAGTGCCCTTTCACACGCAAAATGAAAAAACAAGTAGTGGGTGGTGAATGGCTGACTGATGACCATATGTTCTATGCACAAGAGCTTCTCAGAATGCAGTTCCCCACCATTGATGGATGGCAGAGCACTCTTCTAGCTCAGAACAATGGATATTTTCCAGCCAAGATGGATGCCATTCAGATTCATATAGTGTCGGATTCCCACTGGGTAACGTCAGCACGACTTAGTGGTACAGTCACTCTTTTTGACTGCCGTAAGGTTGGAAGTCATATCTCTTCGACCCTAACCCATCAGTTATGCCAGGTGTACAGAACATCAATATGTGAGAGTGCGGGGAATTCATTTTTAGCTGTGAATGTTGCTACCGTCCAAAAGCAGCATGGCAGTGATGATTGTGGGTTTTTTGCAATAGCATTTGCATTGCATGCTGCCCTGGGTCACTCCCTGTACGAAATCGAGTTTGACCAGGAAACTATGCGAGACCACCTCTTAAAGTGCTACACTACAAGAAACTTCACTCCTTTTCCTACCAAGAAAGTGAAAAGAGCCCATCATACCCTCATCATGAATATAGATGTGTTTTGTAGCTGTCAGATGCCTGACACCTATGGGGATATGATGCAGTGTGGTCTTTGCAAACAGTGGTTACACCACAGTTTCTTACACAGAAGTGTTTGCTGAATTTGGAAATGTAATTGCCCTGCTCTAAATATGATCGGTTGAAAAGATATAAGCCAAAAACTGAAAAATTCAGTTTAGGCAGCTTTTCATTTGGAGCACAGACTGCACTATACACGGTGCGGAATTCTGTTGGAAAAAAATGTGACATGCATGAGCTTGCTGCCTGGAGACATTCCGAGGCAGGTGCTGCAAGTACATCTCCTACACGCGTACAGTATGGTTTACTTACCTGTGTGCATTAAAAATGTATTGTGTCAATTTCATGCATTAACGATTACATTCTCATCACTGAATGAAAGATAAACGAACCGTAATGAATCACATGTATTCCTCTCCGTATAATTATAAATAAGAAAGGCTGCTAGATTTAAAAATTGTCTATTTTTGAAGGTCTGGAGTAAATTATAAATTGCCTGCTGGTTTAGGATACCATTTTCTCTTTCTCTACTAGTTGTGGCGTTTTTAAAATTCGTATCTTTACATACGTGTAAGACTAGCTGAAGTACTGTAGTATAGCCTCATTTTCAGGTAGCATACCAATGTATAGCTGCTTGGATGGCTATACTTTGATTGATGGCCTTGTTTGCTCTGAAGTTAAATAACATGCAACGATTTGGTACGTCAGTACATGTATTAATATCCTTCCGAGGGGTTGATTTTTGTTCTTTACCCAAGCTGGGGTTCCACCATCTGGTTGCGATACTACTGCTTAACGTGCATGTATGTATGGCTGGTGCTCACTGAAAACACTTGACTAATACTGCATGGATATATATATGTCTGGGTGGTAAACATTACGATTTGATTGTGAATACTCACGAGATCACAAACTTCTCCACATTTCTGCCCCAGCAATCTAAGCACTTAGGAAAGAGGTCCTTGTTGACCCACTCCTGAGACCATGTAATACACACCATTGCTGCTGGTCCGCCGAAAACTCTTGATCTAAGCAATTTACATCATGGAGGAGAAAATGCAGTCAAGTATGAGTCTTTCTGTTCGTCTTTACCACACGCATAGCCACTTTAGTTGTGTATAGACCATAGAACACTGTATGCTGTTGGAAATCATCTGCCTGCATCCTTGGTGTACATAATAAATGCTAGAATTTTAGATGAAGTACACAAAGTGTGTTTCTAAGTTTTGGAACATACTACTTCATGGCAAACTGGCTATATTACCACACAATTATGTAGGCCAAGCATATAGCAAACAAACCTCACAATGCATCGATTAATATCGGTTGGCTATCTATCAGCCATTGGTCAGACTGAGATTAGCAAATTTTTGGTATGTATACGGTTGCTGATGCATGTTCAATACACAAAGAATTCTATAATAATGCTCCCAAATGTATTTGACAGCTGCTGACATGCATACATTTAATTCAGGATGTGATATTATTTTGAGTAAAACCGATTGCTTATATTTACCTATGGAACTAATAATCTGATATATCAATTTATGTTCCAATGGCGCAGCAGTCAAACTTTAGTATATACAGATGCACTTTAATTTGGCAAGATTTTAAAAAATTTCTCTGAGAAGGTTGGTAGTTGTGTGTAACATTTGAATACAAAGGTGATATAAAAAGGAAGAGAGCAAGGGAACAATTCAAATATATTTAACACTTTAGTAGCACGTACATTTTACCATAGATAGTATAGTGACTTTACAATGATAATTGTTCATCTTTCCTACTGTCATTCCTTCAATGAGTTTATATAGAGAACCCATGCATGCCTTATCTGCCATGAGGCAAGGTGTTTAATTGTTTGTTTTGTGTATGCTATAAGCACAGGGCAAATTTGATTTGAAGGATATACAAATGCTGTTTGCCTGCAGCTTGTGATCATTGTATTGTGATTATGCAGCCTAATGCACTGTATATGGTCATTGGCAAGCCTGTTGCGCATCTGCTCAACAAATGGACTAAATTCAAAGTGTACAGCACATTGATTTTTAATTAGCCAGAAGAACATATGACTAAGTAACTAATTTCAATAGTACAAGAAAATGACATTGCAAACTATGCACCTAAAACAGTACTAAGTAGAAAAACAGTATTATAGATGTTGAGACAAATCATTTATTATTGTTTGAAGATTTTCTTTAAATTTTTGGAATGAATCTTCTAGAAGTGCAGCACATCCCTCCACTTTGCATGTTGCAATCCTTTGCAGGATTTTTTTCATTATCCAAATATTGCACATCTTCTTGTATATGTCTGGCTTAAAGTTTTGCTTTAGGACCTGAAGGATGCGACACACTATTCCAGCTACAAACGGTGCTGAGAATGATGTACCTTCAGAATATTGCCACAGGTTGTCTCTTATTGATGCTGTAAGAATATCTTCACCAGGGGCATAAAAATCAACATCAACGCCTGTTGCAGAAAAGGAGGACAGAATTGTTCCATCTTTGTTGCAGGATCCAATGCACAGTACCTTCCAAAGACGGCCAGGGAACCATGCTGAACCTCGTTCATTTCCAGCACTAGCCACTACTATGGCGCCGCTATCAGAAATACATTGTATGCAAGAAGCCATCCGTTCATCATATTCTTTACATGCCAGTGACATAACCACAATAGGAATATGGTCATTCTTGGGGTTCTCATTCCATTTTAGTATATCACTGAGTGCTTTAAGAATAAGATCTGTGTCCACAGCAGTTGATGCACTGTTAGTGACTTTGCATACGACCACGCTTGCACTAGGTACCAACCCATTCACGTCTTTTGGGTAAGTTCCAAAGAGCATCGAGGCACATGCTGTACCATGACCATTATTGTCTACATCATATGTACCTGTTACATAGGAACAAGATATTGTGTGGATGCGACAATTACTAAATGCAGGGTGTTCTTTCTTTATACCACTGTCAATTATAGCAATGTTCAACCCATATCCAGGGATTGGATCAAGGGCCTGTAGCATCATTCCAGAGCTGCTGCTCTGATCAATATGAAGGATTGTCTTTATATCGAGTTCCTTTTCACATGTCTGTCTGTGCTTTAATAAAGGCTCATAGATCACTGTGACAAAAAGACCATAATGAAAGAAAGTTATTTAGTTACTGGTAACTGTAGTAATGTTTCTTACCAATCTATCATAAATACTACCCTCAATAAAAATGGGCTTGTGATTATGCATATTATTTTATGGCACATGGTCCTAAAAACAGAGCCTTGAATTTACCAGGTGCATCAGTAATGGATTATTATAATTAATTGAATACTTACTTTTTTGAGTTTCTTCAGTAGTTTTCATGGCTCTATTACATGTAGGTGTGTGTTCTTGCACTGGTAAAACAAAATTACAAGTGGTTGTTAATTGGTATCAAACTACATACAGGGTGCTTCAATTTGAAAATCGAGGAAAATGGAACACAATTGACTTTAAAGAGTCACTTAATCTTTCATTGCTGAAAAACCATTCTGCTAAATAAATGTGGGAAGATTTAAGTTATTAATTTCCATCCAAAACGCGTGATCATTTAACTATCCAAACCTTTAGCACGTTCTTTAATCAGGACCCAAAAGGCCTCCTCTACTTAGGCTAAGCTGAGCCTGCGTTGCCAAGCTGCATCGGACATGTCTACACCAATGCATCAACAAAAGGTCATATGTATGTCATTATCAATGAGCCCAAAGGCTTTAGATAGGGAGGACCTTGGGCCAGCCCCATTGCTCCATCCTCCATCATCATCATGCAGGTACCAGGTGTGGAAATGGATGGCACTGTCTTTTGCTATTTTCATTACTAAGATTTTTATAAGACGAGTGAAAATAGCAGAGGTCCAAGTGGATCCCCTTGTTGGACACCTGATTCAGAAGACAAGCAACCTAGAGCGTGCCAAAGAAGAGGATGGCCATAGCACCAGCTGAGCCAGGGGAGAAGTTCTGGAAAATGCTTAGAGCATTCTGACGGGATAGCTTGACGAGAAACCAAGTTAACAGCATTTGTCATATGTACTTTTTATATGCCAAAGTCCATCTCAAACCAATGCTATTCTATGCAGGTACTCAAGCCGTGGCAATCCTCTCAGTGCCACATGAGGAGGCCACTTCAAATTGATATGGTTCAAAAACTGATGCCATTTTGTTTCAAAGGGCACTGTGTTCAGGCTGTTCAGCATTTGGTATTTGTGAGTGTTGTTTCAAACAGCCAGTCGTGAGGTCAACTGTGACAAAACCTGCCCCAAGAAGCATAAGACTCCACCACCATTGGACTTCAGCACCATCCCAACTCTACACACTTTGCATCATTATTGATATTCACATGTTTGCATTCCTCTGTTGCTTGGCATGCCTGCTTCTGGTATGTGTATAAAGTAGTATGCGGGGATGTCACTGAGACTTCAAAAGCAGCAGAAAAGCTACTATCCCAGTTAGCCACTAAACTATCTACTTTGGATTATTAATGCTCCAATTGCTACGCTCTTCACGATGAGCTGACAAACCTGCGTGATGAAAGGTAGTACAAAGCACATTTCTCATTGTGCTGTGCGGTTACATCCCAAACACATGGACAGGTAACACTATGATGTCTGGAAGTGTCCAAAAGTACACTGGGACAGCAAGGGCATATCAAATGAGATCCATCCTGACTATGCCAATCCACAACTGAACTACACTTTGGGAGAGGAGATTGTCAGTGGGTGCTATGACAGAATTGGAGTTCTGGGTAGAGTCGTTGCATGATTTTAATGCCCAACCAATTTGGCATAACCCTGGGGTGTTGAGGGTTGTGTACTCAGATGCTGGCATCACAGGTTATGGTGGGTACACAGTAGAGCATGGGATGCATGTTGCTAACGGTGTGTGGTTGCCTGAGGAGGCCAAACAGAGCTCTACATGGCGGGAATTAGTAGCCGTAAAGCGAGTGTTGCAAGCAGTTGTGGACAAGCTCAACAATTCCCGCATCCGCTGGTTTACTGACAATCAAAATGTGGTTCGCATATGAACAGTGGGCAGTGGTAAGGTTGTTTGCAAGATGTAGCCTTACAGATATTTGCACTCTGTATGGGCCGTGCAATACACATAGAGCCTGAGTGGATCCCAAGGGAGCAAAATGAGATACATGGATTGGTTTGTTAACCCAGCAGTGTTTGCCTGCGTAAATGAGCTATGGGGTCCCCATACTGTAGACAGGTTTGCAAGACACTACAATATGCAGTTGCCCAGATTTATGTGCCCGGGAGGGGAGGCAGTGGATGCTTTCACAGTGAATTGGAGTGGTGAAAACAACTGGTGGTGTCCCCCACCTGTGCTTATCTCTAGGGTGTTGAGGCATGCTGAGTGGTGTAGGGCATATGGGACCCTGGTGGTCCCATGTTGGGAGAATGCACCTTACAGGCGGCTACTCTGTCTAAGAGGGGAGGGTTTTGCCTCATTTGTGGTACATGTAGACTACCTGCCATTGCCTATGGAGGTGGAGACATTTTGCTGTGGCCGATCTGGGGCAGTGCTGTTTAATGTAAAGCAAATTCAGCAGTGTTTGCATTGCGTTTGGACTTCAATGGTGATGTGAAAGCTCAGACAACAGAGAAACGCTCTCTCATTCCCACACTCGAACCTAAAAAAGTTTTCTCCATCTGGATCTGATAAGATAAGATTCACTCGGATAAGAGGTTTATTGCGCTGTATCTTTGTCACGATTGAAGCGTAATGTTAGCCGTTATACGGAAGCACTAGAACCACCAAGTTACAAACTTACTGCCGAGTTGGATTTGTTTTATTATTTTCGTAAGGGGAGTTATACTTGTCACAATTTCGCAACTAATTTATGTTAGCAGTAGTCCACAACAGATTTTTTCAGCTGTGGAGTCATAAAGGAGATCCTGTGGTGGCCAGAAACCACGTAGGCGTGCCCCGCCCATTGCACCCCCACCCTCGCCCAGTGTTGATTGCTCAAACTTGTGCGACGATACAGTATGATTTTAAGGTTGCCCAATACATGCCTCAATATGCATATATTTACTTCCTTCTTCGTTTATTCTCATGCATTAAAATGTGTGAAACAAGATCAAATTTAAAAAAAATTAGTGATATAGGATTTGTAAACACCAATTGAGTAAAAAGTAAGGAAACAAGGAATTACGGATATTATGCATTCAATATTACAGACCTACATTATTTAGCAAATATACCTGCCTGAAATTCTGTGCTAAATGTAGGTCTGTAATATTTATAATTTAATGAATGTATAATATCCGTAATTCCTTGTTTCCTTACTCTTTACTCAATTGCTGCCTACAAATCCTACATCACTAATTTTATTTTTATTAAATTTTTATATCTTGTATTAAATATAAAATTAGATAGAATTTATTGTCTGTGACCGGATAATAATATATGATGCAATAATTAGCAGTTGCCTACCTTGAACTCTATCTGCAATACTAGCATAATTTGGTAACTGCTTTAGAATTTGAATAAGTTTTTCAAATACACCTGGGTCGCTTCGGAGGGCTTTGTCCACAGCTGCTAAGACAATGGCTACTCTTTTTTTGCTTAGCATTATGTCACTTTCAGCTGTAATGACCAGCCCTGCAGTGAACAGGCTTGGGAGGACCGTCTCAATATGTAGTTCCAGTTCCTTAGATAGATCGGAATAAATGTCATTGAACTGTTCGATGGCAGGTTTAGTAACTGCAACAAAAATAAAATAAAAAACACAAGATCACACGTCACTGCCAATCATAGATGTATTCATGCATTCGTTTGGTGAATAATGTGTTGTCATAACCAATGCTAAATTTTAGTATTTGCGGAAGACTAAATTATCTGTAATTCATCACCACGCAATACAGAAGGTTGCGTGTTCAGCTCACGTCAGGGTCATCAATATGGGACTCAAAATATCTGCAATTAATCACCACCCGATACAACATACATATATACATCCTAACTAAAGCTCATGTCCATATATGCCTGCTACATATTACTGCCACTCATTTAAAATTCATTTTGCTATTTCCCTACTACATCTGGTCAGTTGAGACTTGAACATGTACACACCCGTATAACTAGTTCTTTACAACGGAACACATTCCAGGAATGTGAAAGTAATTTAGATATTCTTCGAGTTATTCGAAGAACAGAAATAAAAGCACTGCTTTCATACCTAGCATGTAATGGATGTTACAGCCTAAGTATTCAGTACTCGTGCTACCCTTCGTGCGCCTCCCTTACTGAGTTCTCATCTTTGATATCAGCTAGTATAATCAACATAAACTTATAATAAATGCACAATACTAAGAATCATTGTGTCCACCACAATTTTCACACAATGTATCTTCAATTTGTCTTGCTCTCGGCACGTTTCTCACTCTGCTAAGCAGAAGCATGTAGCAAGGTTAAATATATACTGGATTATATAACCATTAAAAGAAGAACAAGAATCAATGAATGTTTAGAACTTCATTACATTATATTTAGTATATGTGTAATAATGATGCGCATTATTATATATGTGCTCATTTACTGACATTTATGCTATGATTTTGATGTGTTTAAAAGCATAGTATTACTTTACCTTTGAAAGGGTTCATTTCTTTGCAGACCATATTTGACCTGCCAGAATTGACAAAAGTAATGCATATAAATAAGCATGGACAGTAAGTGTAATGAAAATGTTATTTCCTCTTCACCTTTGTTCCCCATATTTGCCTGAAGATTTTATGAGACCATGGAAATGATAGGACCAGAGTACGTTTTATGCCTAATTGCTATATCAATTGCATGCTATATAATATCAATACCCATAATATTGATAATCAATTTCATGCATGGTGCATTACAATTAACATACCTTGTATACATGCCTTGCACATGCACTGAGCAATTTAGAGAGGTGCAAAATGACTTCTTAAACACATTGACAATGGTATTTTCACTCCAGAGGGCACATAATTCTGGATCAATAGGTAATGGCCATGGAATGGACACATGCTCTTATAGCAGAGCTGTATCAGTGCTCATCTTGATGTATCTAAGCTATTAATTCTTACAGATTAATTTCTAATGTTTGTATATATAATAAATTTCCTTTCTTGCTTATAAAAGTTCATTGTTTGTATGGTTTCATTTTACATGTACATTTAGATGCACTCACAGGTTTATATGGGTCAGCCAATCATAATAATATCATATTGTTTCTTGTGCAGTATAAATCCATTAAGTCAGGCAGGTTTTAGTTGACGTCACAGAATGTTTTTAAAGCAATTACTGATAGTTTTGAAACATATTGACAAATTGCACACTTTTATGTTGCTGACCTTGGTCTTCTCAACAATACAAGGGTACAAAATGATGGTAAGATTTTAATTAATTTGAAACATTCTTTAATGAAACACTTATCCCATCATTTAATTATTTTATGTTCTGAACTATAGTAGTAATTATATCTAAGAAAGCAATACTGTGCTATTCTGTTGCAGAAAACACCAAATTTGTTCTACATTACCTTCTAGTATCACCAATGCCACGTATTATAGATGCTGCTCCATGTTGACCTAGTTCATCCAGTGCTGTGGACAACAAATCATAGGTAGCTCGTCCAGGATATTGTAGTATCAATCTTCTCAGAAATTGTTTCCTTTGTTCTTCTGCTGATTTGACTTCTTCGATACTATTGATATATTGTGTACCGAAGTTCAATTTCATTGCAACTAACTGCCAGTCTGGTAGATTCCCTGCTATTTCATTAATGTCATCAACATGAATTGGGACTGTAGACAATTGTAAAATGGTGACCTTCAACTATGCACATTTTCACCCATAAACTGCACTAATCCATACCAATCAATGTAGGTATAAATGGGGCATAGAGAGCTAGCAATTAAGGTGGAACCATGCAAGCACTATACATGAGTAGCTGGCATTGGTGCTGACTACAATATATGTTACATTACCTTGTGCTGCCATAGCTTATATCCTGGAATGGTGATTGTATTACTGTTTGGGAAAAGAGACTGGAGATGAACCTAAATGCAGAGCACATATATACATAACAAGCACACATTTTACATCAATTCTGAGGTTGCCCCCCACCCCCCCCCCCCCTTTCAGACCTGTAATGAATTAATATTAAAATTCAATAATTTGAAATTCCAAACAAAAGATAAAGACTCCTTAAGCCAAAAGGTGATTCCTAAAGCCAAAAGGTGCTTCCACACTTTAGCAAGGCAAAAAGACAAACCGAATCGATCCACATGGCACAATAATCGTAATTAATAATTACATGCATATATATTAATTTTATTTATCATATAGGATTTGATCTCGATTATGAATATCATTTTAAAAACGGGACCCGCTTCTATCGGGACTCCTATCAATCGGATGGCTTAGCTAGTTGTCGGTATCGACCAGGAAGTGAAAAAAAGGGCCGTTTCGTGTTTGTTTGATGACATACAACCGTGTGGTTCAAGAGAACAAAAGGGATCCTGTTTTCCTCGTCCCCCGACGGACCAGAGCCATTTTTCTTCTTCCTTTATTTGTCAAGAACACGAGATAGATACACGTGGATCGTATTGGACCTTGTACCGATAACATAAACACATAACTTTACTGGGGGAAAAAACTCGACACGGGAGCCGTTTCAAAGAAAGTCAGTGGTATCAGAATTTCAAGTTTTATTCGTAAAATTGAGTATGCTCATGGGGATCGCTTTTTACAGTAGCTCTGGCTAGAAATGGTGTGTTTCAAGCCATACTGCCATAGTTGCAATAGTTTTCGGTGATGCATTTTGTTAATGCAAGTGCTGTACATGTGTAGCCTGTTCCTTCTCGCTTCTGGCTCCTTTTTTGTGCATCAATCCTTCGTTTGATACAAGCACTAATTCCTCCCGTGGCACTGCGCGTGGTTTGGCCGGACCACTTTTGAAATGCCGGTGTCGCAGGCATACGGGTCCCCCCCCCATTTTGGGTCCGGGGGGACCCATATGCCTAGGCAACTGGGTCCCCCCCGGACCCAGTTGCCTAGGCAAGTGGGTCCCCCCGGACTGAGATGCCTAGATGTAAAAAATTAATTATCCCGGACCCAAATGCCTAGGCAACCTGGTCCCCCCCGGACCCAGCTGCCTGTTAGTAAAATATATACTTATGTATAAACATTTTACAGACAAAGCTCGTGACCATAGGCGTCCGCTCGATGAGACGCAAGGGGGGCGGGGGGGGGGGAGGGGGGAGGGGGGGCGTATGCCCACCTCCCCTGCGTACCCCAACTAATTAATATCCATAGCGGTTAACAATCGATTGCATTGAGTACCTACTTTGTTATTGAACGGCACAACAATCGATATGCATGGGGACTACGAGCTAAAGATTTCCCGTCCATTGTATATCGCTCGTTGAATGGTATATGCCGTTCAATAACGATGGCTTGCTTGTGACTTCAAAACTGTGTACTTATTATAGTGCTGTCGGAAGCACTGATTTTGTTCTGAAACTGCATGTGGCTTTCATGTAGAAATATTCCATGCACTGCACTGAAAGCTTCCGCGTCTCGCGCGGGAGGGCTGGTTGATGTAATGATCTACGTTGCCTCCGGAGCCCTTGATACAAGCCTATGTTTTGACAGATGTATGTATTACCCGGCTGAGCACATGCAGACTGATATATAGTTTCCTAGCGTGTCTCAAAATTGCATTGCGATCGACAGGTCAATCATCAAGTTAAGTCCTGTATGATACGAAGAAACAGTTGTGTACTGCTTGAACATGACCCATTAATTCATTGTTTGTATATGCTCAACATGTTTATTTATTTATTTATCGTATCATAAAAATTACACAATAATAACACACTAAATAATAACTAATTAATTACAGACTACCACAAAGTACCTAAGCCTAACTAATGTTTCAGACATAGGCTACTCAAATGAATGGGGCAGACTTCTCGTCAAAATAGCTTTTGCTATGCTACGCCGGGAGTTAGCACCAGACCATGCACTGAGTGACCTTACTTTTCGGCAGAGAAAAACAGATGGCAAGCCGAGTGGCTGTTACAAAGTGTAACGGCTGGCAGACGCTAACTTACCGTTGAGAAAGTAACAACAAATATGTCTATCGTATCGAAATCGGCGGTGCCAGTAAATAAAACGCATCAGGAAACTCGGTCCCCCCCTCCGCCCCCTACCCGGACCAAGATGCCTGGAGGGACCCACATGCCTGTGACACCGGCGTTGGCCCTGCAATAGTTCTTATGTCTTATATTTAGCAACGATTATGAGCATGTGTGCTGTCATGCAGCCCTGCTTTGCCTTTGGCTAACATGACGGAGGGCTAAGATATTTAATGCCGATCGATTGCTATAAGCTTACTTACTAGTTGCTACATGTATGGACCTAACTTATCGATTACAGATAGGTCTGTAGCCCCAGATCAGACCCAACGGACGCAGCTGCGGATGGATTACATCACCACAAGCCTCATCCTAAAGGGGCGGGGTTCAAAAGAAAAAGGGGCGTGTTCAAAGGGGGGGGGGGGGGGGGTGGTCTATAGTCCCCCTCCCCGAATCTGCCCTTGCTGTCAGCATACATCCGCCGTCTCTTGCGATCAATTACAAGTAAAAACTGCATGCGGAAATACCCTTCAGTTGGACGCCGGATTGGCTAAATACTTTAACTGAGGCTAGCAGAGCGATGTGAGAGAATTTAACTTCGTGGTCGCTCCACCCGTTACTTAACACGTCAGTTGCAATTGGTTAAATAAAATTAATTTTGTTCGCCGGAAACTGGTGCATGCGTTATCTAATTGCCACTTCGGGTGTATGAATACTGCTATTCTCACATGTTCCCAGATCTCGGTCATCCAATAACTTTTCTTCGTGTTGATCGACAAAAATTTTGGCGGTCCACGGTTATAGCCTCAATTACGCTGACGATTAAGGGGTTTCGCGAACTATAATTCAATTAGTCACTTTTCCTGACGGTCACGGACGCGGTCAAGCCAACCGTATCGCCTAGTTTGACGGTTGTGACGGTTGACGGACGAACCGCGGCATCACTGTCCGACGGTCAAAAATAGACCATGACCGGGGCTGAGGCTCGAAAAAACGGTATGTTTTTACCAGACCGGAAAAAAACACGGCGGCCATATATACTAACGTAACCGGAACCGTGATCGCCTAGGCTTCTGACTGTTAACTATAAACCATCCGCGAGTTTGAGTCGGTCAGCCGCGGCAACGCAGCCATTGGGTTTGTAGCCGAGTTGGGCGTAGCCCGACTACCGCATTTGTATGTACATGTATGTACCAAGATTTGGTTTCAGTCCTAGCGGGTTCAATTATAGCGGTTCTCAATGATCCAGTACAAGTACAAGTAGCAAACACGAGCACGTATATAATATAATTATAATGTCCAGCAAAATCGGGCTTGTGGGGTTATTATTTTATCACTATAAAAATTGCACGTTGTACTAAACAACACATCTTCGCGACGGTACTACATTTTCCTTTCAAATTTCATACACTTGTTCCCACACCATTTCTCTGTGTGAAAATCGATTTTTGTGATCTACACTTTTTCCGTGCCGTGGATACAACAATCGCTAATCCCGCGGGTTAGAAATCCACATTTCTCCACGTAGGAGTGTTGAAAACGTGTCAAATTTGGAGTGTGCATAGAGGATTCCTGTAGCTGTTGATTAGTTCTGTTCGTTAGTTTCTGAATCATCCGTTACGGAGATACAGTTGAGCAAACGACAGGCACATTTTCCCGCTTGATTCGCGCCAATGTTATAATCACCGCCGTCCCATTCACTGAGCGGGACGCGATTTGCCAAAATCATTGGCGCGAATCAAGCGGGAAAACGTGCCCGTAGTTTGTTCAACTGTATCTCCGTAACGGATGATATAGAAATTAATGAACAGAACAAATCAATAGCTACAGGACTTCTCTATGTGCAACCCGAATTTGACGCGTTTTCAACACTCGTACGTGGAGAAATGAGGAATTCCAACCCGCGGGGTTAACAATTGTTGTATCCACGGCACGGAAAACGTGTAGATCACAAAAATCGATTTTCACACAGAGAAATTGTGTGGGAACAAATGTACAAAATTTGAAAGGAAAACGTAGTACATTTTTATAGTGATAAAATTATAACCCCACAAGCCCGATTTTGCTGGACACTGTCCCAATTATATAATTGGGACAGTGTCCAGCAAAATCGGGCTTGTGGGGTTATAATTTTATCACTATAAAAATTGCACGTTGTACTAAACAACACATCTTCGCGACGGTACTACTTTTCCTTTCAAATTTCGTACACTAGTTCCCACACCATTTCTCTGTGTGAAAATCGATTTTTGTGATCTAAAACTTTTCCGTGCCGTGGATACAACAATCGTTAACACCGCGGGTTAGAAAACTACAGGCACATTTTTCAAACGGGAAAACGTGCCCGACTGCCCGTAGTTTGTTCAACTGTATCTCCGTAACGGATGAAATAGAAGTTAATGAACGAATAAAATCAATAGCTATAGGACTCCTCTATCCACACTCCGAATTTGACACGTTTTCAACACTCGTACGTGGAGAAATGAGGATTTCTAACTAGCAGGGTTAATGATTGTTGTATCCACGGCACAGAAAATGTGTAGATCACAAAAATCGATTTTCACACAGAGAAATGGTGTGGGAACAAGTGTACGAAATTTGAAAGGAAAACTTAGTACCGTCGCGAAGATGTGTTGTTTAGTACAACGTGCAATTTTTATAGTGATAAACTTATAACCCCACAAGCCCGATTTTGCTGGACACTGTCTCATATATGGTACTGTATAATTTCAGAACAACATTAGGCAATAGCAATATAGCGTGAGATATATACCACACACTGCATGACACACACACGTACCTACACACACACGTACCTACACACACACGTACCTACACACACACACACACACACACACACACACACACACACACACATGCACACACACACGCGCGCACGCATGCATGCATGTCACACGATTAGTGCTGCACAATATTGCATATCATGTCAAATAAACTGCACACGGCGCAGCATATTGACATGCAATATCAAAATGCTGGCGCTCTTTACAGTTTTAATGTTTAACTCTTGAGCTGTGCAATTTGTGCCGAGAGCATGCATGTTGAGTGAGATCTTGATTTTGACATTTTAGATGTCTCAAGCAGTATATGCAATCCATAATATATTGGTCACAATTCTGATTCTAAGGCGGAGCGGAGCTACTTGCATGCGTAAACAAAAGCTGCTTGAGTATCTCTGACCGTAGATTAACTTACAATACTGAAAGCTTTTATTAGAGGATAGCGTGATATCACGCAATAGCAATAAATACATAACGCTTATACATGTACACGTTATCGCATTTAGGTCGAAAGACATACGCACTACACAAGGAAAACTCACCTAGGTGTCTAGACCAGTACAGTGCAATAAGACTTAACAACTGATTAGCTTTGATTCATTATATACCGGATACAATATTGCTACCGTATATGCCAAATAAAAAAAAAATTGCATACATGTATAGGCCCAGGCTGCATCATTCAGTATCATTTTTTGAACCAAACCAATACAAGTACGTATTAAAACATGCAACACACAAAATTATCATAAACCTGAATGTTAAAGCAAAGCTCTGGCATTCACTGTAATGAGATTTAGATCAGTTATGTCGCATGCATGGAGGTACATGTAAATGGTGGAGATGCCCTTGCATACTATAAGCAACCAATGTGGTCTTCTCGATTTAATTTCTCTGAAGCGAATCACCTCGGACAATGTTTTTAGACTTTAAAGGTTTGTATAATGGTAATAATACTAGTGTGCATTGCTATCTATAATTAGAATACCGGCCACAAACCTTGCATCCAATGACCCTAAGTGCTCTGTGCTGGGCTGGGTGTGTGTGTGTGCCTTCTGCAGTGGAGAGCTATAGTAACTGGGTGAGGAAGCATGTGGACATTTCTCTCTTCTTGCAAATTGCCTTTCATTCTGCTCTACAAGGCAAAAGGCTAGGTATACCGAAGGACATTTATGTGAGGCTGAACATCACCCTGCTCAGATATATTGCAAGCCAGATGTGGACAGCATCTGGATATGCATTCGCTGATATAAATAGCTACATGTTAGGTTAGTTCTAGTACTTGTGCAAACAAATGTCAGGGCTACCTATGACATGCAGGTTGACCAAATAGACTGATATGGTACGTTCTTGTATTATTATAATTATTTACATTACAAATATTACTGATATCATATTATAGAAATGCAATAAAGAAACCTATAAATGTACAATACACACTTAACACCCTAAATGTTACAGATGAAAAACACCTTGAGGAGAATCATTGTTGTGTTAACACTGATAAGGTAGAGGTTCAGTCTGCTATAAACAATCTATAATACGACTATGGCCTTTTAGGAGCTGGTTGCTATGCGAAGGGCCTAGCACTCATAATATCACAAGATAAATGTGCAGAAACCTATAATTATATATATGATTATATATATAAACACAATGTAGCTATATATACCATACTACTCTAAGTCAAGCTTCAAAATCTATACAGACTGAGGTGAATGATCCCATATAATTGCTCTGGCATTTGAGTTGCTCTACACATCAAGTTTTGACTTTGACTTGCTTCTTGCGGATGTATGAACAGAAGAAAGTATGCCATAGAATTCAACATCAACAGGCCTACAAAGCCCATTCCAATTCAGAACACATTTCGTCATTGGCTGCATGCTTCTGAGCTGCTGCACCTGCGTCCAGTAAAATGGTGATAGATGTGAAATCCAGGTCCAGCATAGCAGGGTTCTCATGATAGCTGCCTGGGTTTTCTCATATCTTCATTCACATATACCAGCCAACTCTTCATAATATTCCACTCCATGCCAGGTTTTTCATCTACTATATCTATTGCATGGTTAAAATGCACACTATTAATCTACATGAATGAATGAATGAATTTGCATGCATGTACATGTACAAACATGTGCATGTAGTAATATATAAATTGTACACATATACATTAATTGTCATGAAATTAAATACATGTACATGTGAGAGTAGGTTTTTAGTGCTGGGATCAGAACCATGTCTTTCACAAGATATCATATATGGCATCACAATAAAATTAAAGCCATACCTTAGAGGGAAGGATTGCAGAAATCTACCTGCCAGTCTAGGGGCATTCTAAAGAGAAAGCAGGGTCAGGTTTATACCAGATGATATTGTGTTTCTTCATATACATGTATATGTGCCTAGGTCAGTGCCCAAGGGGTGCACTATGAAGTTTGGCTAGGACTTAAGCGTAGGAAAAAAATTATAAAGGTAATTCATTTTAAACAGCTGAAACCTGCTACATGCACACACATCACACACTGGTAGTCATGCAAATATCTTTCATATAACAGTTGAAAGGATCATAAAATTCAAAAAAATTTGCCTGGTGAACCCTTTTGGCTCTATGGTTATATAATGCATTTTAGGGGGGGGAATTCCATGGTGCATACAGGTGTGCATACAGGTGTAGTATGAAAACAACTCCTTATATGGTTTGGTTTGTGCTGACCAATATTATATTCATCATTCTGCACAAACAGGTCTTGTGCACCTGTAAATGTACATGCAGTACATGTATATAAGTAGCTCTATATGATCTCCAGGCTACATGTACACAAACACATTTGCATGTCTCATATTCACATGTACAACTATAGCCACACAAACAAACTTGATGCCTATACAGTGCCTGCTCACAGATCAGGAAAATATTTCATTGAGAGTTAGGAAAACTCTTGGTGTACTTTGCCAAGGGGCGAGCTACTCCACTAATTGGATTCATCCTTACCTCTATTTTGCTACAGTGGTAATTTTCACCTGGTACAGAAGAAACGATTGATGTACTTAGCAAATCCACCAGGGGTTGACCTCTCTCCTCTTGTGCCTATGATGTACACAACTCTTCTTAATACGCCCCCTTCTTTGCACCTACCTGTACTATGTAATATCTGCACGCTCACTTCCTAGCCAGAATATGAGCTTACTCCACTGACATTTGTCTGCAACGTCCATCTGCCTCAATGAGCCAGATACCTGAATGCAATTGATCTGTGTTCTGTATATGAATGGTTGGCAAAGCTGTCCTAAATAAAAAGCAGTTTCTGATGTCCCAGTTTTGATGTCCCAAATCACCTGTTTTGGTCATTTGGTACCATACACATTTGTCATACGAAATGACCATTTCCATCCATATGTTGCATAATGCATGAGCATGAGAGCATTATAAATAACATCACTCACACACTGTACTTTTTTTCCCTTGTGTCGTGCTTTTCATCCTCGCATAGCAGAAAATAGTGTGCTTGTTGGCAAAACTAAAATGAGTTATCGTGGTATGGTCGGATTAGGATAACTGCCCTCCTGCTACCCTTAATGCATGCTCCAGATTTAGATGATTGACAATGTTCTGACGTGACTGATATTCCAGGTACATCCTTATTAATGCATACCTACACCAGACGTCTCAACCTGAGGTGTTACACATCAGATGCTCAATCTAGGTGCATAACCAAGAGAACAAGAGTGCATGTGTATCATCAAGAAAGTGATACGTGAGGTAAAATTGAAGGAACAGTGTACTGTATAGTCAAATTTTCCACCTTTGGGTTGGGTTCAGGTTGTGTCCATCCCTCCACCAAGGTAACAAAGCAAGGTTGAAGCTTATATTCTGGCTAGGAAGTGTGCGTGCAGGTATTACATACACGTAGCACAGTACTAGTGAGAATTACAGGTAGGCAGGGTGCAGAGAAGGGGGTGGATTAAGAAGTGCTGTGTACAGCAAAGGCAGAGAGGAGAGAGGTCAACCATAGGTGAGTTTGCTTAGTTTCTTCTGTACCAGGTGAAGATTACTGCTGTACATGTAGCAAAAAAAAAAAAAAAATAGAGGTAAGGATGACTCCAATTAGTGGGGTGGCTCGCCCCTTGGCAAAGTACACCAACAGTTTTCCTAACTCCTGATGAATATGCCTTATTTCACAATCATTGAGCAGGCACTGTAGATCTACATCTGTTCCCACCCCTTTGGTGGGATCATCTTGCCTCTCACCACCATGCTTGTTGATTTGGCAGATGTTATGTTTCATACATTTTAGGGGGTGCATAGTATGAAAACAACTCCTTATATGGATTGGTTTGTGCTGACCATCATACTGCACAAACAGGTCTTGTGAACCTGTACATTTGGCCACAATGGATGCAGACAAACTATGCATGCTAGAGAGATAATTTAAACACTGTTGGATAGAGAATTTAACGTAGATTACAACTATACTAACCATAGGAAAGGTTTTATGAATCCTGGTACCGAAAACTCACTTTTCGGCAATAATGTATGGGAAAAGTACCAAATACGGAACAACCATATCAAAGGGTTGTTATATAAACACTCAACCGCATGGGGTTTGCTTTGGGCAGGGGGCAGGTGCTGCTTGCTAAAAAATGAAACGTCTATCCTCTGGTTGCCTAATTATGGCCAATAAACGACAGGCCTGTCTCCACTACGTGGGGAAGATGCTCATCCTGAAGACACCATTGTAAGCATTATTGAGGATGGTGTGGCACAAGAGGTGCAGAGGCGGGTTGATCTCAAGGCTGCTGCAATGACAACAGAAGATCTGCAGTTATGCCTAAATAGTCAATTCAGTACAACTCCATCTATGTGGCTGCATGTGCAATACATCCTGAGAAGGTGCAACATGCTGAATGGACCTCTTCTCAAAGTTCAAAAAGTACCACTGATAATTCAGATGGAGAAAGCTTATATCCACAGGACAACGCTATCCCTACTACAAGTACTCAATTTAAGCGTTTGAAAGGTTTAGCTCAGTGCATGACTTCAGCACAATGGATCGATGAATTTAAGGCTGCTGAGGAGAGAGATACATGTAGCTGAGAAAGAAGAGCGACGCAGAAAAGGAGAAGCAGCTCTAGAAGAAAAGGCTGCATTAGAGCGCACGAAAGCTATAATGAAATCAGGAGGTCGCAAAGGAGCACAATGCTGCACTCCTAGCTTGCCAATTGCTCGAGGAACTAGTGGGTCAATCAGATTCATTGATTTGCGTATGATCCATCATTGCAAACCCATAACTTTGATTAAATTTATAATGAGATTTAGTGTTCCTTAATAGGGGTGCGTTCCACATTCGGTCCCTTTGCTCTACAGTATGTGTATATAAGTAGCTCTATATGATCACCAGGCTGCATGTACACAACCAGGTTTGCATGTCTCATTTACCACCAGAGGAGGAACTGGGGGGGGGGGGGGGGGGGGGGGATTAACTCCCCCCCCCCCCCCCCCCCAACTTTACTTTGAGCATGATTTATGATTTTATATTATTACGTACTTAATTTACCAACTGCATGGAAGCTATAAAGCGCAATATCAGGACTCTCCCTCCAGTAGTTGAATCGGCCGAACGCAGACAACCACCCCCCCCCCCCCCCACACTGGTTGAACCCCCTATCATTGTGTATTCATAGTTTTACCCCCCCACTATAAAATACCTTCAGCTGCCCCTGTATTCACATATACAACTATAGCCACACAAACAAACGATGCCTATACATCTATTCCCACCCCGCTGGAATTAATTTAACCATTACTCAACATCTGTACTGGGTCATTCATAGTGGAATCATCTTGCCTCTCACCACCCATGCTCTTTGAATTGGCTAGTGTTATTTATGATACAATAGCTCTACTGTGATTTTAATATTGCCCAAAAATTAATTAATTTGTCCATAACAGATATGGGTTACTAAACTTTTGACCTTTTGCATAACTTTTTGGTCTTTGCATAATAGTATCTCTGGCATGGTTAGTCCTAGGATAACTTGTAATTGAGGTTATATATGTGTGTAATTATGAAATAATGGTGAAATTGAAATTGAAAGAACAATTATGATAAATACCACAGCAAGTTCTATTTCTCAAAAACTTTATTCCCATTTTCAGCAGACATACTAAGCCTACACAATGGTCAGCCTACCTGAGAAAAACCAGAGCAGAATCTTCTAAAGTTTTTTTTTAGCACTGCATGTGCTCAGTTCCGAACAACCTGCTAATTTAATAGGTGTGCACTTTTATAGTGTATTCAAAATTCATTGCTGCCAAAGTAAAGTGTACTGTCAAAACAAAGGGGCAGGGAGAAAACACAAATGACATTTAGCTACATGTAAGGTACCAGTCATGCTCTCTTGCTTTGTAAGAGTATAGGTTCCACCAGTATGTGTAGTTGGGTTCAGCTGTGAGACAGAGACAATCACATTATTTCACAAATGTCCACAGGTGAATGATGATGCAGGAAAATTTGGATGGAAGAAGGTTACGATGACAGAGCTGGCCTCAGCATCCATATCCATTACACAGCCCAGCCAATCAAATCCATCATATTCTACAATATGTCAGTAACCATGCATGGAAGTCAGTTGCAAAGCCCCATTGCTAGTTTCTGGTTAACTCATTCCCATCATGAATAGTTACACTCTGAGTACTGCTTCATCTCGATCCACCTTATTAGGTCAAAAGCAGTTTAGTTAGAGTACCTGGAATTGTCCTGGCTGCAGCAAATCGTTTGTTGAGGACCTGGTGCTGTTCAACAAAAGATTTGCTGCAGTGAGGAAAATTCCAGGTGCTCAAACTACACTGCTCTATGGTGGTAACCTTCCTCCATCCACATTTACCTGCACCATCGATATCATTCACCTTTCCAAACCCCTGTGGACATTTCTGATATTGTCTCCTGGGTGAATCAAATTACAGCTACTGACAGAACCTACACTCTCACAAAGCAAGAGATGACTGAAGCAACATATCTGCATCATAGCTGAATGCCCCTGTGTTTTTTAGTTTCAACTATCAAATCACATACTTATTGAATTAGCATGTAGTATACAGAACTGAGCACATACAGTGTTTAACAATAACTAAAAATAATTCAGCTCTGGTTTTTCTCAAGTTGGCTGACCATTGTGTAGGCTTATTGGCTTTTAAAGAATGGGAATTTTTTTAATGAAGTTTTTGAGAAGTGTTATTTATCATAATGGTTCTTTCACTTTTTATTTCATTGTTATGCACAGATAGCCCATAGTGAAATGTATGATTAATATTCACTTGGTTATCCTAGGACTAGCCATGCCTGAGATACATGTACTAATATGCAACTGAAGACAAAAAGGGTAACTTTTGTACACAATGTAACTCATATACATGTATCTGTGTGAGTATGCACATGTAGAAAAGGAAGCTTTGGCAATTGCTTTGGAATCAACCAATAGTATTTAATTGCCACAGATAATAAGCCTTTAGCTGCAATTATGAGGCCCAGGACCAGTATTCTAAAATTGGCACTGTCCCATCGACAGAGATGGGCACTGATTCGAGGTTTTAAATAAGTGATCCAGCAAAATGCAATTCTATTCACAACGAAATAAAGTGGGTGTTATGACTGAATCCAAGTGCTGGAATACCTATATCAAGGACCCCTTCCTTAGGAACAAAAAAATTACCTTTTTACGCTAGTTCTGCCCTTGGTTCCCCCATTTGAAATACTTCTTCAATGTATACTACCCTCAGTCTTTAGCCTTCAGGATGTGTCAGTTTGACCCTTATCCCTCATGGTCCCAAAGTCATAGTCCACAATTACTAATTTGCTATACAAGCTGCATGCTGAGTTATAGAGACCACGACAACAGACTACAGGTAATGGAAAACAAAAAATAGATTTTTAACCCCAGAATTTTTATCCATTTAAAAATGCTATCAGTACTACCTGGTGTGTATTAAATAATCAAGCTTTTCGAATGACGATGTATAAAGTCATCGTTGATCCAACAATGCTACAGGCACTGTAATTTCTTGTTGTGTAAATATATGCATGGAGTAAGAGGACAGAGCCGTAGCATCCAGTACAGCCGGTCCGGCCATGCATAGCCTGACCTGATTTACATGTATAGCCAGAAACATTTTAATGATTATGATTATTAGTGCGTATTGGAGACAATCTACGACGATCAATATGCACAATCGTCTCATGCTTGAATGAATTTGGCAGCTCACGAGAACGTACAGTACGTGTTAAAGCTAAAGTACCGCCCTGTGCCATATTCACGCACATGGTATAGGGTAGCGCCACCCGCGAGTACCGATATGTCGCGGTTGTCTTGAATCGAATATACAGCATACAGAAGGGATAATTATATTTAATTATATATACATACCTGATTCCAAGAGATCGTCAGCTCTCACAGCACTCGATCCATACTACAACTGCTTCGTTATTCAAAAAACGTGCTCCGTACCAAGGAATTTTCGAAATTAAAACAACAGTTTTATCCAATTAAGCGGATTACCGGTATCCTGTATTTCGTTGTTACGTACCGCGTACCGTAAGGCCAAAAGGAAGGTGGATTGTAACATTACATTGTTTATCTAAGTTATCAAGCATGGAACAGCCTTTAACCACCCCAGGAAAGCTTCAATTTGTGATTGTAGCATTTGTTATAGGCAGGGCCGGTGAGAGCCGTAGTGACGCCTAGTCTCTCGTACCATGACGTAATGTATGGACGTCATGACTAAGTGAGGCCCGGGGTAACAGATCGTTTGGGGGCCCCATAGGCCCCGGAAATACGAGCGGGGGGAGGGGGGGTCCCCCTGGCCTTGAGATTGGCCATATACAAACGGAGGGGGGGAGGGGGGGGGGGGTCCCCCTTGACATTGACCAAATAGTGTACAAGTTTTATACATCCGTAGTACATGTACGTTTCAACTGCATGCATCACAATGTAAAGATTAATGGAAATCAGATTAGTAGAAATAAAAATGAAACTTACTTTTTTTCGTCTGGCTCCTTGTAAAACTTTCTGGGCAGAAATAATCCTCGTCATTGTCTGATTCAAAGGTAAATAAATCCTGCATGTTGAAGATGGTCAATGCATTTCAAATGTGAAGTACATTTGTGTATTGCACCCACATGCACTATATTT
Source organism: Spongilla lacustris (assembly GCA_949361645.1). Lineage (NCBI taxonomy): Eukaryota > Metazoa > Porifera > Demospongiae > Spongillida > Spongillidae > Spongilla > Spongilla lacustris. Next base: position 4,885,390 of record OX442416.1, on the reverse strand, counting down.
CATTCCCTTCCTCGTCGATGAAGCTGGAATTGCAAATCAGACAATCCCAGTCTTCAGCAGCTTCTTCCTTTTCCATACACGTCAACACCTTTTCTCTGCTTATCTTTTCCTTTTGCCCTGTGCTTTTGTTTCCCTTTCTTCTTTAACAGCTTCTGCTTTTCCTTTTCAGCCTTCTCCTCATCTGTCAGCTGTTTCCAGCATGCACTTACCGTGCTTGTAACTGCAGAGGATAACGGAAACTTCCTCTTTCTTCCTGCAGTTTTGCTAGTTGTCCAATTGATCTGAAAGCTGCTTTAGTAAAACTAGTGCAATACTACACTGAAGCTTGGACCAGTATGCTGTCAATCCTGATGTACAGGCCTAGGGTTCTTCATGAGCACTTGCCACAGTAGCTGGTTATATATGATGGTGGTGGGGCTTTACCTGATGTTGAAAAGGTAGAGGATTTGCTTCATTTTGATTCAGTGTGCTTCAAAAGAGTCCCCTATAACAGCTTCAAAGAAGTCTCCAGTTCAACCAGCTTTAAAGCTAATAGCAGTTCCAAAAGAGTCCTCTGTTCCATCATCAGCCACCTCGATCTAAAACACCAGCTTTACCAAGAAGGGACTGAGTCAAAACAATACTCTGCCTCCATTACTGAGCACTACAATATGATACATTGTATTCTTTCACTCATCATGTGGTTTTTTTTTTAAACTGAGAACAACAAAAACATATGCATTCATGCCTATGTAAGCTATTAATTCATGCAAGTAATAGGCCTAGGCCTATAGTTCAGTTCTGTCCAGATCGAGGAATTGAAGTTATCTCTGCATAAGCTGAAGTAGTACATGTACATCCTCTGACTGAATAAAAACAGCAGATCAGAACAGAACAAATGCACTCATGCTTAGTCCTTCTATTGAAAAGACCGCATACCGCATTCGGAAATAGAACACTGGCACCCCCCTCCCTGGCGAACACTCCTTTGCAACATGCACAACTTTCACTACTTCCACATAATCAATTGGATACATTTTGGAGCCTAATGGTTGCTACTATTTTATTTGATGAGGTAGGAGTAGTCGCCACCCCTGACAAATATATCAGCGTAAATTACTATTGCATGGAGTATTCGCCACTCCCCATGGTTCCAAAGCCAGTATGTTTCATTAAACAGGAAACAATTTACATTGTTCAGATTAACTGCTCTTGAAAAACATGAAAAAAAAACCCAGAGCATTTTGATCACATCCTAAGCATACTGAGAAACTTATAAGCGCTATAGACTACCCTAGCATGGTAAGAGGTATGACTGCTTTACAAGAATATCCTCCACACGCTAATACTACATTAGTAAACAGTGATTTGCATAATGTCATAATGATGAAATGATGAACATACTTGTCGACATATTGTTAACATCTGGTAAATGTTTTCTTGTTTAGGCTGCCTTAACGTCCCTGAATGTATGGATGTGTTATGTATTTGTATGTATGCTGTGTGTGTTATTATGTGTATGTATGTTGTGTGTGTTATTATGTGTATGTATGTTGTGTGTGTTATGTGTATGTATGTTGTGTGTGTTATGTGTATGTATGTTTTTTTGTGCGTGTTGTGTTTGTGTGTTGCGTATGTGTGTTGTGTATGTGTGTTGTATATGTGTGCTGTGAATGTGTGTTGTGCATATGTATTGTGTATGTGTGTTGTGTGTTGTGTTTGTGTTGACATGACATGCAAATAGATGCTGGCAGTAATAAAGTGATAATCATTATGGAGAGAAGTGGTAATTTTAACCGTATAGCAGTAGTGGTATCATAATAAGCATTTTAACAATCTGGTTAACAGTATCATTACTAAGGCTAACAGTTGTATTTAAAGTAGCATCTGCAAGTTTATGCAATACATACAATGTATACATGTACATTCCAGTACTAATATGATATTCATTCTATTATATTGCAGAAACTGCCTCGGTGCTCACTGAATCATACAGGTAATAAATCATTTTCAGCCTAGCTAATCTTAGGCTCTCATGCTACCAAATCTAATTACATGTACATATACACGTTAATTTGTATACCATAAATTAATTTTAATAAATTGAAGACATCATGGGTCTTCACCAGCACATAGCGCTGTGCTGAATGCCAGATGAGTGAGTATGTGCCAAAATCACTTGCAATCTCCTGCTTGTCAGTATCCATTATTCTTACATTTATGTGAGATTCACTACACATCAAGAATGTGCAGATGTTCTTTATTGTTGCCTCAGGAATGGTGGAATGCATGCAGGCTGTCATATACATTTATGGTGAATATGGACATTGAATGGATGATATATGTTCAACCAGTGGTTTCCTCCAGAGTGTAATACTTGCACAAATTCATTTCGTCCTACAGCATCACATGCCTTTATATCAACCAGTAGTGTGTCTTGAAGTCCTGGTGTACCATGCAAACATTTCATCAGGTTTTGATTAGCATTGATGAGATACGATCATTCACCCAATCATGCTCACTTTCAAGCACTATTCTATAGTAAAATAGAGAGTAGTATAACAACTGGCACAACATTGCTATGTGAATTTATACAGTACCTGTCTGTTTCATACAATTGAATGTTTCTGTGAGCGCTCGGTTTTACAAGCATGCACAACATCAAAGATTAGGTCATACGTGTTAGATATACATGTATATTTGTTGTTGTATGTTTGCGCATGCGCAGAGAGGGGAGGCTCTCTTTGGAATAAAGCGATTTTGGGCCGATACTGTATAAACCGGCTTCAATTTACAACGCGGTACTATGGCGTGAATTTAATTAATGTGTATGAAAACACAGTTGATGAATACAACAGAGTTATAGTGTTCAGTCTGAAGAGTAGGTTGCTTTGAATTCTAACGTTCAAGCAAACTGGCAGCACACAAATAATGAGATGAAATATGTTTCTGTTACGGAACAATCGAATTATGAATCATTTATTGATTCATTCCCTCTGCGGTACTTGGCACTGTTTTTTGACAATGGATTACAAAACGGAGTCGCATGGCGCTTCCATTTGGAACGGCGATTCGTCGACGAAATCGCACATAATTTGAACCGCTTCCATGCCATGTAGTATGTTCTCCAAACCGCTCCGAATGGAACCTTCTGGAGTGCGCTCATCACTGAAGTCCAGATTATTGTAGACTATGTCGGCTGAGTGCACTGATTTAACATCGAACCGCTGAGGTGACAAGTCCACCTCTATCTCCTGAATGACGTTGGCCAGTCCCGCAAGTTGATGGACGTCTTTTCTGGAATGGATAGCCCAAAGTGACGTGTTATTGTTGCACACGTACGTGCGTACACTTATTATACCTCTTCTTGCGCCTCCGATAAGCCATTAGAATTGTGATTAACGCACAAATCACGACGCACAATAGGACTGTGATCAAGGCTACCACCAGAATGAGTGTCGTGGCCAAGGCTGTGTGACAAGATACAAGTTTGTGCATACAAACATATATATGATCACGATCAGTTGAATAACAAACAGCATACCTCGTTCTGGAGATAACTTTCTTCAGTGCACTGAAGAAAGATATCTCCAGAACGAGGTTGCGTACAATGGGCAGAAAATTTTTATTTTGTGCTTGGTATATAAAATGTAATAATTACTAAAGATGTGGCACATATGAACTCGGTACCGTTTTTAATTATGACTTTTAAGGTGTTTTTGAAAAAGTTATATTTCCATAATCACACATCCTTTTCTTGCCAAATTCTGGATAGGTATTGCCCCATCCCTTACGTACATATAGTACTTTTTTGATGTTATAGATTCATTCTGCTGGCTGTATCCGAGGCCTGATAGGTTCCGGAGGTAAAACGTATCATAACTCCAACAACGAACATACTTCTAATGCCAAATTTGAATCACTGGTATGAAAATGGTGTCCAACCAAACGCTGACTTTTCGCAATACTTTATAGCGATGGTTCAGGCGAGGCTTAGTGTCAAAAATAGTGCAGCGGTGAACCATTTTGTAAATTTACATACGTGCCACACCTCCATTTCTACGTGACGTCAAACATTTATTGCTTATTATTAAAATGGACGGCTAAGGCACGATTCCACGTAAAAGAAATGTGTATTTGTCAGTGTTTAGGTAGAAAAGACGCTTCATAAAATAAAGGCTGACATTTCCTAGTTCGGGTAAAGCTTACTTTAATGAAAACAAAATGGCAGACAATAAAATCACGATTATATTCCCGCTCCATCGTCGTCTGATTCGGTGCCATCTTCATTAAGTCCAGATCCCTCATCAAAGTTATCTTCTGATTCGCTTTCCTGAACTCTCCAAGCAGTGGCGAGGTGGCTTGTCTGTCACTGGGGGGGGGGGGGGGGGGGGGGGGGGGGGCAAATACACAGACTGCCCGCCCCCCCCCTCCCCCACACACAAACACACATGCTGCCTTTTTGTCAGAGTTTCTTATCTCGCTATAGGGGCGGATGCAGGGCGCGCGCGAAGCGCGCGAAAATTTTGAGGTGCGCGTTCTAATTTTTCCACAGATTGTATTGGAAACTAACTAAGGCGATCAACACCAATAAATAGTGCCCTCTGTTCGAGCAGCACGATAACAATAACAAAAACTGGTAGCAATTAGCACGTAGCCGATTCTAGATCTCATGACATCAGTCAAGCCGAAATTTTGGCCGGAACTATTTACAACTATAGAGCAATGTACTTGGATTGTTTACCTACGTAACCGTACTATTACGTAACAAATGCTATAAATATATATCACGTGGGGTGAAATCCTGCCTTCTTTCCTCCGATCGCCGACGTTCGTTATTGATGAACTCGTCCCCAGCATTATGACTATACTACATAAATAATCATCTTAATTAAACACATTTCGTGTAATTTGCTTGGCGGCTGGTGCGCCCCTATCGTCATTTTAGCGCCCCCTTTTTAAGGCCCGCTGGGGGGGCAATTGCCCCCCCTGCCCCCCCCGGCCACCTCGCCACCGTCTCCAAGTCTTCCGTGTTTATTCCGTGTGACGTCACGTAGAAATGGGAGTGTGGCACGTATGTAAATTTACAAAATGGTTCACCGCTGCACTAAGTTTGACACTACGCCTCGCCTGAACCATCGCTATAAAGGCATTGCGAAAAGTCACCGTTTGGTTGGACACTATTTTCCTACCAGTGATTCAAATTTGGCATTAGAAGTATTTTCGGTGTTGGAGTTATGATACGTTTTACTTCCGGGACCTATCAGGCCTCGGATACAGCCCGCTAGCGGAGTGAATCAAAATAGTACAATATGTATGTAAGGGATGGGGCAATACGTTTCCCGAATTTGGCAAGAAACGGATGTATGGTTGTGGAAATATAACGTTTTTAAACACACCTTAAAAGTCATAATTAAAAACGGTACCGAGTTCATATGTGCCACATCTTTAATAAATATACTCATTCAGTAACTTATACAAAGCATTTAGTGCAGTCTACACGCGGCTTAATGCAGCTGATATATAGGAACATGGATTTATTTCATGCATGCAATTATTTTGCCCGCTTAAACAAGACAATTGTGGTTTTCAGCCGCATTTCAATTTGTTTAGGGTACTGATAAATTGAAATACATTCATTTGTAAACAACTGAAATTCAGGCATCCGTGGTTGGCGACATGTACATGTACGTCGATATCATTCACGAAATATGTGACAAATTAGTGGCAGCAGCTTGACGCCATGCAAGCTATAATTATGAATACAGCTTCTAAAATTGACGTGAATGCATTTAATGCATACACAAGGCAAAATTAATACAGTTCAATCAAATAGGTCTCTGATATACGTGTGTAGTTTTTTATAGGACAAATATTTACAATATTGATATTAACCGTAGCGGCTGCTGAATCAGCCATTAGGTTAGCAATTTTAGTTGCCTATTATAGGGTTAGGGGCAGTGATGCCGCGGCCAGCAAGGACCGTCCGTGACCGTATTCATTTGACGGTTTTTGACGGCCGACCGTGACCGTGACCGGGAAGCTTACCGATCACGTGATTGAACCGTGAAAAATAATTGGCCGTCAATTTTATTTGCTGGCCGTCCGTGGCCGTCAGAACTTTTGACGGTCCATTAAGCGTCATCAGCGTCGCGTGCAGTGTCTTCTTTTTTTTTCCTGCGTGGCAAATGTCGTCTTTCTAAGAAAGCTAAAACCTTTGAGAATAAGCCACCTGTACTGTATAATCTATGGCGCGGTGAAGTCTGCAGGCTGCAGCACACCCGACTGTCACCAACTGAACATGTGGTTTACCGTTATGGAACCATTTTAAGTTATCTCGTCCCCAGCCTGATATTGCATTCGCACTTTTCGCATAGCGGTGATGTAATCCATCCGCTGCTGCCGAATGTGGGTCTGGGGACGAGACATGCCATGATTATGCTCTGTTTGCGAAAAAGAAGGTGTTATCGCGTGGATTCCGAGTTCTCTACTAGTTGAAACTCATTGTGAAGATGGAGGATGGATCTAGCCAGGATTGAATCTGTGCTCTTTCTCAGATGCAATAAAGACTTTAGTTAATTGAATCTGCTCTTTCACACTTGTTCTGCCATATCGTTCATGAACCATTTCTATTGATACACGGATGCCAAGCATAATTACTGACCGTCCGTAACCGTATAAAATTTTGACGGCTGACGGCCAGCCGTGTACGTGACCGTATTGAAATCATACGGTCCATCTTTGACCGTGAACGTGACCGTTTATATCCAAACGGCCAGCCGTGAACGTGACCGGATTGTAAAAAGCTGGCCGCGGCATCACTGGTTCGGGGTACAATAGCTGTGAGATCATTAAATCCTTTAAGTAGATAGAGGAGCACCGACTAATTAACTATACTGACGAACAAAAACGTGCTTGCCTGAGCACTTTCGATAAAATCTTTCAAACAGTGCAGTACTGCATATATCATTCTAATACGTATAGCCGTAACTCTGGTAAAAGTAAAACCTTCTGCGTCATCTATACAGTGCACAGTGATAGATCTGACGGCATCAACTGAAGGATACTCGCAACGGTCGTATATGTAATTTAATTCAGTATCACATTATTCGTTCACTGCAAATGACCATGCAAAAAAAATACGCCATGCTAATTAAATCAAGGTAAACATAATAGTTGTGCTGTACCTCCCTTTGACGGGTCAATCGACGATGTAGCTTGCTGGGTGACTGCCTCCAGGACTGTACTTGGGAGTGCATTTGTGACTGCGTTCGTGATAGTAGTTGTGAGTACATCTGAGATGAATTCTGTGACTGTAGCTACAGTTTGTGAAAGTGAGCGAGAAAAGAGAACAATATTTGCGTGTAGTAGCAGTTTATTAAGTATGCGGGTATCTGTTATTAAAACAACCTACCGACAGACCGCGCGACCGACGTGCTTATGTATCTTTTTGTTTCGCTCAAAATTTACATAGGGGTAGCATTAATGTATTTATCCCAGTCAAATAACTTCACTGAGAGCCCGCACATAATCGCTTGGCACTTGTAAAACTGGCAGTGCCATGCAGATTGATTGACGTTTACCCTCCAGTGGTGATTTCCTAATTTGGTTAGCAATTGGAAGGGGTTATTTAAAGCGGGAGTTATCACAGTGCCAAATCAAAATTATCCACAGGGTGTATTCAACCCGGTGTACGCGTGTTTTACTGTAGTGGAGGATACGCGGTGTATACTTCGAATGCATAACGAGCGTATCTATACTCTGTTACTCTTGTTATACACAATAGCTGTATAACGCACGATGCACATCGTGTATAACGTGAGTTTACATTCTGCATACACTTGTTATACACAACGATTGTATAACGCGTGAGACATTAAGCGGAAAACGAGTGTACGCATACAGGTGTGAAATATGCGATGATCACTATGAAATCACGTGGATCGATCACGCGGTGGCAGCTGGCAACTTCCATTCATTTACAGCGGTCATCAAAGAAGCTAAGATGTCAGTATCGATTCGCTGGACTAGCTGCTAGTGCAATGGACTCATCGAAGTATTTGTACTTGTGTGGGCCGGTATAATGATTGGTAAGTAAGATAAGATATTGTATATTGACCGTTGTATTTCGTGCTTTGTAGCGTGGAAAACTGCGGTATAGAGCTTACACCCGATATATAGAAGATAGTGCACCGGTAAGACAAAGGTTTGGATCCTTTATTGTTACAGGCTGTTTCACGCATGTGCATGCGCGATTTAATACATCAATGTGTATTTGCAGGATGAAATCGTAAGTCATTGCTGCAGAAGGTTTAAACAGCAAACGGTAAGTCGCTTACAGAGTGAAGTTAAACAAACTGCCCCATGCAGCAGCATTCACAATCCGCTCTCAGCAAATTAAAGAGGACGGACAAAACAGCAAATCAACATGGTATGGCAAGATTTAGTTGTATAGGCATGCAGCTACGTTAACATCTTTTCTTTCATCTAGCATCTCTGACCGGGGAGCATATATGAACAACATAAGAGGCGGCGAAGGCAAACATGCAGGAAGCAAGCAGCCAAGCGGGCACAAAGAGGAGTACAGAAAGAAAAAAAGAAGATACATTTGGCAACGTTCATGCAGCCACTTTGACTGAGCTGGAAAAGACTGAGAACTTCTATCTTTTATACCTGATTTCATCTGTACTGTATTCGTTTCGATATCACACAAGATAACTTGCAATATTAATAATGGTTATGGGACAATATGCGGTGATAAACGGAAGGCATGCCTGTGCTCAAGCATTACGGAGTTATACTGGTTGATTATAGCCTGCACTGTACCAAAAAAAGGCTTGTTATACACCCGTTATATGCGCGTTTACTCATGTTATCCTCGCGTCATACACGGTTGTATACATAGTGCTATCCACCAACATTACACCCGATCGGATGTCAGTCTCCTTCCACACGTTATCCACCGGTGTAAGCAGCATGTTTAGATTCACGTAAAACGCGTGTATACAAGCAGTATACACGCATTATACATAGCTGGAAAACAACGTTTTGGCACTGTGTATTTGGTAGTGAGGAATAAATTAATGCTGTAAATCCGAAGCGAAACATCGCTAATCTCATACATGGAAATGCGAAATGTAAATTGAGGTTTTCCGTAATATCTATAAGGCCATTGACTTCTAACGTTGTATTGCATAATACCCATTGTTCTCATATTAAAACTGTGTACTAGAGTCAAAGCGATACTGATGCACGTGTAACAAGAAAGTATCTTTCAGTGGGGATTTTAAAAAAAATAATCCTTTTTTACGCCTACATTTCGGGTGTACTAAGGGTAAACATCTTGCTTGCCTATCATGTAATTGCAAAGAATTTTAAGAACCTAAGTTTGTCGCGGTTTAGTGGCGATCACCATTATCAGTTAACCTTGGTGTTTCCTAACACAGGCGCTCATAAAAAAATTGCGATTCGTGTATTCTACTGCATGCAGTGGTGTGTTTTGCCATGCTAATCAATATAAACATGCTGTACCTTCCTGAATCGACGATGTAGCTTGCTGGGTGGCTGCCTTCAGGACTGTACTTGGGAGTCCATTTGTGACTGCTTCCGTGATAGTACTTGTGAGTACATCTGAGATGAATTCTGTGACTGTAGCTACAGTTTGTGACAGTGAGCGAGATAATAGAACAATATTTGCGTGTAGTAGCAGTTTATTAAGTATGCCGGTGTGGGAGGGCGGATTGTCCCCCCGTGCAGAATGTCCCCCCGGACATTCTGCACTAGTGCACAAATGTCCCCCCGGACATTCTGCACTAGGGCAAACTGTCCCCCACTAGGGTAAAATGTCCCCCCCCCCGGACACTCCACACTATAGGGCGCAATGTCCTATCTGAAGGCAGTTATAAACGTCCAACAGGCTGGTTTTTAACAAAGACCCGTCCTTATATAGCGTAAAAACCTCCAGGATGGGAATACATGTGGTTCTAATGTTCAAGCAATAATTCAATTAATTCATACGTCAACATTCCACAAAAACCCTCCAAGTAAGGTTTTTACAATATTTCCACCCTGGACGCAGGATGCATGGTTTTTACGTTATTTAGGATGTGTTTTAGTCTGGGTACCCGACTGATCGGTTGTACTATAACGCAACAGATGAACTGATGATGGGAATAGCCTTTCCTGAGATATGTCAGGCGGTGCACGCAGTGCGGAGCTGTGTTTATGTGACATTACTTTTCAGGCTATGATCCTACTGATTGATATCTCAATATACTTCAATCTCTCCTACTGATGAGATTTCAGCCATGAAGTATATCAATCACCACTCCTTAAGGAATTTTCAGTAATAATGTATATATATGTGTGTATATTGGTTTCAGTGAGTGCTTTGACGACACGGAAAGGATAAGAGCTGTGTATTCGTTAAGGAATTTAATACTAAAATTCTAAATGTTCGTGTATGTGTGTCCGTATTGGTTACAATGAGTATTTCAAGCGGCGGAACGACATGCAGCTATAATGGCGTCAACGCGATCCCGTGTACTGCCGTAAACATTTCCTAGCCTTGTCATAGATGAAATAAAATGTTATGAGGGGGGATATTTTACCCTGGAGGGGGACAGTTAGCCCTAGTGTAGATTGTTCGGGGGGACATTGTACATGCACTAGTGCAGAACATCCGGGGGGACATTGTACACTAGTGCAAAACGTCCGGGGGGACAAATTTTAGGGGGGACAAATTTTTAGGGGGGACATTGTGCATGCACTACGACACCGGCCCCCCCCCCCCCCCCCCCCCCTCCTCAAGGATCCGCCACTAAACGTACGAATACTGCACAATACTGTCAGCAGATTGACACAGTGCACATAACAATACTACACGTTACATATACATGTAACTGCATGCATGCCTCAAAATGATTAGCTGTACAGTACAGTGATTATCTTAAGGTAAGCTTGATGCATTTCGTTGCAAATGGTATATCTCTCCGTCCGATACTGCGCTTGGAAGCTTTAGAACATTGAGCGTAACGAAGGTTGTATGGTCATCGAATTTGTCATGCACAATACTATTCCTTTTTGCTGATATACTCACCACTCATTTTAAAAACAGCTTAGTGCATGCTCTGCTGATGTCTTACTTTCGTAGCTTGAGCCTTTACTTACACTTAGCCGGCTTTATGGGGGAGGGAAGGTCCCATGGGATTTATTTAGCGCGAACTCGCATGCATATAGTAAATATTGCAAGACATTTAGGGGAAGGGCTAATATAATACTGTTTAGAAATACGTTTTGGTAATCACTTTCGCAATTGTGGTACAGCAAATACAAAATTTATCACTCTAAAAAAATAATATTCTGTGCCAATTTTTTTTCAGTATGTAAGCCGTTTACATGATATGATGTATTGTATTGAAAGAAACAAGTTTGAATTTGTTTCAATAAATTACACACTAATACTAACAAGAGATTCACGTAATATTCTGAGCTATAATATCACCCTTAGCAGAACTGTGTAGAGATTGCATGCTATTTGCTTTACCCATACATACCCTTCGTGCGGACACCAAAATAGTTGTTGCATATAAATTCTTAAAATTCTTTGCAATTACATGATAGGCAAGCAATTCATGCATGGAAGCTGTTTACCCTTAGTACACCCGAAATGTAGGCGTAAAAAAGGATTCGTTTTTTAAATCCCCAAAGATACAATGTACTTTCTCGTTACACGTGCATCAGTATCGCTTTGACTCTAGTACACAGTTTTAATATGAGAACAATGGGTATCATGCAATACTACGTTAGAAGTCAATGGCCTTATAGATATTACGGAAAACCTCAATTTACATTTCGCATTTCCATGTATGAGATTAGCGATGTTTCGCTTCGGATTTACAGCATTAATCTATTCCTCACTACGTACCAAATAACTCCCGCTTTAAATAACCCCTTCGTGGTTCACCAATTGCTAAACAAATTAGGAAATCACCACTGGAGGGTAAACGTCAATCCATCTGGCACTGCCAGTTTTACAAGTGTCAAGCGATTATGTGCGGGCTCGCAGTGAAGTTTGTTGGCTGGGATAAATACATTAATGCTACCCCTGTGGCTGTGTAAATCCTGAGCGAAACAAAAAGATACATAAGCACGTCGGTCGCGCGGTCTGTCGGTAGGTTGTTTTAATAACAGATACCGGTGTCGTAGTGCACAATGTCCCCCCTAAAATTTGTCCCCCCTGACATTTTGCACTAGTGTATAATGTCCCCCCGGATATCCTGCACTAGGGCAAACTGTCCCCCTCCAGGGAAAAATGTCCCCCCTCATAACATTTTATTTCATCTATGACAAGGCTAGGAAATGTTTACGGCAGTACACGGGATCGCGTTGACGCCATTACTCAGTAGCTGCATCACCTGCATGTCGTTCCGCCGCTTGAAATGCTCATTGTAACCAATACTGACACACATACACACACACATTTAGAATTTTAGTATTAAATTCCTTAACGAATACACAGCTCTAATTCTTTCCGTGTCGTCAAAGCTCTCATTGAAACCAATATTCACACACATATATACATTATTAAAATTCCTTAAGGAGTGGTGATTGATATACTTCATGGCTGAAATCTCATCAGTATGAGAGATTGAAATATATTGAGATCAATAGGATCATAGCCCGAAAACTAATGTCACATAAACACAGCTCCACACTGTGTGCACCGCCTGACATATCTCAGGAAAGGCCATTCCCATCGTTAGTTCATCTGTTGCGTGATAGTACAACCGATCAGTCGGGTACCCAGACTAAAACCCATCCTAAATAGCCCCCCAAAACCATGCATCCTGCGTCCAGGGTGGGAATATTGTAAAAACCTTACTTGGAGGGTTTATGTCGAATGTTGACGTATGAATTGAATTATTGCTTCAACATTCGACAGAACTAGGGTAGAACCACATGTATTCCCATCCTGGACGCACAATCCGGGCAGGATGGTTTTTACGCTATATAAGGACGCGGGTCTTTGTTAAAAACCAGCCAGTTGGACGTTTATATTATTAACTGCTTTTGTTATCCTATAGGTAGGACATTGCGCCCTAGTGTGGAGTGTCCGGGGGGGGGGGGGGGGGGGGGGGACATTTTACTCTAGTGGGGGACAGTTTGCCCTAGTGCAGAATGTCCGGGGGGTCATTGTGCACTAGTGCAGAATGTCCGGGGGGACATTCTGCACGGGGGGACAATCCACCCTCCCACACCGGCGTGAGGCGTGAGGCGGGGGGTGGGGGCTGTCAGTTGTAACCAAGAGCACATATGCATTGTATATTCACATCGCGCGCCACATTAGCTGTACTATAGGCCATGCGGATATACATGTAGGCTTTTAAACTGAAGGTACTGAACTGATGTTCCAGATAAATGAATGCACCTGGATAGACTGGGGACCCGACAGATGGTTGTACATTGTACTATTAATAATCGTGCAGATTTTTTGTTATTGCATTGATAGTACAACCATCAGTCTGGGCCGTTTTTGTACTACGATACCCCAGTAACTGTTTTTGTGACATGTGTACATCGTGAAGAGTTGTACGTACAGCTCAGTTCTTACATGACACATAAATATGCCAGCCATGCAGTTTCAATGCATGGGCTATCCCATATGCTATCATTCCCCATTTTAGTTTTGGATCGTTCCATCATTTCGTTCCGCGAACACCTGTTTTATTTATTGCATGAGATATAATCTAATGCATAGTGGTTTACTTTGGTCGCGACTCGCGTTTAATTATAATTCCCGCATGATGATCTATACACTTTTTACAAATAAATCTCAACAGCTAACACACAGCCGTAGTGAATGCTTTGCCGTTACGTAAAGCTAACACGTGATTCTAGCGTGAAATTCCTTTCCCATATTGAGAATGCTGCATCGCTATAGGCAGACGAACGTGAAGAAGTTGGCATGAAAAGGACAGGAATCGTTCCACTTACTTTTTTAGCGCTCGTATGTTGCGGAAGCAGCCAGGCCCAGGAAGGAGATTGCCCGTGTTCCAACTACCCCAAAGACATGGTTCTTTGTGAACCTGGAACGTGTGACACACTGCTGGGCAATGGGATCTGGATTGGTAATTACAATGCATGGGATGCCATCCGTAGGTTATTGTCCTGCAGGATACTGTAATTATAACCGATCCGGTTCTTATATCGAAATTTCTGTCAGTGATTTGAACACTGTCAATCTTGAAAATACGACCTGTTTGCCTATGAACAGGAATGGAACTCTCTGTGGAAAGTGCCTGTCTGGATTCGGACCTGCGGTAAATACGTACACATACCAGTGCGTCTCCTAATTTAGTGAGAACCGTTTGCAATGATGCAGGGAGAGGCGTGATATATATGGAAATAGGATCGCATCGTCAATTTCCTTATCATGTGGCCAAAGCATGTGGAGTTCCGGTCCATAGACAAGAGGGTGCAAGATGCTAATTTAATACCGTATTCTGTTCTGAATTTGAATATTATTGGGAACATTCTTCCAAACTTTTGTTTGAGCAGTGACTTGAACAGTTTAGACGTCATCAGTTTGAAGCTTCTAGAGGCTTCCACTCCCCTTCTAACCATAATAGTGATTGTCGTTATCTTGAAATTTCAATATTGTTTGAAATGCAGAATATCGTCACAGTGCATCTTAGTCCTAAAGCGGAGGTTTGGCTTTGTTCACGCTTTTACCGCATTCATCGTTCTCTCTTACAGCAGGTTTTGTGATGTCGTGAGCACGTTACTGAAATCAGGGCAAGTGCGGCAATCAGATCGTACTTTTGTGGTAAAAGTGTATCAATATGGTGAATACGATTACAATGGCCCGGATTTCTGGCGTTATAAAGCTAGTGGTTGGATGCACAATAACGGCCATACTGTGTGTTATACCTCTGCTGTTACTACAGTATCCTTTGCAATGGCTGGCGTATATTTGTACCAAAACCAAAACAACGTGCTACCCATCGGTCCTGATACGCAATATTTTGGACGTGTTTCAAGAATGTTAGGCCACTCCAATAAGATTCCTTGTTTCCCATTTCAATATGACCTACGAGGCATGCGGGCGGGCGGTTCATTTTCATTATTCATTATACATGTATCAAACACAAACCACGTTATGCAACGTCTAAAGATTGCCCTCACAAAAGTTAAACGAAACTAAAGAAGCTCTTTACGGAAGGATGCTCAACAGCTCACACGCCCACTCAACCGCGGTCATGTAATGGAACGTGACGTCACGCACGTACCAATCCTATTCTATTATCTATGCTGGTTTTAATGTAACTAAATCTATCTAGGACTCTATACATGTGCTTGGAAGACATGGTCGAATAGAATCTTCGAAAAAATCGCTAAAGGAGTGTTCTGCTTCAATATGCCAAGGAAGTAAAGTAGTTTTTCTAGACAAACAGTGAAACACGCAACAGATACGTTCAAAATAGCCACTTTTTAGGTCTATGATGAATATAATGAACACGTGATCTAATGATGAACGAAAACATGCGGTACCAAATAATGGTGCGGGCGGGAAATGCATGGGAAACAAGGAATCTTATTGTAGTGGCCTTACAAGGACAATATGTGATACTTTGCAGGACTATATCTGATCCTTCGCCTACTATTGAACTTTACACCACTGTTGCCGTCCAAATCAGAACAATTTTAATGCAGCAGACCACTCTCGTGGTGTTCATCATGCTTCTGGGTATTCTTAAACCGTACAAAATTAAATTGTATAATTACATTGATATCATGATACTAACAAATCTAATGCTTATTGGAGTAGCAAATGGATACCAGTTAGCATTACATGAAGACTTACAGCCATGGATTTGGGTTTTTGCAATTCAACAGGTGCTGATTTGGTTACCCTTGGCTTGCTATGTGCTCTATGGAACATGGAAGGCTATGACAATATTGAAGACTTCTGGATGGTACATAAAGTGTTACAACTGGTTTAAAGCCTTACACCAGAAGTAGGATACCTCTGTGCCACCGATCAAAGAAACCATTGCTGATGATGCATTTGAAAAACTGTTTGAACGCGATACCGCTAAGTTGAAAGGAAATGGATATGTACCCAAAGTGTGACTCACCAGCTTTGGCATTGAAACTAAACTGTAGCGCAAAATTAGCCTATGTATTCATTTCAGGTGCAAGCATGCATAATAATGTATATTATTATTATATAGGCATTACTTCAGTGAGTGCATGGAAATAAAATAGCTATGTGAATAAGATATACAATAGGTCAGAAATACATTTTTCTGTCGTTTGAGGAACAAATTGGACAGAAAATTTGCTCCCAGCAGAATATGAAGGCGTAGCCTATATGCATGTGGTTGCGCACGCAGCAGCATGTAGATCGATAAAGATGGTAAGGGGTGTATGTGAATGTGCAGCTGTAGATATCAGGCAGGGCCGTTGAGAGCTGGCACGGGCCCCAGGGCTATATAGTCCTTCCGGGCCCCATTAATGATTAATGATTACTTAATGGTCCCCATTGGAATGGGTGTGGTAAATATAAAACACCATACAGGGGGGAAATATATACTTTCGTGTATTGGGTTGTAAACGATATTCATTTGTTGGCAAAAAATAAATAAACACTTATACTGCGTGTCGGTATGATTATTTAACATTATATGGATTTGCGCAACCCCTGGATTGTCCTGCGCAAACCCTAGCCTGGATCCATGGTTTGTGGTACAATCCTAGGATTGCTCGTGCGCAAAGCATAGATCAGGACAATCCTGGGGTTGATCGTGCGCAAAGCATAGATCAGGACAATCCTGGGGTTGATCGTGCGCAAAGCATCAGTATATCTGTAATATGTATAATACAAAATCAATAACATGCGTTTGCAGTACAAGAAGCCCCTATGGTGTATACAAATACAATTGTTCTCTACTGATGAGACATGCACCGCGAGCACATGTACAGTGAACTGCGCCATGGTTCGGAACTCTTGAAAATGAGGTAAGGTTCATCACGTCTTGATGAGCAGTCCTTCGTGTCGCCCGAATATGAAATACATTTCCCCGGCCTCGCAGTATATGGAGACAAATTATTTCGTCTGTATGTATAAATTATTTACTTCCACTGAATTTCATGTACACATTTTATTCGTTTATATGTAGGTCGGATCGTCGTTCCTAGAATCCTAGCTATGTCGGTGAAGGTGTTCGTGACGAAGCCTAAACATTATTTCAAAGTTTTTTATCTTTTGGTAGGGTCGCGGTTCTTTTCTCTTACAGCCCTTTCCTTTCTTTTCTGCCACCCGGACTTTGTGCTTGTAAATGAAAATGAATTTAACGAAATTATATACGGTACATGAATTATACATTGTATTCCGTACGGAACGTATATGACTTTATTGCGCCTGCGCAATGATAAAAAAAAAAACATCAATCACAAAAAACAAAAAGAGACCAGCCGGGCGGCCCGGGCCCCATGTTTTACGACGGGCCCCAGGGTCAGCAGCCCCCCCGGCCCCCCCCCCCCCCCCTCCCCCCCCCTCGGCGGTCCTGATATCAGGTGATGGGGAGCACATGTTCTGTACAATGAGTCTTCAGCTGGACGGTATGCGTGCGCATCTGGGCTTGGATATAAGGTTGAGTAAATGCGTGTTAGAATCACTCTAATGTAATTTAGAGTGCACTGGCAGTGCTAATATAACCCACTTTTTCCCCTCCTTTATGAGAAATCATGCAGGTGTACGTATACACGACGGTGCGCAACTGAAGCAATTAATTAACGGCAAACTCTTCCACGAAGGCATAAATGAATTATTTGAGCAACTCTGGACTCGGTTTTCCCTTTTTTTTTTCCAGGAGGAGATTTGGGCCCGCTTCCTCTAAATTAATCGTTGGCCCCTGCTCATGTGCTGGCAGTATGTGCTGTACAGTGCATGTACTTCGTGTACCGAATGTGAAGTAGTGCAGGACTGCAGGTGGGGTGCGCAACGGACGATCGATGCACCAATGTATTGAAAGAATGAGAATATGTATGGCCGAGCATATGGCGTTAGGAGCTATACATCCGTCACTGCATACTGTATAGGTACATGTATATGTATGCATGTGTAACATAAAATGTAGCTGTCACAAGCATAATACATTTGGTAGCACTGTAGAACTCTTAAATAAAGCAGCAATCAACATAACAATAGCAAGTCTGACCACTCCACAGGGAGAATCACGTACATATACTTTTTTTAATCTGGGCTGTAAGAATATTGATTGCCTTTGTAATTATTGCCATCATTCTTCTCCTCATTGTATGTAATTTAATTTTTGTTGTGTAGTTATAAATAAATAATTAGCTATGCCATTCCTTTTATAATACTTTAGCCAATCTTATGGCAATTAAATGCACCACCTTATTCTTCGTGGGAACCCCACTCAAAAGTACCATCAACAAGGGTTCTGAAATTGGTGCCATGCAGGTTATGTTAATATTCCAACTGATGTACTTCAGATAGGGTAAATCGACATAAACATTTAGCCCCTTACAGATGTGCAGTTCATGATAATTATGTGCATGGGCACTTAATTCACCAAGCCTGAATCATCATTTAAATGATAGAATCTGCATGTAGTAGGAATGGGTCCCAGGTCCTAGGTAGTGTTCTTGACCCAAAATGAAGGATGAATGTGGTGATAGTGACCCAGCAACATAAATGACCATTCAATCATTGCCAGGTTTATTGGCTATATACAACTGATCATGTGGTATTGCATAATATAAAGTTTGCCAAAGGTTCATGAAGGGAAACCTCACTAAGACTGCTCCACAGATGCATCAGTTCCAACAACAGTTGGCTGATTTCTGGTCCAGACTATGCATAACCCAAGTGACTCCATGTATGATTTTGGGGACCACGAAGGTTCACACTTGACTTGTCCGTATAGTGTAACATTTTGGGTGTAGCAAAAGGTTGTGCACGATGCCCCTGCAAAGGCGAGAGAGCTTCTTGGTGGACAAGCTGGTGATGGTGTATAACTAAAATCATCACGATAGGCCCAGGAGAGGGTCAACAAGGAATTCTATCGTAGGTATAGTGCACACGTGGTCTGCTGGCAGACTGATGTCATTCCAATCACTTCAGTTCTGGCCATTTCGATTGAGTACGTATACTACTAAGTTGGCATGCATACATTGCTGTTTGACTTACCAGGACATAACCAGGAATGTAAGGCTGGACTACACTTCAATTATAAAAACGATTTTAACAACTGCTCCACATTACCTTCTAAACCTAGGCATCATTACATATCTCTGGGCAATCAGGACCCACGGTAGTGAGTCCTATGTAGGATTGGCTTCGTGGGCGTGGTTTTCGAACGAACGTTATAAAACGGTAACGAAGCGTTGCCTATACTCGTCAGCTCGCATATAATCCATCACAAACATGACAGATATGCACACATAACGTGAGCTTCCCAAAACAGTGCCGTTTACTTGGAGTGACAAGTCGGTACCAAAAATCCGCCATTTAATTTTTGTTCTCCTCCTCCTTCCGTTCATCACGTATAACTCGCGACAGGAACGTCGTAAGAAGACGATATTAGCTTCAAAATGTAGCATCTTATTTCCAAACGTGCCCTTTCATACAAATAAGACCTACAGTTGTTAGCTGGTGACGAAATACCGTGAATTGACTCGAGCAGGTGCAAATTTGTATTAAAAATTTTCGCCCGCGAATTTATCGGTTGCCTAGTCACGCCCAATTATGACGTCACACGTGTATTGATAAACTACAAACCTCGAGCTCCAGCTGCTAGTCATATTTGTATTGCGTTTTAGTGCTAGTGGAAGTATCTGAAAGCATGCCTTCACGTCAACGAAAACGTAAAGCAAAGTTAAGAGCTAGATATACTGACAACAAAGAAGAAATTTTGGCGAAGCGGCATTCAGAGGAGGCCAAGGCAATGGCCAGGTCTCTTTACAAAAAGAAGTCTGAGGTAAAGAGAGACGAAGAACGACGAAAATATAGAAATAATCGCGAAAGACAATTGGACGCTAAACGGAAGCTCTACCATAAACATGCCAAGACCGAGCGGGCTGGGGTTTAGTGAATTGACTAACGCGGTTAAGATAGAAGCCTGAACATTGAACCCGGTACTGTTCTTTTCTGCCAGTATGCTTCAAGTACTTATTCCTTCCAACCCCAACCCCAAAACGGATTCTACACAGTTCAGTGAGTGGATCGGACTAATAGAATACCCTGAAACCCGTTGGCATACCTTCCGGCCACCTCGACAGCTGTACGATCCGATTCCGACAAATCGCGGTGGTGATACGCTGCCAAACAACAAAAGAAGCAATAGTTGTTCCTTTAGACAACACCTAAAACTGAACTAGCTAGTCCATAGATTGCTATTTTCTACACGCTTATCTACAGCTATGTGTATAACAGTGTATTGTTCATATACATGTATACGAAGCAGCTGCCATTAGACGGTGATTTTGAAACCAAGCAACGTACGCGCGCGCTCCCTTGCTACCTGAGAGGCCTATATACTCAGATTACACATAAGAGGAATCTAAGAGTCCTATAGATTGCAAGGAATACACTAAGCCATATATTATATTGAACACTCCTGGCAGAGGAAAAAAATTAGGGGAACAAGTAAATCAAACACTTCTCTATCGAGAAAGTGATTGGTGGGTGTAGGATTCGTGGTGCAAAAAGCAAGGCAACAAGGTACAGTATGTTAAAGTGAGGTTTGGTAGGATCCTACAACTATAACAGTCCTACATTTGCAAATAGGCTTTTTCATTTGCAAATTCAGGACTGTGAGTTGTAGGATCCTACCAAACTTCACTTTAACATACTGTACCTTGTTTCCTTGCTTTTTGCACCACCAATCCTACATCCCACCAATCACTTTCTCGATAGAGAAGTTTTTGATTTACTTGTAGCATTATAATTGATATGGTTTCTCTAACGCTCATGCATGCAGTTGCTCCCTGATTTATATACATGTATCCAGTCAAAAGCCCACTTTCTGGTAGTTGAGACACAAGCAATCTCCATGGCAGAGGTGTAAGAACTTGTAGGGGGGCTGATGTACACCCTGCTCCTTCGCAATGTTTTGCCTTTCATACGAATTTTTGTCCTATACATAATTTTTATCCATGGGATACTGAAAAACAAGGATCAAATACAGGGGATCAGCTAGAAGTCGGACAGGATTTGATAATGGAGCTGGGCCACTAGAACTTACACTGTACATGTACATATTGAGATGCGTGTGTGTGCATGTGTGTGTGTGTGTGTGCATGTGTGTGTGTGTGTGTGTGTGTGTGTGTGTGTGTGTGTGTGTGTGTGTGTGTGTGTGTGTGTGTGTGTGTGTGTGTGTGTGTGTGTGTGTGTGTGTGTGTGTGTGTGTGTGTGTGTTTGTGTGTGTGTGTGCATGTGTGTATGCCCGCGGCAAACGTTTGTCATTTTGCGCACTTAATACTACTAGACAATAAAGTATTCAAAGTGATGGAGAGCTAGACAGGGAAATTAACAACACCATTTGACCAAATAAGGCTTTTGTCTTATATACATCACTGGCTGATCTGAAAGTTTGAAGCAATTATTTTTTACTGCTGCAGAGGACTAGTAGGTTCGATAACTAATAAAATCTCAGACCTGTATTCCAAAGATCTTAAACTAAAACAGTTTGTTTATTGTTGATCCAGAGTAATTACATGTAATTTGATGTTGAAACCTTTGAGCTATATCTTTCTTTTCAGTTCAGTAAGCAAAAGCATAACGTTGTGTAAACACCCTTAATTGCATGCATTTCGGTGGATCTCAAATGCGTTTTCATATATGTCAGACCCTTATATTAGGAATGAAAACGTTCTCTCAGCAGTTGCCAAAATTACAGGAAAAGCCATACAATACAACTGAAGTAATGAACGAACCTCATGCACTGAACATATTCTTGATCACAAGACGGTTGATTTATTAAGCAGTCCAGCGGGACGTATGTGTGAGCCGGATATAGGGCTAGCCAGGTCATGCAGGCATTTAGAAAATGAGCGAAACCATTAAGTTTTATTTCTAATAAAAATGTGTGATGCAATTGGGTAAAGGAATTGTATTTTAATGTATTTAGTAGTTTTAAATGTACATCATTTGTCAACGATGCATGCTAAATGAAGATCTATATAATATTTAGGTCAAGTACCTGTCCGAAATTGCTGAATGTATATGTAAAATTAATAATTATAATTATATTATAGGTATACAATATTGATAAAGTTATCATTTCCGTAAAATTCTTTACTCAGTCATACAATGCATTTTTAAAAATACATTACTCATCTTTTTTTATAGATCTTGTACAGTTATACTGTTTACTCATTCTTAAAATTCAGTTTAATACTGTTCTAGCATAGATCGCGACCGTTGGTGTCCGTCGAAGCGTAACATTCGCTGGTACTGTGGTTTGTCCGATGACATCTACCGCAGCGTTTCGGCGCATACTCACCCCTACCGGATCCCCTTCGGTTAACAGCAGCCGTTTGCGCATCCCCAATGGGATTCCCGTACACATCAGTACGAGCATAGCAGTCGCGAATGTAATGGCTCGACGCCCCACAACGCATGCATGCGTCCTCTGCAATCCAGAGGTCCTTCTTTATTGTATTGAGTTGCGCGATAGTCTGTTGTATGAAGTGGCCATGGGCGTGGGGAGGAGGAGCGGAAACTCCTTGGTTGCGGTAAGTAGAATTTTGTGGGTGGTACGGGGCCCCATTCCGATCAAATTTGTGGCGGTTCGAATCTACTGCCTCCGCATCCTCTATAGGGTCTCCACAGTCATCTGTCTTCGCATAGCAGTCTTTGACAAAATGGCTAGGTCTCCCGCAACGCATACAAACCTTATTCGCCATCCATATCTCTTTCTTCAGCGATTTCCTCTCTACGGAAGGTAAAGTAGGCAGGACGTAGGAACCTCCTCTTACGTTGTCGATTCCATACTTGGCCATGTACTCTTTAGTCACTTTGTCCTCTTCAAACTTGCTCCCACCATCCATAACGTTTAGTATTCTTCTTGGACGATGACGTCGTGTCCAAGCCGCCCCTTTTCCATTTAGGTGATCGACAAATCTTTTGTCAGGGTCATCGGAGACTCCAACGTAGTACTTATTATCCTCCAGTTCCAGCACATACACCTTGCTCTGCCTGTTCATGGTGAAGCTGCGAAGCAGTTTGTATTTTCAAATTTCGGCGCGTTTTTTCATTATATATAGCGAAAGCTTACGCAATAATTGCGTAAGTTTTCGCTATATAGATAACGAACGTAAGAATTCCCCTGCTGTATTGTGGCTAACCACGTTTGGAGGCGTATTTATTGGCTTGTTAACGGCAAGTTGTTCATACCATATATCATATCATACAAAAGGCATCTCTTCATCAACGTCTTCTTTGCATGGAAGTCTACACCCCGCGCCCGACGGGGCGCTTCAATCGGGACAATCAGCGTACATGTTGAAACTCCTGAAGACCACACTTCGAAGCGTATGAGAAACGACATTGATGCTGATTAATTCAAAAAAAAAAAAATGCTGAGCTAAATCCAGATGCGGTGGTGGCCGGTTGAAGCGTTTTCTAGCAGGCTTCTATTTAAAATCAACCCTCGTAGTATAGCGTGTATTAATTTTCATGCTATAAATACATGGCGTGCATAGAAAAGTATTTAAAAAGACCTCCCCCCCCCCCCCCCCCCCCCTTCCAGAAATCCTGGATTCGCCCCTGCTATATTGTCCCTCTCTTCAGTGTCCACGTCACCCTGAGACTGTTATACCTAGGATTATATATCGATCCCCCCCCCCCCCCCCCCCTCCCCCCCCCCAAAAAAAAACTGAGGCTGGCGATTAGGCTTTGGGAATTTCCCATTAAAGAAAAAATTCTTTGTTACCTGATGTTGTATTGGTCAGGAGTGCGCCACGACAGAGGCTTTTACATTTCAGATGTCTTAGCTTACTACTGATTCCTAGCCTTACCAAGGCTAAAGATAAGTTATCCCAATTCCCATGCAAAATGAATGAAGCTGCATGAAGTCCGTACATGTCGTAACCATAAATATACATCTAGGATTTGAAGAGTCTTGAAAATATACAAATAGCAAATTAAAACCACTAATAGAAGGCAATGCATTCCAAATGTGATTCCTTTGCCCGCGTCATAATATACCACAGGCCCTCCATCCCCTGGTCTGCGGCTGTCCCCAGCCGATGAAGCCCAAGTTCTGATTAAATTGTGGCTAGCCTCCCACTCTTTGAAGATGGCCTCTGTGTGGGCCTCCTGGATAAGCTACATGTAGGTCATCCCACCACGACATGTAAGAGGAACACATGTTTGCTGCCTTCACAATGTTTTGTGAGGTGTCATACTTGAATGTTGATATTTGTTTAATCATAGATTGACGGTGCATGGTGTTGGGACTTTTAAGTCGACTCACAAATCTTAGCATAGATATACATGGTATATATCTATGATCAAATTGTTTCACGTGGTCTTTCAAAACTTAGTTTCATGTGGCTGATTATGTACACTGATAGGATAGCTACAAAATCTATGAATGCTACAAAACCTATCAATCACAACAGGAATTAATGTCCCCTTCATCACTACATGCATGCATGTATGGGCAAAGCATTGCATGACCTTGCTCTGTGCATGCTTTCAACAACACACAGCCATGGAGGTGTAGTCTCGTACCCAGACCCAAATGTACGTAACGATGATTATCGCTTACAGTACAACATCACTGTAATCGTTACGTACATTTGGGTCTGGGTACGAGACTAATGGAGGTGTGGGATCATGATATGTATTATGCAATATAAATAAGTTCCTGGGGTAAAGAGCCAGCAAAACAGGTTTGGTAGACTGCTTACAACAAATTAAAAGAGCTGCATGGGGGTGGGTGTGCGGAAACTGCATGCGAGAATTGTAAGCATATACATGCACATCACAAATCACCACATGTATTTGTGCAGTACTAAAGGCCTAATCAGTGCAGCACCGATATATTGGAAACTGTCTGGCAAAGCTAGGACCTGTTGTGGTAACAGTTTTTTTGCATGGCATCCTCTAGCTTGTATATTAGTAATGTATGGACCTTTTAACATCGATATTCGAATTATACATCTATAATGTAAATGTAATTCACTACATATATGTTTGAGGGTAAAAGTTTAGCTGCATGCAAAGAGATACGAACACAAAAGAAATGATGATTCAATCCATAACTACATGTACATGTATATCCAAAAATGAAGTTACAACGCTCATGATCGCGAGTTACAAGCAGTTGACCCTGAATGGATAAAACGACTTAGTCTATATGCTTGCGTGATCTCCTTAGCAACTTATCTGTTCGATTTCCACCTACTACTGAGGAAACGCAAAGCTATAGCTAAGTCATGCACCTTGGCCTGATTTCATGCATATATGTTGTGAATGGTTTGATACATGATAGTGTAAGCACCCAGGTAAATTACACAAGGCTAGCCTAAGGTTTGTCAGTAAGACTTCATGACCACATACTAGCACTCTTCCAGCTGTGTACAACAAGGATTTGAAACAGAGCACTGCTATATACTTATGGTATGCATGTATATGTAAGAGCTAAGGTCCCTAATACGCATCAAAGAACAAAATTTGATTTTGTATGAGATTAGAGCACACGTATAATGAAATGCAATATACTGCATGTGTTGCACATTACGACATTCTTAGATTTAATTTGTAGCCATCCTACCAGTGTACATAATCAGCCACATGAAAGGTAACTAAGTTTTGACAACAGGTGAATACAATTTCTAGTAACTAACTTAAGCCAGTCACAATACCACCGTCAATCTATGATTAAACCGCGAAACCTTGTTAGTGCTCTGAACCACCGATGTGCAAAACCCACAAGTGTACAGTGTTCGCTTGTGACCTCCTGGGCCACCATAACAAATAGCACATTAATTGGGAGTACATTAATTGGGTCAGTGTGTTGAAAGGTTTTAAATGAGTTACATGTACATGTAAGCAAGGTCATTATCCTCTTTGTACAATAATTCCCCCACAAATGAGATGGAGAAGAAAAAAAGCACACACAACTGGAGGTGTTCAGAGTTTGGTGTATTGAGCATTATCAGGAGGAGCAGGAATATCCTTCAAACCAAGCTGAATGGCTGGCTTCTTCCAGGTACTGGGAGGATTGTCCTGGACCTAAAATACACACACACACACACACACACACACACACACACACACACACACACACACACACACACACACACGCACACACACACACCCACAACACACACGTCATTCTAGATAGGCGATAGGCAAATTTGGACTGCCTAATCTCATATTCTAACAGCACTTCACAGGCCCAAGGAAGGTCGATCCCCCCCCCCCCCCCCCCCTCCGACCCCCCCCCCGTTCAATTCTTGAGTTCTGCCCCTCTACATGTAGTTATAGTACTAAAAAAATCGAAGGTGACATCACTCTCACCGTATTTGGCTAAACGCAAGTGGGACTCCCCACGCTTTCAGAAGTCCCGCAGTCCTATTGATCAATCCACCCCCCCTCCCACCAGACATCCTGGCTACACGCCTGTATATAATGTACATGTACATGTGTATATACATGTAATCTCCTGTATAAAAATCCCGCAAAATTACTTAATATATGCATACTCCAATTTGTACCATTTTTATTTTTTTGGGGCAACTTGGACCTGTTTAGAACAGAATTGCTTGGCAGTTTAGATTTTGGTGGTCAAAATTTGCCTAGAATGACAGACACTACATGTACGAACAAACAGTTATAACACACCATACATGCACAGATACATGTGTAAAATACACAGTGGTCTATATATACCTTCTTCATCTCTTTCTTGAACCTCTCCGATTCATCCAAAACTCTCCTCTTTTTAGCTTCGAAGGAGTCTTGCAACGCTGTCATTTCTGCATCCAGCTTCTCCTGCACACAGTACCACACTTCTCAACACATTACTGGTACCCCCCCCCCCCCCCCCCCCCCCCACATACCTGGTGTACAGTGAGCGATTGTACCTGCTTCCTCAGTACCATAATGCGGTCTTTATTAACAACTGTAGGAAACGCATCGCAAGGCTTTTAAAATTAAATGTATGCAGGTGTTATTCCATATAATGCCCACCTGATTTCACGTCAGGTACAACAACATCATTAAACAGTTCAGCCATCAGGCGATGGTTCCTGTGAAAACGAATGGCAGCCACTTGCTTCATTGTAATGTACTCGTCTGCAGGTTGCAAAAGGAACGAAAAATAGTCAGTTGGCGTGGTTACGATACCTCCCTCCGCCCACCTTCATCGTCCTCTTGCTGAAGCATCATCAGCATACGTGCATCAGCTGCGGACTGCTTGGGGGGGGCAATGACCGAGGGTGGCGGGGGTCCGTACTCATTAAAAGGACCAGAATCTTTAATCTGCTCGGCTGAAAATTGTCAGCACAGAGCATAAATACACACGTGCACGTGTACAACATGATTCATAAATATACTACAGTGCCGGTCCGGAAGAGCGAAAAGTCACACCTCGCTAGAGCGAAAAATAAGGCACATTGATCGTGGAGTTAGGAAAACTGTTCGTGTTCATAGTGTGACCATACCACTTTCATGTATCGATCTACATGTACATGTATCTGGATCGGCCTTTACCAAATGAATTTTACTGATGAAAGTGGTATGGTTGTGCTATGAACACAAACGGTTTTCCCAACTCCACGATGAATGTGCCTTATTTTTCGCTCTTGTGAGGTGTGACTTTTTGCTCTTGCGAGCCGGCACAGTACTGTAAATCATAATCCATTACTTTTGACTATATTGTCATTTATTACATACATTCATGCATACAGGTTCATACTATAGCACACAAGGGTTCAGCTAACAGGCCAGCTGGATCTTGCCAGGATAGCCTTAGCGTTCTCCGGAAAAGTTGAGTCTTTTTATTTATTTATTTTTCAAACTTGATAAATGTATTTCAAAGACGAGATTGATTTTGGTAATTACATGTACATGTTACACGCACATGTATTTCAATGTCACTTAGCCAATGATTGCCCAGGGTTTTGCAGGTTATTCACTAGCTACATGTAGAGTATAGCACATGTACGCAATGGTAGCGTAAAAACGTGAATTGTACATGTATAGAAGGCAAATAAAATAGAGATTACATTTATGTAGTGCCAGTTAAAATGGAAGATAATTAATTACAGCCCGCACACCTGTCAACATTGTCAATGCTGTACATGTATGTCTACCATCTAAACAGTTCACCAGTGGAACAAGTAAACAAAATATTCTCTATGAGAAAGTTGGTGGTATATAGGATTTGAAGGCAATAGTGGTGTAAAAAGCAGGGAAACAAGAGTTGAATGATAAGGAAAAACGAAATAGTCCTATATTTAGCCCAGCACACATTGTAGGACAATACATTGTTCATGCAAGTGCTAAATATAGGACTATTTCGTTTTACCTTATCATTCAACCCTTGTTTCCCTGCTTTTTACACCACTATTGCCTTCAAATCCTATATACCACCAACTTTCTCATAGAGAATGTTTTTATTTACTTGTTTCATTGCTTTTTATATAGGATTAGATGCTTTCAACAGTCACACTACATCTAAATATATTCACTTTAGCCAGTGGAAAGGCCAGACATAACGTTAGCTGGAAGGTCTGGGGAAGGTGTAGAAAAGGCAACTAGCTAGTACTTAAATCAAGATGTTCCATATGTCCTCTTCCTCCTGTCGTCATCTCCACTGTGAAGTTACAAGTCAATTTAGAGCCGTTGTATTAGAAGTTACATGAATGTACATTTACACAAACATGGGTGTGGCACTAAGTGTCAGATATTCGTCTGCCAAAGTGAATTGTGTAGAAGGGTGTTTTGTCAAAAAGCTATTCATTTTAGTAGGTACATGTACATGTATAATATGTTGCAATCGTTCACAGGAATTTCAAACACCCTTCGCATAATACTAGTATTCTTCTTGGGCTTACGGCTTGTAAATTCTGACAATTCCTTAGTAAATGTATGAAGTTTGATTGTATTGCCCTTAAAATTATGCACTGGAGTTTTCGTACACATGCACGAAAACACCCAGATCAGAGGTTCAGACTGCTTAGAAAGGTATCTGGACTACTTTAAATACTGTGTATCATCTTGTGCTCGAAGTGTCGAGCACAATCTGACAATTACAAAAAATTCTTTTCTTATGTAAGCGTTACATTGGTGGTACCACACACTATTAATTCATGGTGGTATATGTACCCACAGTCATTAAACTGTACACTGTAAACTTAGAAAGTACACCTAAAGTATAATGTACATGTGCTTTCCAACTTTCACAAGTGCAACACTTTTGCCCTTCACATGCAACAATACTGCACGTGTCACCTTGCTGCTTCATTTCCAGCCACTGCCTGTACGCAGATGAGTTCTGATATGCCTTCATCCTCTCTCCATAGTTCTGCTTCTCCTGCTCATACTCATCAACGTATTGCTGCAAGAGTTTGTAAGAAGAAGAGATGCAGTAAGGATGGGAAGGCGCAAGGGAGTGATCAACACAGACAGGAAAGGCAAGTCCACAGACAGGATGATTCCTCAAATAGTCGGCACACATATGACCTGTACCTGCTTCTCGTCATCAGACAGTTCCCGCCATTTCTGACCAATGATCTTGCCCACCTCCCACACTCTCTTCCCCTCCTCCTTCAGCTTCTCCCACATCTTACGGCTGTACCTCATGTAGGGCAGGAGGGGCTTGTCGGGGGGCTTGGGCTGCTTGGGAACCTGTTGTGGCATCAGGTGACACATCACATGCTACCTCCCTAACAACCTTGAAGGCACATACGCGTACTATGTACCACATACAAATACAGTTGGGGCCAGAATAAGTTACATGTACATTCAGTTCTCAGTGTCAACAAGTTTCATCTCAATTTCATGATTGACATATCTCTTATACATCACTTTTGATATGCTACATGTATCTCCCCCCTAACAGCCTTGAAGGCAGATACACGTACTTGTACACTGTACATGTACCACACACAAATACAGTTGGGGCAAGAATACATGTAAGTTACATTCAGTTCTCAATGGTAAAACTGTCAATTTAGACAATCACAATTTTATCTGACTGACCTTTAGTACATACATTTTTTGTACGTGTATGTACATGTATCCTACTTTACAGCCACAAATCCCCACAACAATATCCATCCAAGTTGGATGACGGTAGGGCATGAGCTCTCACCCACCCACGTACGTACATGCACATGTACATACATGTACATAGGTGCAGGTTAGCTGGCCCAAGCTTTGCAAGGTACTTTTTCAGAACTACATGTAGTAGAAATATAACACGCTTCTTATTATCACTGCCATGCATTATGGAAGTACGGTGGCCCGGTAGGTCGCGGCTGTCATGACGTGCACATATGCGATTTGCGGACGTGCACACATGCACATCTGGGATTTGCGGACTTGCACATACTCGATTTGCGGACGTGCACACATGCACATCTGGGATTTGCGGACTTGCATATACGCGATTTGCGGACTTGCACACATGCATATCTGGGATTTGCTGACTTGCACATACGCGATTTGCGGACTTGCACACATGCATATCTGGGATGCGGACTTGCACATACGCGATTTGCAGAAGTGCAATTGTTTCCACGTGGTTGCCACGTGGCAACCACGTGGCGAACACGTTGTAACCACGTGGCAACCACTTGGAAACAATTGCACTTCTGCATATCACGTATGTGCAAGTCCGCAAATCCCAGATATGCATATGTGCATGTCCGCAAATTGCGTATGTGCAAGTCTGCAAATCCCAGATGTGCATGTGTGCACGTCCGCAAATCGAGTATGTGCAAGTCCGCAAATCCCAGATGTGTATGTGTGCACGTCCGCAAATCGCGTATGTGCACGTCAGGACAGCCGCGACCTACCGGGCCACCGTATGGAAGAGCTCCACACAGTCGAGGCATGGGGTCTGTTATTTACTACTGTACCCGCCCGCTATCTTCCACCCCCTATCCTTTTAACCGCAATGTGTGGGTGTGGCCAACTCACCCTCATCATGGAGCTGCCATCTGTGCCATCAGAATATACCTTGTGAGAATGCAGAGGGTTAAAATACATACACACATATGCATTCTGTGGTACACGTATGCCATAGAAAAATTTGAGCACAGACAATTTCAACACTTAATCCCACCATAAGTACATAATATGCTAAACTGTACATGTAGAGGCTTTCTAACAGCTATCGACGCACCTTGCAACAACAACCAACACCAAGTCCAAGGTGGTCTCCTAGAGCCTCTATGACCACTGATACGGTGGCCCGGTAGGTCACGCACTAAGACAGAACTTGTGCCACGCACTAGTTGAGATTTGCACAGCGCACTGATATATGCAAACTATGGGACGTTGAATTGTTTGGTGACGTCACTATCGTTTTAAAGCGGAGTACACGCTATTAACAAACAGTTCGAAGTTCTAAATTCTCATGCTGCACCGAAACGATCCAGATCTAGAGGTCTTTCGTTGCCTCCAACATAGATAATACTATTATCTACGCCTCCAATACTACATGTAGTATACAAGTTGGGCTTAGCCTGACCTTTGCGTTTCGGCGGAAGGTCGGGTATCTAATCAAGCCTATACCTGCCCATGCTCACTATCAGATGGACACAAATCCAGGTACATGTACACATAAAGGCATGATTACATACCCAACCTTCCGCCAAAACAAGAAGGTCAGGCCAAGCCCAACTAGTATATTGGAGGCAACGAAAGACCTCTGGATCGTTTCGGTGCAGCATGAGAACTCAGAACTTCAAACTGTTTGTTAAAAGCATGTACTCCGCTTTAATAGAGGAGTTGCATGTGACATCACGCGAGTCTTACATCACTGGGTATGTAGATATGAATATAGACCGCGTGGGTACGAGATAAACAATAACCGGACGGTAACGAACAATTAACGGAGGAAAGAAGGCAGTGTCATACATGTATGCTCACGTGGTACATACTTATAGCATGTTGTGTACATAAATAGCAACATACATGTACATATGATGTAAGTTACGTAACTAAACAATACACGACGCGCGTGATGTCAATGCAACTCCTCTATACGATAGTGACGTAACCAAACAATTCGACATCCCATGCTGTGCAAACCTCAACTAGTGCAGTGTGCAAATCTCAACTACATGTACATGTAGTGCGCTGTGCAAATCACTCGACTAGTGCGCGGTGCAAACCAAGTAGTGCGTGGCGCAACTGTCTTAGTGCGCGACCTACCGGGCCACCGTATCAGTGGTCAACATTTACAGTCGACACAACTAGACATTTTCATTGGGCCAGCGATATTACTACATTAAAAGCATGTAGGGGCTGCAGTTTAGGGTGTACATGTACATCTATTCATTCATTCATTCATTCAACACAAATTGTGGTTAAACCTACCACAATGGCAACTTTCAACACCCTTAACACACATACATGTACATGTCATTACCTGATACACACTTTGTGTAACAAAAGTGTACACATTACAATGTGAAAGAACAGCTGATATCTAAAGGCCAGTGGGTCAGTGCACACGTACAATGCTTGGTGATTTTTTGAAAAAATAATAATTAAAAATAATAATTTAAGTACCTACTGTAAAGATGTCTTTACAGTAGGTACATGTACTTACATTATTTTCCAGCGTAAATTTACCAAGCATTGTACATGTGCATGCTTTTTTTAATTGGTACGGTAATAGCACGCAGCTGCATGTACTGCAAGTCACGGGTGTCCCTGGGGGCGGGGGGGGGGGGGGGGGGGGGGGGGGGGGGGCAGGGGGGCCATGGCCCTTCCCCCCTGCTTCTTATAAAAGTTAGAGTATTCAGTATTACTAGGAACATACGCACCCCCCACTGGTTGAATTGGCTGAAAGCACTTGTATTTGGTTGGCAAATGGTGCCCCCTTACCCTATCCTGGGCCCTCCCCTTCCAGAAATGCATCTCACACAAGAGTGTGTACTGTAATTTACAATATACCACTAGTTTCCATTGTGAAAACAAAACCCCATGACAGTCACACGACCTTCATGACAGTCACACGACCTTCATGGCGCATGGACATACCGCCATTCCCTGTTGCTTTACTCTTCCCATGGACATCGAAGTCTGGGGAGGAGGCAATGGATTGCTCATGGAAGGATGTGAAGGGGGCGGGGTGAGGTTCCAGTGAGAGGTCATACTCTGAAGATGACAAGAAATAGGAACATGATGAGGGAGGCAGGGCAGAGGGTCTAGACATAAGTGAATGGAACCTGATGAGGGAGGGAGGGCGGAGGAGGGACTAAGAAGATGATGAGAGAGGCAGGGTAGTGGGAATAATAAAATGATAGGTAGGAAGGGCGGAGGAGGGGGACTAGACATTAGGGAACGTGACCAAAGACTCTCACCTGGAAAGAGGGGCTTCCCCCAGGAGGTGGCATATGAGGATATGCTGGAGGTCTAAACTGACCTGCAAACACGCGCGCACGCACACACACACGCACACACATATCCAAACACACACACACACACACACACACACACACACACACACACACACACGTGGGAGACTGTCAATCACACGTATGTGCGTACTGGCAGCCACAAATGGTTAAATAACTATGAGCACGGCGACCAGTCAATAACTAGGACCCCGTCCAATCTATAATCTAAGATATGGTCGATTCCACACAGCATACTAGCATGCCAACATAAACATACTATATATATATTCCCACACGCAGCTTCACGAAAACGGGTAAGCCAACGCTGAAATAAAAGTGCAGTTGAGGATAACTAACCAGGAGGCTGACCCTGGCCGTAATAGACTGGACCATAGCCCATCTGCTGCATTGCTGGTACTTGTACTTGGATAACAAAATTACCGCCACTGGGCGGTCACTTCATTATATTCCAACTGCAGCGCATCTCAAGAGGGTCCGGGCACTGGTCGTTATTCAAGCTCTAATTGTAACGCATCAGAATGATGAGCGAAGTTAGCGGTGACATCCAGCTGCCCACCTTAGAAGAAGATGATGAGGGCACTCTAGACGAGCCCGTATTGACCACACTGGTAAGCTACCGAGGGTGGATAGAAATCGGGTCTGCCAAACTGTTTAGCCCTTCAGAAACGAGACGGAAAGGCTATCGTGAAGAAGTGCTTCCACGTCCTCGTGCCGTATCGGGCAGACAAGTCCCTCCTTCACGACTGTAAGCGAGCACTTTAGCTAAGGCTTAAAGCTCATTATGCATCTTCACCTTGCACTCTCTCCCTCTCCAATCACCGCCCCCTCATTCGTAGGGGATCTGTGGGGACCTCTCATACTTTGCATTATGATGGCAGTGTAAGGAGTGCGGAGGGGGGAGGGCATGGCAATTTTTTTTTCACTTTTTTCCCCTTGCCTCTATCCACTTAACCCTTCTGCACCAATCCCCTGGCTGGAAAGGCTCTTGCATTCCAAAGATGACTCGGGAGATCACACCGTACACTTCCTACACGTGTTCCTTCTTGTGTGGGGAGGTGCGGCCATAGTAACCATCAATGCTCAGCTCCTGAGAGGAAAAGTGTGAGTCAAGCATGGTTATTGGGGGGGGGGGGGGGGGACCATTGTGGGGGATGTGACTACTGTGAGAGTAACAATACATGTATGTTAAAGGACAATATGTGACACAATGGAGGTGTGGCTTAGATGTTCACCGTTATGATGTCATTCATGCTCCTGGTGCTTGTAATGATAACTACATGTAAGGGAGTACACCTTGATGTACCCACACCTTGATATACCCACACCTTGATGTACCCACACCTTGATGCACCCTCTTGTACCCACACCTTGATGTGCCCTCTTATGCTTGATGCATTCTATCACCGCAGGTCCTTCTTCCAGAGTGTCTGCACACTTGGCTACTGCCTTGTCCCCCTGACCATCTCCCTCATCATATCGCGCATACTACTCATCTTTGCCAGCGTCACCTTCAGGTTGGTGTTCACGCTCAAGGTCGTCATTGTCTCCACCTCCCTGGTGTGGTCTGTGTGGGGTGAGTGCTCTCCTCTCTCATATCACTCCCAGCTCTTTATCTTCCCCGCCTCCCCCCTCCTCCCTCCTCCCTCCTCCCTCCTCCCTCCCCCCTCCTTCCTCCCTTCTCCCTCGCAGCATCACTTGGTTTCCTATCGAGCTATCTCCCAGCAGACCGAAAGGCCTTGGCCATCTATCCTATTGTTCTGTTTTATTTCAGTATCAGTTTGCTCATACTGTCGCAACACAATACATTTTGATTGAGCACTTTTTTTTTTTAATCCTCATACGTTTTGAAGTGACTTAATTCTACATGTTATCCATGTGCCATCGGTTCATTGAAATATGGAGACCTTCACCTCCGAAGGTGATGCAATAGCGGTTTGTAAGGACATTTGAGCACAGTGTAGGAGATTGCATGTATACTTTAACTGGAATGTTGTAGGTAATGCTGTGTAGCATACTTGTAAGGAAATCATTCTCCCTGCCAATCACAAGGAAATTTATACTTATACGTCTGGGTACGAGACTAAAGTATGAGTGTTACAATGTAGAGCTACATATTATTAAAATGGTATATACCAAACGCGTGCACGTGCATGCTTTATATTATTTAGTTTAGTAATTGGCATTTCAAATTAATATTTATAAATGTTTAACGTTTATGGTCCTGATGTCATGTCTTGTGGGACAGTGAACCGAGTACGGTAAGCTTTGGGAGAGCCTTCTGTATGTTTTCTGATATATATATATATCCGTAAGACAATCTATGGGGTTGGGTATCATGGCGTGTAGAACTTGGATTAGTTGGGCGTAGCCCGACCTTCGCGTTTCGGCGGAAGGTCGGGTATCCATGTACCTGGATTTTTGTCCATTTGATCAGCGAGTGAGGGCTTTTATCATATAAATACGTGGGCTATTATCACGTATATGGACACAAATCATCAAACGCGAAGGCCCGTAGGCACGACCACAGATGGGCGGTGCCACGGGACTACACCCCACGGCTGTTTGCGGCTGGGACACTTAGTTTATATACATCTCTTATAGCAACCAGCCTAGTATGCTTCGAAAAGCTCGATATGTGACTGTCTGGTATCGGGTGGCAGTGTATAAGGTTTGGCATGTAGCATGTTGTGAGGCAGTCCTAGATGGATTTTACACACAACTTCAGTTTTTGGTTCCTGTCTACTGCGCACGTGCTAGTTCTGTTACGTTTACAACGAGCGGTTAGAGCCTTGTGCATAGTAGGTCACTTTTTCACCTTCCTGCAGTTTTCCCACCTACGTTCCTGTGTCATTATTCAACACGTACAGAGTAACCAGGTATAATGAGTGTATTCATTGTTATGGCAAAAAGTGTTGACTTTCGCGTACATATAGTTTGAGCTGAGCGTTTGCTTGTACCGTATAGTCACATAATGGAGGAACATGCAGACTTTTTAGCAAGGCTATGCAGGATTTGGGCTAAGTGTCACAGAGGCTGCATATTATGCATGGTTGTTTTCATTGATGGAAGAAGAATACCATTTATTGGATGTTAATAATGAGGTTACTGGCTCATACTGCCTCATACTAAGGCTACTGGCTCATACTGCATGATACTAAGGGTACTGGCTCATACTGCATGATACTAAGGGTACTGGCTCATACTGCATGATACTAAGGCTACTGGCTCATACGTACTGCATGATACTAAGGCTACTGGCTCACTCATACTGGCTCATACTAAGAATATTTGCTTACATGTATACTAAAGCGGGATATACATGTATACTGGTTCATACTAAGGCACTGGCTCATACCGGTACACGCGCTCACAAGCACACACACACACACACACACACACACAACACACACACACACACACACACACACACACACACACACACACACACACACACACACACACACACACACACACACACACACACAAGCTTAAGGATACTGGCTCATTAGCTGACACTAAGGATACTGGTTCCTGGCTCATACATGTATTAAGACTACTGGCTCACACTAAGGCACTGGCTCATACTGCCCACACACACTAGAAAACACATATTCATACACATACACAAACACACACATACACACATGCAAATATTGATGCTGGCTCATACTAAGGATACTGGCTCATACTAAGGATACTGGCTCATACTAAGGATACTGGCTCATACTAAGGATACTGGCTCATACTAAGGATAGTGATGATGGCATTAGTTACAATGCAGCGGTATCATGCATGCAGAGCTAGAACTCATCCCAAGCAGCGAAATCAGGTATCCAGATGATGGACGATCTTAAATCTTTCTCTATCACCTGAGGAGCTAACCAATTACACACCTGTGATTGAGAGTATTTGCACGCACATATACCAGGTGTCCACAAAAGCATACAACGCTTTTAATTCCTTAATGGGATTATCACTCTAAATGAATTTATGAACATACAGTGACTAAGGTAGGCAAATACAAACCACATTATTAAAATTATCTTGAATAGTTCAAAAGATAAAATCAAATAACTTGCAATTAATTAATGTAGCACATTAATGTGCTACAATTTTTAAATAAGTGTGAGATTTATAAATTGCAGATAAACGTTGATGGAGTTATAAAAAGTATGAAATGTCATTGGCGTTGTACAAGGGGGGGAAGTTATAGACACCATCCTAAAAATTCTTAAAATCAAGGGCCAAGTCAAACCCTCCTCCGCCTTCGACCACGCCTCTTGAAATCATTACGTAATTGACAATTGACCACACCTACAATGAAAATAATATTGCAAATTGCAAGTAGGCTTTGTTGCAGATCGCTGTTATAGATGTTGTCACTTCGTCGCTTGCAGCTGGAGACGCTGTTTCATTTGTACCTTTAAATATCGCGATACTCAGCCTCTCGTGCCATGACGTAATGTACGGGCTGTAGGCCTATCGAATATTACATCCCTGCCCATCAATTAAGGTTTGCGGTACTCCACTGAACAAGATTTTGAAGAACGGCACGCATTATCGTTCATGACTCTGTGAAGTACTTGTTTAAACAATAGCAGGTGGGGCTTGCTCGCGTGAGGCGTGAGTTGTTGGTGTAGTGCAAGCTAAAGTGCATTAAAAAAAATTAAGAAAAATGATGGTCAAAAATTCCTTTTTGGCCAAGACCCCCCCCCCCCCCCCCCCCAACTTTGATACCTCATAACTTTTTTTTACCTAGACCCCCCCCCCCCCCCCTGAAAAAAATAATAGCATATTCGTGATGCTCTCAATGAGCTCTTCAAATTTGGGGAATGGTATCTTCCACTTTGTTTTTTGCCCCCCCCCCCCCCCCCCCCCCCCCCCCCCCCCGGCATTTTACTAGTTAATATTTAAAACAGATAATCAAACTTGAAAATGCTAAAAGACCAATGAACTTCGTTTTAATAACTCACCACTACATAATTCAATACCATATAACATGGTGTTTCCTACTTCATTTAATAATTAGTGGTGGTGATTAAGATCATGCAGTTAAATCTTTCAAAATTAATAACTTATAAGCAAATTATGGTCTAAAATGAAAATAACTCACTATTGAACTCTTTTTAAAAACTGTGTTTTCATCTGTGGACACCCGGTATACATGTATGTGAAATGAAGAAGAGGGCATGTAAACCAGGGTAAGAGTATATAGTAACTGAGCACTATAACACTAAATGCAGACATTTCAATTTTACAGGCATCTCAGCTAATAAAGAGTTCTACACTAGGTATGTTTTTAAAATAAACAAGATACATCCATTTAAGTTTTTCTACAGAACATGATATCGACAACTTTATGCAGTTCTACTGAATTCATTTACCCACTTCTACAGTAACCCTTAAAATGCTCAATCTTATTGGTTTTGGCTTTTTAGGGGAGCAGGGTATTGAAAGCATTCACCCATACTTCAATATCCTTGTTACTCCATAAAGCAACCTAGACAGAAACATAAATGATTCTATAGTAATATATACCTTTGTGTGCAATGTGTAACATTTTGTGATTATTAGTGTTTTTTTTTTAATGAGTATTTCGTGACTTTTACATGTAGGTGGCTGCATTGGATTTGGGGATTTAAAAAAAGGTCTCGTAACAGTTGCTATGCATAATCTGGTAGAACATTTGGCAAGCCTTTAAGTTTCTTTAATCATTTGCTTAGCAAAACTGCAGGAGTAGCAATATAATTGAAATACGTTTCACGCTTTACGGTCCAATAATGCGTGAATTTAAAATCAGAAAACGCATAAAACTGATCAGAGTCAGGGGACTGCTTCATACACCTTATAAGTTTTGAGACGTGGCTACACTCCCATGCAATGGTAATTATAATACATTGTGAAGTGACGTGCATCCATGGTATCTAAGGAGGTTGCTAGGGGAAAATTTTACGCGGCACGCGCGTACTAAGTTTCCACCCATTCAATGCAATGAAACAGCCATGACCCCCCAAACAGAAGGGGACACCAAAGCCCAGAGTTTGCCAAAGGTAAACTCCTGCAGTAGCTACATGTATAGGCCTGCACCATCTGTGCGCACATCGGGTCCAACACACTGCAAAACTGACAGGGGCGGATCTAGGGAGGGGGGGGGGGGGGGCACCAGGGGCACGTGCCC
Organism: Spongilla lacustris; assembly: GCA_949361645.1. Lineage (NCBI taxonomy): Eukaryota > Metazoa > Porifera > Demospongiae > Spongillida > Spongillidae > Spongilla > Spongilla lacustris. The sequence goes on along the minus strand of OX442416.1, from coordinate 4,845,588 downwards.
CCCCCTTTCGGACGACTCATTAAATATTCATGAGTGTATTTTGCGTACCGCGTGCGATTATAACCGCACAAAACAGTGCCGCGGTTAGCTACAGCGCTGATACATGTACTGACAGGGGCGGATCTGGGGGCGGGGCGGGGGCACTAGAGTCACGTGCCCCCCCATTCAGACGACTCATTAAATATTCATGAGTGTATTTTGCGTAAGGCGTGCGATTTATAACCGCACGAAACAGTGCCTCGGTTAACTACAGCGCTGATACATGTACATGTACACGGGAAGGGCCAATTATAAAGTATGATTACGATTATATTTGCAAACGTGCGTATTGAAAAGAAGCGGAGATCAGTATATACTAAAAAGATTAAAAAGATTGGTGCATCGCATCGCATATAAAAGCTGAGCTATATTTTTTGGCCCACAAATTTTAGTAGAAGTACGAACGCTATAAACTGGTACTTTGGCAGTTGCTACAACTAATATGTATTTCTTGTGAAAAAATACATGCATTGCACACGTATAAACAATATAGCTACTATTTAACAGGTTTGCTTTTTTGGGTAGTTTTCGGAGCTTTTACAACGCAAAACGTGTTGGCTTCTGGGGCTCCGCCCCAGGCCCCGATGGGGAGCTTACAGCGCTCCCCCATACCCCCTAGCGTGCCCCCCTCCCGCACCCTCCCCGGGGCGGCGCCTCTAACTGTGCCCCCCCCCCCCCCCCCCTCTTTCCAAATTCCTGGATCCGCCCCTGAAACAGTACACAGCTGTTAAATGCAGTTGAAAGATCGAAGAAAATGACTTCATGTACATGTATAGTCTCGTTCCCAGACCTACATACAGCAATAGCAGATGGATTACATGTATGTGGGACTGGGAACGAGACTATACATATACATGAAGTCATTTTCTTTCATTCTTACCACATCTTAAGTATTAAGTGATGCTGAATCTGAGTGTATTGAGGTATATGAGACACTATGTGGATAACAGTTATGCAGGCATGTGGAGATTTATATCACCAAAGTGTCTGTTTGTAGTGGGCACTTGTGCCATGGCATAGTGCTTTGTAACTATTTTGGCAAAGTGAGACCATCACAACTTCACACAAACACAACATATATTATATTAAACTTTTTCCTATCGTTTATCTAAAGGGTGAGTAAATACAATAATGTTTAACTTGGCGTTTCTACAAAAATTGCTGACTTATTGGACTAGATTCCATGTTCCAGTAACATGTAGATGTAAAAGGTGGAAAGTGGTTGGGATGGGGATGAAAGGGAAAACTGCTTTGCCAATTAATTACTTTAAATGCTTCATAACAGTGGTTTCTGAACACGAAAATGGCAGAGAAGAGAAGTACTATATTGTGTAAGTATGGAGCAAGTTGCAGACGTCCAGACTGTTACTTTGCACACCCTGAAGGAAAGGAGGCAAGGTCTAATGCTGTTATTTGCAAGTTTGGAAAAAAATGTTGGCGAGAGAACTGTTATTTTGTCCACCCTGATGGAAAAAATCCACCATCCCAGTATGATGTCAATCCTACCCAAACCTCTACTGAAGGTTTGTCTGAATCTGACACATTGGATGATAGCGACAGTTCTGTTTGCATGCTTGGTGCTGCCTGTGATAACTTTGATTGCAGGGATATACACCCTGAAGAACGTCCAGCATGCTGTGATATGGGCCTCAAATGTACTTTGAATGACTGTCCGATGTTGCATCCAATGGCCTCCTTGTCTCCTTGTCCAAATGCGGAAATGTGCAGGGACATTGTTTGCCATTATCATCATCCTCCAAACCGACCAAAATGTTGTAGGTATACTGACTCATGCTATGATTATAATTGTGTGTACTTACACAGCTCCAAGAGGCAAGCCTGTTCAGCAGGAAGATTGTGTGAAAATATTGATTGCCTTTTAAATCATCCACCTTCTCGTGAAAACCTAATATGTCCATTAAGAAACCAGTGTTTTAATACAGCATGTGATAAATGTCATCCACCTGGTCATAATGTTTGCCCTTTACTCGAGACTTGTTTTGATGTATGGTGTTCTCTCAGCCATCCGCCAACCCGTCCTAAAATATGTCAAACTGAGAACTGTACAAACATTGACTGTGAGCATCTTCATTTCAATGAATGGAATCCAGATGGCACTTTGCTTGGAGTAACTTATCTGAAATCTTTAGCAACGAGGCAGCAGGAGCGAATAACAGCTGCACTACCTATTTATAGCAGCCATGATGAGTTCATAAGTCGGCTTAAGAGGGAGAAAGTTCTTGTTGTGACTGCTGAAACTGGGTCTGGAAAAACTACACAACTTCCTCAATACTGTGCTGAAGCATTTGGTCGACTAATTATCTGTACACAGCCCAGAGTAATTGCAGCTATATCTGTTGCACAGCGAATGTCACTGGAATTTGATGGAACTTCAGCAGGAGAAAATGTTGGTTATACTGTTGGTGGTGGCAATTCTGTAAAAGGACAGCGTATAATGTTAATGACTGATTCATCTCTTGTTCATATGGCTCAAGAGGATGCAAATCTTATGAAGGTTTCTGTCTTGATCATCGATGAAGCACATGAGCGGAGCTTGAACACAGACTTGGTTTTAGGGATTGCAAAACTAGTGAGAAAAAATCGCAAAGAAGATTTTCATGTTGTTGTTGCATCAGCTACCATTGACCCAAAACCTTTCCTAGATTTCTTTTTCAGTGAGAGCAGTGTCAGTCAGCCATTAATAGTCCCTGGACGAACCTTTCCTGTTGAGGTTGAATATGTTGATGACATAGATGAGGACGATGACCTTTTGAAAAGTGGGTATCTAATATCAAAAGTGATCAAGAGTTTAAAGATCCACCAGGAAGGCCACTGTTTGGTGTTCCTACCGGGCAGTGGAGAAGTGGACAATGCCTTGTGTCAGTTCTCTAATGAAGCTAACCCTGAATGGATTGGCTTGCCGCTCTATGGTAATCTTCCACCTGAAGAGCAGAATAGAGTCCTTAATTTTGATGACTGTAAGGGGACTTTGCGCATGGTTATTTTTTGCACAAATGTTGCTGAAACATCGTTGACTGTCCCCAATGTGCGCCTTGTGATCGACACTGGGTTGGCAAAGGAAGCTCGCTATGATCCTAAACGTCATATGACCGTTTTGGAACTTGTGTACATCTCCAGGTCCAGTGCAGATCAGCGTAAAGGTCGTGCTGGTAGAACAGAACCTGGCCATTGTATTCGTTTGTATAAGCAGGAATGGCTCACCAGAAAGCATATCACACCTGAAATACTCCGTTCATCTCTTGATCTTGTAGTATTACAGCTATGCCAGATTGGTTACAATCCACAAAAATTTCCATTCATTGACCCTCCGAGAGGGGATCTGATTGATTCTTCATTGCAGACACTGAAATCTTTTGACTGCCTTGATACAGAGTGCAATATAACTGAGCGTGGGAAATTTTTTAATCGTTTACCATTTGATCCACGATTAAGTCATTTTGTTGCAACTGCTCAAGAGCAATATGGGCAAGGCAAAGTAGCATCTAGTATTGCCGCCATCTTGAGTGCACCTGGCTCATTATTTTTTATGGCAGGGGGCAAGGCAGGTCGCTATGAAGTCAAAAAGCGTATGGCTGATGAAGCTGCTAAATATGAGAGTGACTTACTTTATCTTCTGTCAGTTTATTATAGTTGGGTTCAAGCTGGAGATGCTATAGACAAGGCAACTTCCATTTGTAATGGATGTTCTAGAAAAATCCCTTTCCACTTGATGAAGCATAATAATGGTTGCAGGTCCTGTCGCACACGCCATTCCAATACCCAGGGACTTAACAATAAAATAATGGAAATAATTCATAAAAATGATGCTTCTGTTATGGCAATTTTACAGAATAGAAGAGTGAGCCTAAATGAGTTATCTAATGATAGTAATGTTGATAACCTTGAAATCCTCGGCCGTTGTCTTCTTGGGGCATTTCAGGATCAGCTGGGACACATGGTTTTGCCATGTAATCCAAAAGCTGGCGCTTATCTAGTTTTTAGTTCAATGAAAGCTCATCTTTCTCATTCTACAGCTTTGGCCATTGCTAGGGCAAAAACAGGGGCTCCTCCATATTTTGTTGCCATGTCAATTACAAAGATTCCAAATGGCATGACAATTGCAGATCGTGCCCATCCTATTAAAGAAGTCTGGTTAACACAATTGCAACTAGAACAGATTTCAAAACATTCCCTTCAAATGAGTATCTGTTATTGTCATGAAAATTTGAGCAAAAGATTTCTTAAGCATCTTCAGACTCAAATTTCATCTATTGAAATCATGGAAGAAAAAAAGCATTTGGTAGAATTCATCTCATGTTACTATGATTCTGAGAAAAATGCTGTCTGCGTGTCTGCTCCACAGGACATTGCTACAGATGTAAGTATTTATGCTTCAAAAATTATTGAAATGAAGTTAAAAGTGGAACGGGAATATGAGCAAGTTGTGCTGATTGGTGAAGGGTCAGGATATGCTACTGTTATTGGAGGTCTGCGTGTTAATGTATTGGAGCAAATTGGCAATGCACTGAAGGTAAAATATATTAATCCACCTGTCAAATCCAATGATGAATTGAAATCTTGGATATGTGCAAAGGCAAATATCTCTGATCATACCATCAAGTGGCACCGCTACTATCCACTTCAACACAAGGAAGGCACTATTCCTGGAGAACCGTATGCAATAGTTGTTTTCTACGATGAGTTGTCTGCTATGAAGGCTTCTAGGATCAATACTCAACGAAGCTGTATAGCAGCAGCTCAGTCTGCTACCACCAGTAAAGACCAGGGCCAGAAATTAATCCTTAAAGTAAAATTGGATGAAAGTATTGCACGATGTCAACTGGAGTACTTGTTACCAAAACCCATTAGCATTACAACTGTTTACCCTCTAACGTTTTCTCTTCGACTGCGCAATATTCCACCCCATGCTACGTCAGAAACAATAATTTTAAAATATTTGCAGTCCTGTATGGATCAAGACAACGAATTTGCGAATCCTAAAATTAGAATTACTGGTGATCAAGCATTTGTCAGTCTGCCTAATTCAACTTCGCAGCATGCTTATTTGCGGGCAAGCATCAGCATTAAACAAAGCTCTCTTGGACAGATACATTTTACTAAGCAAATTACAACAACAAATGGATACCTAAGGTTAAAAACTGTAGCTCTTGAGACTGAAATAATACAGTATCCTATTACCCTCAGTCTTTTGTTTGCTAATACTCTAGATGCTGAACAATTTATTACTAACAATAGCCACATCAGCTCGTGGCCTGAAGGAAAACTGTATGCTGAGGCCGTGGTGCATGTGCAGCATCCTGAACTGTATGACGTCCAATCCCTTGCAAGTTCTGTGGCCAAAAAATATGCTGTGCAGTTTTCTATATCAAAAAACAATAAAGTAATTAAATTTAATGGAAAGTCTCCGAAGCAAGTTACCCTGTGTGCACAAGCAGTACAGTCATATTTAAACCCTCTAAAGATACACCTTGGAGAGCGAAAACAGCAGGTATGGATGTGCATGTCAGTGCAATGCAATTCATGGACTCGTTCAACCCTGCATAAATCATTGTAATAGGACACAATAGCTTTGGTGAAATCATGCTTAGTTGCTCACCAATTGATCAGCAAAATTGCGATCCTATAAGTTACACTTTGTATTTAATTTAGAGTTCAGGAATAGGCCATACAAAATTATACTAATTAATGGTAGTTACCCATTTAAAGCACATAATGAACTTGTTGGAATTTAACAAGAGAGCTTTACAATAGCCAAACCTGTATTTTTATCAGCCAGCTTTCTGCCCAAAAGCTGTACCAACTTCTTGTGTTATAATGTTTGCATCATCATTTTAAGGTTTGTTTCACTGAATTGTTTCTGCAGGTTTTGGTGACCGAACTATACTCTAATGGATGTCTATTTCAAGATGCAAATGACTGTGGGGTGTGTGTAGAGCCTCGTGTATCCAATGCAGGTGAAGTGTTTGGTCTAACAATATATGGACCACAAAGCAATCAAGGTCAATTTATGAGAAACATTGGTACCCACTCCAATGCATTTGAGGGGCGGTATGAGTACTTAACATATGACCCCACTACTGCCTCTATATTTCAAATGCCCTGTGCTGGAAGTAAGCGCCTTCAGGCCTTGCAAGAAGGAACCAGCAATGCAAAGATCGTGTTCTTGAAATCGTTGGATAGCATTGAAATTGTTATTAACCCGGATATTCCATTAAGAGAACGTGCAAATATTTTCAAGTCTTGCAAGGAAGGTATTCAAAGGATTGTGTTGGATTTGTGTGGGGACGACCGCAAGATAATTGATCAATCTTGTATGAAATGTAAGGTGCGGGAAGGCTGGCAGTTGTGTATTTGTGGGCATTCCTGCTGTAGAAATTGTAAAAAGATACTCTGTGACGAATTTATCAAGGCACCTACTCCACAAGGAATTTGCTGCCCCATTTGTTCTGAGTTGATTTCTATCAAGGATATACGAAACGGTGTGCCAGCCCATACATTTGATGAGGCTTGCATCACCAGTGCCAAACTATTTATCAAAACTCAGCCACACCACCCACTTATTTTCTGCCCACAAAAGAACTGTAACAATCTGCTTCCTCAAGGTATTGATTATGGAGAGTGCAACAGTTGTCATTCTTATGTATGTGTCAAGTGCAGTACAGTTGACAATCCCCTACATTCGGGAAAAAGCTGTGTTGACTTCCACAGACTGGAAAAGAAAAGTCAGAAACGAGGATTGGGCTTTGAATCTCTTTTAGGCAGCGCCAAGGCATTTGTGCAACAGAACTGGAGTTTCATACTTGGAGAACCTAAACATATTGATGAAAATCCTGGCATCAAACTTGGATGTCCTGCCATGGTTCGATACTACCAAGCCATAACTAGTAAACTAGCTGGAGGTGGGGCCTTCCCCCCTACACTATTTGCCTGGCATGGAACATCGTCCGATCCAGCCATACAATCAATTTGTCACAATGGATTTGACCCCACACGTCGTAGTGGACAAATGCATGGAATTGGTGAATATTTTGGCCAAAGTGCAGAGGTTTCTAGTAGTTATGCTGGTAGTACATCACGAATGATTGTAGCTCAACTGCTGCAAGTTGAACAAACATCAACACATGGCAATTTCTGTTATGTTGTAAATAATCCTATTGATTGGAGCCTGTCTTATTGCTTACCAGTTCTTGTAGTTACTTATGGTTTAGGCCTTCCCCCACTTGTGTTCAACTGTAACTTTCCCCCTCAAAGACTACCTTTCCATTTGTTTGGCTCATGTGATCCGAGTGACGAGGACACAGAAATGGAATAACTAATGTACTATTCAATGCATTGTGTTTCATTCTAATTATATTGCATTTCTTTTGTATTGTATATCAATTGCACAAGTAGTATAATTACGTTTACCCGTCTATGATTGAATAAATAATTAATTAGCCATATGTTTTCAATATAACATGCAGTACTTACTGTCATAAAATGTAGGGATGCATGTAGAACACACACGACACGGTTAAGTATTTTTTATTTGTAACCCTCATTAGGCACTGTTGTTTGCGGCCCATTGTTTTGTGGACACTAGGTTAGGCTAAAAATTGAAAGGATGATGTCATGCCATTTATTAAACAACGACCTTGACAACCGAAGACCTTTGGAAAGTGAGCTCACTCCAAAACACCGATAGACTATAATTGCCATTTTAACACCGTTCTGTGTCTCAAACCACGAGGCGTACTCAATTTGCCACGGCAAACTACGGGCCTTGAAAGCGGTACGTTAGTCTTCGCGTACCGGTCTCTTCGATACAGAAGCGATTCTCCACGCCTGCGACAATAGAAATAATGGTTGGTTTTTAAAAAGGGAACTAAAAGTACTAATGGCAATGGTTTGTAGCCACATTTTTTAAACAGCGATCAAACATACTAAAAGTTAGTACACGATACCGGGAGTATCATTTCTATGTTATAGCGGCGGATCCGGGGGGGGGGGGGGGGGGGGGGGGGGGGAAAGTCAATACAGCTTTTTCCCGAATGTAAGGGATCGTCAACCGTACTGCACTTGACACATACATCTTGTTTCAGACATTGGTATAAGCGTAAAACTGTTCACATGACTTTTTAAAACTTGCCATCTTTGCACTGAGGCAGACAACAGGTTAAATTTGTTGCACAATGCCAAAAAAAGTTACCACAGTCACTGATGACTTTGCCATATCCCCCAGTTCTAGGTTTAAACTGTGACAGCTACAAGGCACAAATAAGGCTCGTTTGTTTAGTTCTAGAATTCGGGCCTGAACACCGCTGATGCAACCAAGCATATATTTGTACCATTGTCATATCCCTGGCCGCAGCAGTAGGAAATGGATAAACCGAGCTTATCTAGTTTAAATGCTTTTTTTTTATCCCAATGCCAGTGCTTTCTTGGAGTGCACTAACCCTACAAATCGTTCTACAATGTGGACAGTTTTGTTACCTAATTCAACTGAATGCAAGACTACAATCATTTGCTCTTTGCAGCTAACATCAGGAGTGCAATCTAAAATGACCGAATAGTACTTTGATTTAGTAACACTCACTGATGACTAGGATTGTTACAAAAATGGCATCATTACTATAGTTCAGATGGACAAATCTTAGGATCCATGGCAATTATTTTTGGATATTTGCTAAGGTCATATTTAGATTTAATATTAGAATACCTGCATTGGAAAAATATATTGGTATACACGTTCTAATTTTTAGAATCTTCTACTATAATCTTTGTTAACATGTGCATTTGTGCCTGCTCGCAGTTGCAAGGTTGTAATGGGTATTCCACTTAATATTATAAATCCACAACAGCGGGTGGATTTGACATTTTCACTGATATTTCAGACTCCTTTCATTCATATGATCACGTATCAAGAAACGATTTTGACTTTCCCCATGCATAGTAGTGATGGAGAGAGCTGTAGAAATGAACTTATGCATATGTGCGATGTGCTATTATTAAAATCAAATGACTAGGAACGATCACATCAGTAAATGAGGACTAAATACATGTATAGCCTTGAGGGCACTTATTGTATACCCGCTGCTGCTACAAGTGCATGTGCATTATCAACTATACTACCATCGCTACAAGTGCATGTGCATTATCAACTATACTACCATAGATGTAGTGGAGATAATATATTACCTCTGATGCTAGTACCCAATGTACTAACGACAGGAAGCAAGGCCCCAGTCATATAACAGCAAATTGTACTCCCCTGAATATGTCACACCCTCATATTGACATACTACTCCTAAGACGTCACACTTGTATACTTTGTGCTGGTCCATTTGTATAAATTATTACTGCCTCAAATAATTCATTTTTCAGAGACCTTTTTCATTTCGAATGAGCATAGCTTGAACCTTGACTGGCTTTTAGCACATAATAAAGGAGATCATGGAGTTGCACCTATAAGATGTAAAAATAACTTAGTTACTGTTTATGGGTGTGTGATCTTGCAATGAATTTGTAGTGAGAATTTAAGGTAGCTAAAAAATATCATCATTTTCACCATTCTTTCACAGATAGTTCACTGCACTGTATATAAGTAAAAATACTAGGTGCCACTTTGTTTCTCCTCATTTTGCATATTACACAGTAACCTGTGTTAATAATGATTTTAATTAACGCTGGTTACTGTGTAACTATGCAAAACAAGGAGAAAAAAATGACCATAAAGTGGTTAATCAAAGTGTCTTAGGGTTTGAAGGACCTATTGAAAAAAAGGTGGACAAAGGAAGGTTGGGACCAGATGGGGATGGGATGGAAAACCAATATCTGAAAATAAATTATTTCTCTCTCATTGATTTATAATAGTGATTCCATGGCAGAGAAGAGAAATACTCAATTGTGTAGATATGGAGCAAGGTGCAGATGCCCAAACTGTCGCTATGTACACCCTGACAGAATGGAGGCAAGGTCTAATACAGTTAATTGCAAATGTAGTCAAGAGAACTGTTGCTATGTCCACCTTGATGGAAAGAATCCACCACCCCATTATGATTTCAACCCCACTCAGAAGTCCTCTACTGAACATATGTCTGAATCTAACACATTGCATGATAGTGGCAGTTCTGTCTGCATGCTGAGTGCTGCTTGTAATAGGTTTGATTATAAGGATATACGCCCTGGAGACCATCCAGTATGCTGTGATATTCATCTGAATTGCACTTCAAATGACTATCCAACGTTGCATCCGATGTCTGCTTGTCCAAATGCAGGAATGTGCAAAGATATGATGTGTCAGTATCAATGTTATACAGATTCACACTATGACCACTCCAAGAGACAAGCCTGTTCAGCAGGAAGATTGTGTGAAAATATTGATTGCCTTTTAAATCATCCACCTTCTCGCGAAAACCTAATATGTCCATTAAGAAACCAGTGTTTTAATATGGCTTGTGATAAACGTCATCCACCTGGTCATAATGTTTGCCCTTTACTCGAGACTTGTTTTGATGTAAGGTGTTCTCTCAGCCATCCGCCAACCCGTCCTAAAATATGTCAAACTGTGAACTGTACAAACATTGACTGTGAGCATCTTCATTTCAATGATTGGAATCCAGATGGTACTTCGCATGTAGTAACTTATCTGAAATCTTTAGCAACGAGGCAGCAGGACCGAATAACAGCTGCACTATCTATTTATAGCAGCCATGTGAGTTCATAAGTCAGCTTAAGAGGGAGGAAGCTCTTGTTGTGACTGCTGAAACTGGGTCTGGAAAAACCCCTCAACTTCCTCAATACTGTACTGTGCTGAAGCATTTGGTGGTCTAATTAATAAGAGAATGTTTTGTTTCATTCATATAAGAGACTACTCAGTACATTTAGTTAGTCGGGCGGGCCCTATACCGACCAAAAGTGGTAGTAGGGCCAGCCCATCTATCTACTCAGTAGTATACTTGGCACCATAAGTGCCATATACTTTACAACCCGTACATAGTTTATTGCCTAGAAACACAACATTTGCAGCTGAAAGTTCTAGATCGAAACTCACTCGCCAAACTTTATGCACTGCCTTGCTCACAGCTCGGTTCGATTCAACATTTGCATGCTAGCGTCAAAAGCAAACGCCCGCTTTTGTTCAGGATCCGCATTGTACCAGAGATAATGATTGTACCAAACTGAGGAGTATCAATGTAGGCATTCCTCTCGTCGTTTAGCTCACCTCTTTAATTATTAAAGGCTGAAGAAAAGCTTCATGTAGCCAGGCCAGTTGAGAGCCAGGTAGGGGCCCGGGGAAGGACGCTCACGGGGGCCCCCCTGGCCCTGTAGACTGAAACTATCAGAGATAATCTATGCGATATCTCTGCTACTATACATTGTTCTAAAACATGCAGGCTGAAAGATTAATGGACTAAATTTAATCGATTTTATCTCAGTGCGAAACGTTCGTCCGGCGCCGCGACTTTAGAATATAATCGACAAATTAATGACGAATAAAAGCCTACATGTACATGCATTACCAAATGAAAAAGCTCCAATGAAAAGTATAAATACAAACTATAGACTATAGCGGTGTTCAGTGACTGCCGACAGACTAGTTATCTCTGGACTAGTGTACTGCAATATGTCATATTGTCACCAGGGATGCCATGCACATGCACTCACAATGCCGCTTTTCTATCCTTCCTGGCCGCAAATGTGTCAATGATTGAATCGTAATCAATTGTCTTTGCTAATTCTGATTCAATGCAAAGCAGGGCTAAGCCTTGAAGTCGTTCCTGTGCCATTGTCGATCTGCTACAAAAAAATTTTCCCATGTGCGTCAGGATTGTGCAGTCAGTACAGACTAACAGTGGTAGTGAGTGTAAAATTCAGTGCTCGATCGAAGACGAAAGGGTCGTCACACACAATTGGAAAAAAAAATATTCTTAGGGATCGCTGGGCCCCCTTTGTGCCGCGGAGCCCGGGGTGGTGTACCCCCTTACCCCCCACCCCCTCTCGACAGCACTGCATGTAGCTAGCTGGTGGACGTGGCTTGCGATTCGACGGAATATATCATAATACGTGAAACATTGCCATGGGAACGCTTTTAATATAGCTCGCTCCATATTACGTAACGATTACGTAATCGGTTACATGCCATATCTGATACCTGAAGATGACCTTCCAGGAAATTCTAAAGCCATTGGTATAATTGGCGGTCGTTAAAACCGTTTCTAACTCGAGTTATACACAGCCAGGAAGAAGACGCGACTATGGTGAAAAATCGGTATGGGACGAGAATAGCTTTTTTTGTTCTCTGAAGGCAAACAGTCTGGCGACTTGATCAAAACATGATAATGACCATGTTTCCTTTCTGGTTCGATAGCAATAAAGAGCTACGCTATCCGTTTGTCGGTACGTGAGTTATATGTATTATACGAACGTCGCGTTAATGACATTCATGATACGGTGTCGGAGGAATAAGTGTCCCCTTGGAATAAGTTAACTACCCGGACATGTCCTAGGAAGATGTGTCCCCCCGGATATTATTTCCTAGGGAAAAGTATCCCCCATCCCCCAACCCCGGCCCTCTCTTAGAGAGTTTCCATTAAAGATTATAATATAGTATTTATACTGTTGATATAGCAATCTCCTTAGCTTGCTAGTACTATCTGTGGCGTCTTTGTCTGGCGCAACCGCGTTGACTACAGAGGTTGTTTTGACGTCATATCTATTATCTTAGATCGTTGTATAAAGAAATGGCTGAATATGACAGCATAGATAATAGAATAAAGGATTGGAAACGGTAAAGATTACGGGATTCATCCGCATTTCGTAACTCCATAAATTTATGTTCCTAAGGCAGCGTTGTCTGCTACGATCCTTGAAGCGCTATTCGTGACCTTTTTGATGACGAGAGAGGAGTTAGACACTCATATAAATAAATGTACAGCTGTTTAAAAAAGCAGCCAAGTCATACTGTACTTGACTCAAGTGCCAATGACCACCGTGATGGCTAGCTAGAACAAGGCGCACGAAAGCGTTGCCGAGAAAGTAGATACATGTTTTATGCTCTTTCTTTGAAGGCCTCCCGATTTTTTACCATTCCAATTGATTTTTTTGTTGTTGGGATTTACTCTTCCTATTCTTGCGCGATCGACCCAATGAAGCTAGCTTGCTAGCCATTTGCTACTGTAACACATACACAACATACAAGAGATACTGATCACGCCACTCAATATGTATGTCTGATTCAATATATGTACTCAAATACTCTAGAATCCAAACCACTTTTCTGGGAAAATTACACAAAAGGTACGCTTTTTGGACATCATAAGCGGACAAATTCACGAACAACGACGTCAAACCCCTTCTTAGAGACTCCTAAACATTACAAAGCCACACTACCTACTACGTACTCTATATGTGAACTCATAAAATGGATTTACAATGTTGCTACTGTCCAGGAAAATCACACAACCACTACCCGATCAGGTTGCAGCTACGATCGCTGTTGCCTCAGCTGAGTCGCATCTGTAAAAGAATTGCTATATGCTTTTTGGGTGTCAAAAAGGTTGCTCTCACACAGTAAAAAGTTAAACGACACTAAAGAAGCTCTTTAGGGAAGAATGTTCAACAGCTCACACGCCCACTACAAGATTCAATGCGAAGCACGGTCATGTAACGGAACGCGACGTCACGTAAATGTATATACCGTTTCCAATCCCTTTATTTTATTATCTATGATGACAGCATCGAGGAGTTCTTGCGTTCGGGTTGTTATCCCTCCGACTGTTTAAAGGATCAAAAGCGTGCTTTCAGAAGAAAGGCATCAAATTACAAATTGGAGCTAGGCGTTCTGTACTACTCCAAAGTGGTTGGAAGGAATCCATCTTTGCCCGAGCGAAACTGGAGAAGGGTTATAACTAGTACCTCGGAACGCGGCCGGATAATGGAAAATTGTCATGCTGCTCTACAACTGACTACAAGGTACACTGCATGTTAGTATACTAAATGATGCTGAGGTACGTTATAGCCTTTAGTCTTTACAGACACGTGGGCAGGTATTGAACGGGGGGGGGGGGGGGGGGGGAATTAATCGGCGGGGCGGGTCTATAGGTGGAGGGGAGACCTTTACAGACACGTGGGAAGGTATTGAAAGAGTGGGGGGGGGGGGGGGGAGGAGGAATTAATCGGCGGGGCGGGTCTAGGGAGAGGGGCACCTGACCTCACCCTTTCGTTTTAGGATCATGTGTAGCATTTCTTCCCTCCTTTATACATGTATAATACGCCACCAGTTGATTAAGTTTGCATAATTTACCATATAGGTGGAGGCCGGAAAGACATGGGTGATGACATTCGTTCGTTTGTACGGATTTGTGATACATGCCAACGCAGTAATGATGCTAAGTTTGTGAAGACTGATGCTTCTCTACATCCCATACCTATAAAGTCAAGAGTATGGGACCAGGTCAGCAGCAGATCTGAATATAAAAGTATATATACTAATGATCTTACTTTTGTGCTTTAGGTAGGCATTGATTAAGTGGGTCCATTGCCAAAGGCTGCAGCTGGAAACCACTACATAGTCACCCTCAAGGACTATTTCTCCAAATGGCCTGAGGCAGAGCCCCTAAAAGACAAATCTGCCCATGGTGTGGCTTCTTTTTTGTTCAGAATGATTTGCAGGTATGTTTGATTTATTTTTAGAGAAGGGTCTTCAATTTTCATTTCTTTTAACAGATATGGCACTCCTCGTTGCATCATCAGTGATCAAGGGAGGGAGTTTGTTAATCATTTAAATGAAGAACATTTTAACCTCACAAAGATACAACATAAAATCAGCTCGGCTTATCATCAACAGACTAATGGCCTTTTGGAAAGGTATAACCAAACTATACAGCAATCACTGCACAAACAAGACAACTGGGATACATTTTTTGGATGGGGTTATGTTAGCCTACCGCACAGCTGTGCACAAATCCACAGGAATTACACCATTTGAAATGATGTTTTGCAGGTGTGTGAAAAAATGAGCATGCTTTTATGTGCAATCTACACTTGTTCTTTATTGCTTACTGAAAATGAAATACGTCCACATGACTCTGATGAAGCGTTTGAAGAAGGCCAGACAGAAGTAGTGACCAAGGATGGCCAGAGACAACTTTTTAGATTTGGGGGGGGGGGGGGGGGGGGGCTTAGACTAGTTCAGGGGCGGATCCAGAATTTCGGGGCGAGGGGGGATGAAATGATAGACAAAGATGGGGCGGGGCCCGCCTACTTCCAGCTAGGGGGTATGGGGGAGCGCTGTAGCTCCCCCATCGGCCCCAGCTGCTTTGCAACTTTCGCACTTTTCAAGTCTCAAAACATATTATATATATAATATTATATATATATTATATATATATATATAATTATAGCATATAATTGCGTAGAAACATTGTGACTTGCTTCCAGCATTTCCAGACCTACTTTCCTTATTGAACGGCATGACGATCGATATACGGTATTCATACTTAAATATTCCGATCGATCAGAACATTGAACTACATGGACATTTACAATCCACCTACCGAATTGGAAAAATTATTTGGCCAAGTATGACTGTACTGCTTAGTGCTCAGCTGATATTCACAGGGAGAAAAGCATTCCGCTCGTGCCACAATTAATGATCTAATTGCATTAATTTTTAAATATTACTATTAGGAGAAATATTTGGAGGGGGGGCTTAAGCCCCCCCAAGCCCCCCACTTGTCTCTGGCCATGTCAAGAGCATGCATGATGTGCAGGAAAATATATTTAGCATTGCCAAGAGCAATATATCGAAGGCCCAGTGTCCTTACAAGAGTGATTATGACAAGAAGCATTGCAAAGGCAAAGTAAGGGAGTTTTAATATGTATATACCTATGTATATGATATTCAATCAAAAAACCCGAAAAGTGGTGAAAAAGGCTGTCAACATTTGCCGGCTGAAACTCTTTTATTCTGGTGAATAAAAAAAGTTCCTTCATTTTTCTGATCATTCAAATTTTTCAAACATGTTCCCCATCCATCACTGGAAACCTTTCTACACATGAATTACCCAATGTTTCCAATCAAGATCCAATTTCATATAGATCATACCAAGCCGTCAAAAGACCCAGAGGATAGAGAGCTCAATTGAAGATGTTCATACACTGGATAGTTCATGTTTAAATGTTAATACCAGATTGTTTAGCAGTGGGAAATGTGGGATTCCTTTGTATAAGTGGTGAAGAAATGGCTCCAGTGGATACCTCCAATAGTCACTCTACAACAGTGATTGGAGAATATCTTAATTCTGTGCTGTCTATGTTCAATCAGGCTTTGCAAAATGCATATGATGCAGGGAATTGGATACATAAATATTGTGCTACCACCAATGTTTTTAGTCATCAATACCTTGACACTGCTGAAAGTATTGAACAATCATGCTACTGTGGCAGTGATGCAGTACAAGACAACTTGGACAACTTTGCAACAAGCACCCCACGTTAATGCCTTTTAACAGTATGAGTTTTTCCCCTGTATGTAAACTGCCATCAGTGCCAATAGAAAGTCCTCAGCACAGGAACGAGTCACCCACAGCTTCAAGTATACAAAAATCAGCAAGAAAAAATTCTACTGTTTTAACATCCTCGGTGCCTAAAAACTTCAAGCATTCAAAACCAATGCAGCACCATTTTGGATCGAATCACTGCATTTGCTGATGTCAGATTATGAAGTTGGGTTACAGACAACATTGTAAATGCAGGACAAATCATTATCAAATATACATTTCCTCACATCTGTGGGCTGCAGAACATTTTACTAGGCATGAATCTTCAATTTGATGTTCAGGCAACAGAATTTGTTCAAATTCTGCATATAGACGGTAACCATTGGATTACAATTTCGACAATTGGATGCAAAGTAGGAGAAGTGAATCTGTATGATTGCAACCGATGTGAATCCCTCTCTGCTTCTACAGAAGAACAAAATAGTTGTTTATTGAATTCAAAGGAGAAGGAATTGCACGTGAAGATAATGCCTGTACAAATTAAGGCAAAAGGGTTGTTCAGATTGTGGGTTATTTGCACTGGCATTTGCAGCAACACTGTGCAGTGGGTCATGTCCCAGTAACATGGTCTACAAGCAGTCTTCAATGTAAAAGCATGCACCTACTTGATTGCTTTTTACATTTCAGTATGACCAACTTTGCAGGGAGAAAGATAACAAGACCTAGTAAACGAGCATGTTCTGAAGTAATTATTGAACTATTTTGCAAATGTAGGCAGCCAAAATATGGTCTGATGGCACAATGTGACAAGTGCAAAGAGTGGTTTCATGAGAACTGTGTAAGCATTTCCACTACCGTACTGATGTCCAATACAAATTGGTATTGTTCGTCATGCAAGAAATCATTTGATTCATAAATATTACTTCTATGCATCATTTATTTACTTCTTGCTTGATTTGGAGCACATGCAATTATATGAATCGAATTAAAATACAGCTAAATGCGCGAGCGTGGTGACATCGTGACAGCTATGGGATGTTGTAATAAAGTATTAATTTGTGGGTATGGCTGGTTGGAGGTGGAGGCCGCGGCATCTAGGGATGCCATGGAAATACAATATCGTGTTTGGGGAGACACTTTTTTGGGGGGGGGGGACACTTAACCCTAGGATAGTTTCCCCCCTAAAAGTGTCCCCCCGGACACAAAATCCTAGGAAAAAGTGTCCCCATCTAGTTTCTAGTGTCCTCCATTTCCTACGACACCGGTACAAATCCTATATGAGAGTTACTGCCATAACTCTCGATAGTGGACCAACATATGGGTAGATTCTCTTGTTTTGTTATGTGAAGGTGTGCTTTCAATACCTTTCCAGTAAAGTAATCTTGCACAAAATGAACGAAAACCTCTGTGCTAAATTATACTGTTAGCTATGGTTATCTGCCATAGGGTCCATTTCATAAGTGTTTGCTATGGGGTACTCGACATAAGGTTAACCCCATAGCTTTTTGCTGTCCGGTATTCCGTAGCTGTGTGCCATGAGGTTCACTCCAACTACATACACTACTCTGATAGCTATGGCGTCTGCCATAGGGTCCATTTCATAAGTGTTTGCTATGAGGTACTCGACATAAGGATAACCCCATAGCTTTTGCTGTGGGGTGCTTCGTAGCTGTGTGCTGTAACTTACATTATGAAAGAAGCAAATTAAACTATCAAACTCACAGCAAACATTTCCACAGGATGCAACAGTCACAGTGTAAGTCAGTGTATCACTGTTCGAAACAGTATAGTCCAAGACCTACACTAATTTAAAACCATTCCCTGCTCTGAACAATGTTTTCTGATACACATTATTTTTTAATGGTACTTTATTGTTCTAATTATACAGTACTCTTATTCATTGTGATGCGGAAGGTGACATGCAGAATTCAATAATTGTTTGAGGGAGAAAGGGAAAGAAGGTAAGATGCATAATGAGACTTTTTATCACTTACTTGGAAGGAGGATGTGGAAGCTTCTCTCCCTTCAGGTACTCCTGGAGTGCCAAACGTGTGCATGGGTCTCATGTGATTGAGTGTACAGACCTCAATACCACATTTGTTATAAGAACAGGGAATGCTTACAAGATGTAGGTATTTCGAGTACACGTATTCTGTTTTCTCATGTCCAAGTTAGTAATTGGCTCAGAACAATTCTGTAGGAAGATACATGCATGTACATGTATCAATGTGCATGCATTGTAATGTAGATGAGGTTACATGTGCATGTATGTATATACATGTATGTACATGTAGTATAAAACTGTTACTTGTGTGTCATTTTAAATATAATTTACTTGTTTGCACTGAAACAAGCTACATGTATATGTACACGTAGGTGCACTTGTGCTTTTATTTTTGTTAGTGAATGGTGTACTAACCAATAATTGTCTCAAATTATACCGGATTGTATAGTATACATGTATGTATATACACCATACATGTCTGTGTGTGGTATAATGAGGAAGCGAAGGTATTAGTGAGGGGTAAGAGGTAATCATCAGCAGTTCATTTACACACGTGCACATCTAGGGCTGTCACCACCAGTACTGTAACTGTGAGTGTACCATGTCTCTTACCCAGTAACCCTTGTCTCCCTCAAGTTTGTTGAGTCCCACATGTCAGTGGTGTGTTGGTACCTCAATAAGTACTGTTTGTATAGGTGGAAAGTGGATTGTTGATCTCTCTCCCTAAGTACTGACCATAAGGTATGACAGGGTGCTACCCTAAGGGAATTTGAAAGTAGAGATCTGGTCCTAAATAGATCTGTGCACTGTGCATGGTGATCATTTGGAATGGGTATTAACCCTATGTTATTATTGAAATGTGGTCATACAATGGCTCAACCTTAACCCTCATCACACTTCAAAAAATGTTTCATTGTGTATGCTGTTTTTGATCACTTCTGAAAACATGTACATATGGTGTATTTGAAATAGTGGTATATAATGTGTATTTAGGCAATCAAAATTTTCTTGTATGTGAATTTTAATTTAGTTCAAAGTATACATAATTAGAAAAGCCTATTCATTTCTTGCATTCTAATTAAAGGTCTGACAGTGCTCAAGTTCTCTTTCACACAATTTTACGTATGTTATATATGTCTTGTATGCATATGTGTATGGAAGTGAATATCATATTCCATACCGGAACTGCCTCCTGACACTGGTGCTGAAGGACAGCCTAGGTAAGTGGTGTCTAACCTCATTTCTGCAAGTGCTTAATTTTAATACAATCCCCACCCCTTGCTTGTCCCCACCTCTTAGGAGGGAACTGCCTTACTTGCCATGATAGCCAGTGTCAGCAGAGGACCCTAACATTTGGGAGACTGTTTCCACCTGCAGGTTCTCACAGAAGACAAACTGATTTGATATTCATAAATTTGGGAACACTCTTTCCATAAAGCTGATAACCCAAGGAAACATGCCTAACCTTGTGGATGTTGGAGGGGAAGGAAGAGGGATGAAGGAATGGGAGGAAGAGGGATGAAGGAGCAGGAGGAAGGAGGAGGAGAGATAGATTTATCACTTAACTCACAGCATTGGCTGGAAAGGCTCTAAGCATTATTGGACCAATACCTTTGAAAAGCGCGCCATAGCCCTCTGTCCTCACCTGACCAGCCCCATTGGATGGGAACAGCAAAATGAGTACATGTGTACCACATATACATATATGTACAGTACATGTTGCATCCATTGTGACCTGTGTTTGCCTGTGCACTGAGCACATGACAAGGGGACAGTGTCCTCAAAAACACAACATAGAGCAATTCCAGTGTACCTTAGTCCAACAAGGTGGACAGTTAGAGCTGATTCTTTATTCAGTGTGATAGCAAATTATGCAATCCTCAGGAACACTTGGGATGAAGCCACAAGAGTAGTAAGAGATACTGTGATGTGTATATACCTTGGTGCAGTGATACTTCAGCACTCAGATAATCTGAACTTTTTAATGACTTCCCTGATAAGTGTGCCTGGTGTTTCCTGTTCTCCATTGCCTCAAGGACCATTGCTCCCGCTTCTGCTAATGTTGTAGAATTTGCACACAAAGTATATGTACATGTTTCTGTGCACGTAGTGACTATTTGTGTGTAATTATTGGTCCAGCAGGTTGTGATGCACAAGAGGGGAGTGGGGAGGAGAGTTTTGGGTAGCAGTACTTGTGCTGTGTACATTGTACTTGTACATGTACACATACATGTACATGTGTGCTGTGCATGTATGTGTACATGGTGAGGCAATACAACGCGCTTGGGGGGAGGGGGAGGGAGTGGGGGGAATGTTTACTCAATGTTTATCTCAATATGACATGGGAGGTCCCACTTTAATGACTTCATATCACATAAAATTGTACAAGAACCTACATTATAATTTGTGCAGTGCATACTGATAAACATGAAGGCACGTATGTGTGTGTATGTGTGCATGCATGCATGCATGTATGTATGTATGTATGTATGTATGTATGTATGTATGTATGTATGTATGTATGTATGTATGTATGTATGTATGTATGTATGTATGTATGTATGTATGTATGTATGTATGTATGTATGTATGTATGTATGTATGTATGTATGTATGTATGTATGTATGTATGTATGTATGTATGTATGTATGTATGTATGTATGTATGTATGTATGTATGTATGTATGTATGTATGTATGTATGTATGTATGTATGTATGTATGTATGTATGTATGTATGTATGTATGTATGTATGTATGTATGTATGTATGTATGTATGTATGTATGTATGTATGTATGTATGTATGTATGTATGTATGTATGTATGTATGTATGTATGTATGTATGTATGTATGTATGTATGTATGTATGTATGTATGTATGTATGTATGTATGTATGTATGTATGTATGTATGTATGTATGTATGTATGTATGTATGTATGTATGTATGTATGTATGTATGTATGTATGTATGTATGTATGTATGTATGTATGTATGTATGTATGTATGTATGTATGTATGTATGTATGTATGTATGTATGTATGTATGTATGTATGTATGTATGTATGTATGTATGTATGTATGTATGTATGTATGTATGTATGTATGTATGTATGTATGTATGTATGTATGTATGTATGTATGTATGTATGTATGTATGTATGTATGTATGTATGTATGTATGTATGTATGTATGTATGTATGTATGTATGTATGTATGTATGTATGTATGTATGTATGTATGTATGTATGTATGTATGTATGTATGTATGTATGTATGTATGTATGTATGTATGTATGTATGTATGTATGTATGTATGTATGTATGTATGTATGTATGTATGTATGTATGTATGTATGTATGTATGTATGTATGTATGTATGTATGTATGTATGTATGTATGTATGTATGTATGTATGTATGTATGTATGTATGTATGTATGTATGTATGTATGTATGTATGTATGTATGTATGTATGTATGTATGTATGTATGTATGTATGTATGTATGTATGTATGTATGTATGTGTACATGTGCTTTATTTCATTGAAAGTGTAACATTGTGAGCTTTTTAAAAAAAGCTGTGTGCGTTATTCATTTAAACACCTGTAAGTTTTAGATAATGGAAAAAATTGCAGTTTTAAAGAAAGGTGTACTTTGCTTCATCATTGGTTCTTATATATGATGAATACTCCGGCCATAGCCTCTCAACAAGGGATCAATATAAATTAGAAAGAGCACCAGTAGATAATTTTTATCTTGATGCTGACCAAAGTGTTGGCTTCATAAATTAAAAAGAGGATCAAAGCATTGAATTACAGCCTCATCAACACAAGTTAATATAATTGATAATACTGTTACAGAATCATTCAAAGGATATTCCAAGGTAGCCAAAATGTGTAAAACCTGAATTGTGCCTCAAATTGGGGGATCTAAAGAAACAAGGTCATGCAAAATTGATTTGCAAATCTAGCCTTGGATAAAAGGAGAAACAAGGATCTAGCGAAACTCGTTTACGCATGGGTGAACCATTTACGATGTATAAATGACTGCCCTTGAACTTCTAGGTTTCTTTCTCTACACAATCGTTTTATTGTACTCTTGCCAATGCCTAAATGAAGGAAAGATGTAAATTAAGGCAGTATATTACTAGTACATTCCCTATTTTATCTTTTACTGGTATATCACCTATATGGTGTCATGGGTGGTGTATATACTTATGTACATTTACACATCCGCATTTTTTAAAACTTCAATACATGTTTTCCTATGTTTCTTAATGCCCTCCATATTTTGAGAGGGGTAGAAACCAAAGTCATACCTAACACCCCTATGCTTGCTACTACGTGGATCTTGTTCATCAATTTTATGTTTAAAATCACTGATCCATACATGACATTTAGATTTAGCATGCTGTTGCTTGAGCAATACATTGTCTTTGTATTGCCCTAGCTTGTGAAGCATCACAGATATAACATTTAACTTTATTTGCAGCGATGATATCAGGAATGGAATAACAGTATTCATTTCAGCAGGAAACACAGCCTATTAGGAACCAAAAGGAATAATATTATACTCAACAACAGTATGAAGTATCACACCATATAGAACGTACAGGACTTCAAATGGGGTCATCTGTGTAGCCTTTTGTACGTTTGTATATTTCTTTATATGAAATATGTACCTCACAGTAACCCAAACTGGATGTACATATAGAAAAGGTGAAACCTTTTCATGGATAAATCAACTGATGAAAAGTGTACGTTACTTATTGTACATAGCACTACAATAACTAACCTGCAAAATTCCTCATACAAAAATCGGCCACGCAAATGGCTGGCTTGTTGGGAAGAGAAGAGGAATTTGGCCATTTGCTGAAATAGCCTAATACAATGTAGCCTGAAAATGTACCAAGTCGTGTTTCCCGTTGCAGTTAATGGTAATGGCCCTATAAGGTAATATATGACTACATCACAAATTACCTGACGCCAGACGTTTGCTTGCAATGGCAATACAGCATTTCTCTTAATATATTTTGGATTCATCTTCTGGCACTTTTCACAGACTTACAAATAATTTTATGTCTTCATACAAAGTAATGTGTGACAGTGAAAACATAATGTCTAATGTACCGGACATCATCCCGGGGTACATGTGTCTACTGTGCTGTACAGATAATACATACATTCCGCTATTTGATTGTGCCACGTGCGATTACTGTAATGCTGGTAACTCAACAAAACACAACCTAGCGTAGCGGAAAAACACGTTTAGGACGTTTCAACCATGTTCTATGTCGTGGACAAAAGCCTTTACTTTGATGCGCTGACTTGGGACCAGAGTAAAAGAATTAAAGCTTGGCAATTTCAGGACAAGCTCCAAAGGAGCGATATAACAAGCATGCACTGTCAAATATATACAGTGCTTATCACGAAGAGAGTAAAAACACAGCTTTTTTGCCATAACTCTGCAACCAAACATGATATATTATATTTTTGGATTCAGCATTGTTGTAAATTATTGATGCATCACGTGATATGTTTACATTTGCGGACTACTGCAAGGAACTTAAGGTTAAAATGACAATTTTGTTATGTAACTCATGAACAGAACTGATTGATTTATGATTTCAAATTTATAGCACCAATATTACACCATTACACCCTTATAGTCTGCATGTCCATGAGCAGTTTGAGCTTTGTGTGCCATGTAGTTATGGAGATTGGTTCAAGAATACAAAAAATTGAAGGTAGGTGGTGGTAAAGGAAAAAACTCCAGAAAACATCAGAGGTAAGGTGAATTTTTTTTATCGTAAGCAACATCACACTCATCTATGGATTGTTTTTTATTGAATTTATCGTTGTTTTTTTTTTTGAATTTATCAGTGCATTAAGCCAGAGAAGAAAATTTTTTGCTGGCCTGTCATGTACATTACTGAAGTGAGTCGAACTTGAAGTTTTTGCATTTGCACCTTAGATTTTCTTATCTCCCTTCGAAATGCCCTTAGGGTATTTCACATAAAGTTGTGCTCAGTAAGCTAGCGTTTTGTTTGACGCCGACACGAAGGACCACTATGTTGATAATAAGTACTATACACCGAAATGACGGATACTTGCCTTGCCCTTCATTTTTAGTATGTAGAATACCTCTCCCTCGAATAATTATTCGGCGCTGAAATCTTCAGTCAAAAAGATTCCCCTCAAACGTCAGAAGATTCTTCCATAGGGCATCCTATAAAGACACGTGACGTGGGGCAAGCCATAGATTATAATCTATGGGCAAAGATCGTACTGGACTAAACATTTCTAGAAAAATTGCCCCGGGCGGACCAAATATACCTGAAAATTTTGTTCCTCGGACCAAATTTTGTTCCTCGGACCAAATTTTACGTGACAGACCACTCATCATCGATATTTCAGTCACTCGCTGTGAGTATCCAGCCTATACAGGTAGCTAGCTGCTAGCAAGTTAAAGGCAACCAAGCAATATGGCACAGTAAGAATACTAGAGTACCTTATGGCATCATGTGCATATTTACGACATTTCATCCCCAATGGAACCTCTGCATGGCTATAACAGGTGCGTATCAGTCAGCAACGCTGCTCTGGCCCTCATAATCCTGCAGAGTTTGATGGCGGTGAGTAAGGCGAGGGTACTACACCTCTTAGCCTCCATCTGGCCTGTAGGGTCACACACCTTTTTCTTTCAGGGTTGTATACCACTTGTGTAATGAATCTCATTGTAGACTGCAACGAATGATAGCTAGACAGTAGCCGCTCACAAATAAGACCAATTATTCATTACTTCCACAAATGAGACCATGTCTAATACAGTAGCGGCTCACTAATCAGACCACGCGGTAATAAGACCACTTAACCGCCCGATTATAAGACCACTTCGCCAATCCGACCACCGTCTAATAAGACCACTAGTGTATAAATATTGGAGGGGCGTTTTTGTGTACCTTTCTTTCTCCAAACAGGCGATCAATGAAGTGGTTTCCTAATACAGTTGGTACCCACCATGCATTCGATTGCGGGGAATATCGACGATCCCATACTCATGAAGTTAGCAATGTCTATGACACACACGAGCCAGCTCTAAGCTTGCTTTACAATCCTTGGCATAATTGTTCATCCTTCCAGCTGTTATTTTGTTACGATTCGTTTGTTTATCTGCTACTGGTATTCTAATCAAAGCGCATTTCGAAAGGCGGGAAACTCGCCAGTAAGACCGAAACGGTCGTATTGGCGAGTTTTACCACAAGATCCGATTGTCCCGGGGTGGTCTTATTAGTGAGCCGCTACTGTACGACCGCGTTACGTGAATGTAAAGGGGGCGGGTTTGTAAACAGTTCAAGGAATTTAGGCATTATCGTAATACATGTACATGTACAAGAACAACTTTTCTTCATACATGTGCACGCACCGCTGCAATTCCTTGACGCTATCGTACATGCTCTTTGTTGCAAAACACGGCCCTTTTGTTTAGCGGCGATATCGATGCATGTAATATGAAATACAATGGTCATGTACACATGCATGTATAAAAACGCCATCTGTTCTCATAAGTGCATATGTAAAGTGCTGTTGAGTGGGCATGCCGTCAAAAACGTCTAGAAAGAGATCGCCGCTTGAGGAAAGGAGGAGTATCATTAAACCAAGAAAGTAGAGGAATGCTCTCTCTCTAGGTGAAAAATTGAAAGTTATTGAGGAACTTAAGAAAGGGGACACACAAAGGGAAATTGCCATAACGTTGGAAGTTCCCAAGACCCAGATCCAGCAGGTACATTCTTCAAGGAAAGTTAGGAAACAGATATGCAAAGCCATCCAAAAAGCAGCTATTCCAGCCAAATCTGAGCTGAAAACTTCCAGGGCTTGCAATGCTGAGATTGACCAATCAGTGTACCAATGGTTTTGTAAAATGCGTAATCCTCACAACTGGTGTAAGCCAATGCCAATTTCCAGGCTGCTATCCAGGTGCGAAGCTCAGTTACGTGGGATAACAAAATTTAAGGCATCTGATCGTTGGCTGGCACGCTGGAGATGGCGTTATGGTGTGGGGAAGAGTGTACATCTTCATGGCGAGGCTGGCATAGGCGGCGGAGACGGGGGGGCTAGGGGGCTTTTGCCCCCCCCCCCCCTCCCACTTTTGCCATAGGGGGGGCGGAAGTATCATTCAGCCCCCCCCCAGATTTTTGGTAGTATACAGCTATTTTATTACATGTGACCATGCATGACTTCCGCAAGGTATATTCTAATTAATGGTATATATAGATGCGCGTACGTTATATGTAATGCATGCGCTTTAGTATAGCATAAACCATAAACCGGTCATAAACTGCTTCGCTGCATCTGGCTTCGTTGTCGCAATGAACTTTTGACATGTATTGTCCACCGCGATTTATCCCCCCTCCGCCCCCACCGAAAAAAATGGCCCGTGTTTAAACAAGCGTATCGACGTAATTGTGAACTCAGCTGCGTGCTATTCTGTTGGAGTACCAGTTCTTTCCTGAAATGTTTAAATAGGTACATGGAAGCGTTTTACGAGTACGAAGAAAATACGCTCGTTAAACACGGACTATTTATTTATTTATTATCTCTGGTACATGTACATGTATTCGCACGGCAGCCGACTAATTTTTAGCGGGATTTGAAGCGTAAAGTGTGAAAGCTTCTGGGGCTCCGCCCCAGACCCCGATTAGGGAGCTTATACAGCGCTCCTCCACACCCCCTTGCTGGCGAGAGGGAGGTGCCTCGGCCGCAAGTAGACGAGAGTGCCGGGTGGAAACGCCGTAGTAAAAGAGCCATCCAGTAGTGAATGTGGGGACCCCCTGCACCCCCCCCCCCCCCCCCCCCCCCGTTCGTATTTGGCCGAACCCCCCCCCCCCCAGTTTTACTTTTCCGCCCCCCCAGGTTTATTCACCTTCCGCCGCCTATGGCTGGTGATGTGGACTTGGAAGCTACAGAGAAGGAGATGCAGGCACTATGAGACAAGCTTGTGAAGGGAGGATATGCTGCAGACCATATCTTCAACATGGATGAGACTGGTCTCTTCCATGGCGCCATGCCTATGCGCAGCTACTTGCTTGATGGCTGCATGTGATCCAAGGCAGGCTGGGAGGGGTACAGTAAGCCTAAAGGCAAAGGAATGGGTGACACTGGTCTTGTGCCTAAATGCCACTGGTTCCTGCAAAATTGAACCACTGATGATAGGGACAGCAAAAAGTCCATATTGCTTTCAGGATTCACCCCCTCCCATACATTACACCCATTAGAGCAATGCTTGGCTGGACAGAGAGAGTTAGTGGACAAGCTCCTGAATAAAGTGATAGAAGCTGCAGATCACTATGAAGAGCTTCAAGTCCTGGCCAAAGATGTCAGAGCGGGTAGGTAGGGTCTCAAATATGGCTGTCCTGCACATGTGCTAGTTGCCGCTGAAATCTTCAAAAGTTGCTGGGACAATCTAGAACCACCAGCAGTTGCATCGTGCTGGACAAGAGCACGATGTCTTCCTCACGCTGAAACAGCAGCTGTTTCTGCTGACATTCGAGACTACAGAAAAAGGATTGAAGCAGAAACGATAGAGAACATGTGCAAACGTTTTTTTTGTGAAGTTAGCACACTGGAGGGTCTTAGGTTAGATGAAGTTGTCAATGCTTGTCATGGTGATGCAGAAACAGCTCTCAGAGGATAGGACTGTATCAGCGCTGGATTAACATCGAAAAGAATCCAGAAGTCATGGCTGCTGAAGATGTTAGAGTGCTTGAAGAAACACATGCAGAATTTGAAGACTCAGCTTTACTATCCAGCAATGAGAGAGACCAAGAAAGTTGTAGTGACACGTCATTAGTAGCTATTGATGACGAAAATATGCTGTCTGATACACAACAGGCATTCGATGACGATGATGCCTTAGCACAAATTGTAGCTTCGTCACTGAAGGTCCAAGTTAAATGATCCTGTACTTATTGATCTTGCAATGCGCATGCATGCCCGAGCCAAAGCCACACTAAGGAAATTTTCCGAAAATTGCAAAGATAGCACTGTAAAATATTTGGCTGTTCCAGCATTAAGTGCCGCACCTTCTGAACGTGTTTTTCCCAATTGAAGCTACACAGCAAAAAAAGTTTGGTGGATTTCACTCAAAACGGCCTACTATATCACTCAGAATCAGGATTTGGAGTGATATAGTTGGCCGTTTCACTAAACTTTTTTTGCTGTGTAATCCTTTACAGAAAGAGGTGCATGGAGAATTGAGGCAGACAGGCTTGAAAGGATTTTGCTTTTACACTGCAGGTCTGCAACAACTGAGAACTTCAGTGCCAGCCCTAATTTCCATCCTCACCTCCTTAATTCTCTTCAGGCTGTTTCCATTATGTCCATATATATATTCGTTCTTTGTATTATACATGTATTTATCCGTTGAATCATTGCTACATACATTTACACAGGCAAACCGATGACCAGCAGTGCATGCGGAGTTATATACGCTGCCAATACAGTCGTATGCAAGTTTTGACCGACTAAGACCACCTGCCGTGACCGGTAAGTATGAACTGGCGGTTTTTGACGGTCCAAAACTGACCGTGACCGTGCCGGATAGGTTTCAAACGGCCTGCCCGTGATTGTGATCGTATGGACTGGTCACGGCTATCTCTAGCCGTGACCGTGACCGCCAGAGGTCTATTCCGGTCAACTGGCCGTCCGTGACTTCCTCCAAC
Organism: Spongilla lacustris; assembly: GCA_949361645.1. Classification (NCBI taxonomy): domain Eukaryota; kingdom Metazoa; phylum Porifera; class Demospongiae; order Spongillida; family Spongillidae; genus Spongilla; species Spongilla lacustris. Next base: position 4,816,313 of record OX442416.1, on the reverse strand, counting down.
AGGTCAACCGCGGCAACAGTGCATGCATCCTCTGCTTATATTGTGCTACGGGTGTTCGAAACCAAATGCCAGTAACAGGGCAGACTGTTCTCCTTAACTGGAGTCAACAAAAGGCATTTGCAAAGTTCAATAACCATGCATATACATGTATATGGACAGCCGATCTCTATGCCACCACCATATACATGCAGTTCATATGGCAACAATATGGTGTCCTAAATACTGACCAACGAATATCAGTGAAAAATGTGTACTGTTTTGCCTGAGAGGGCTATATATCAGAATGCTCTATATTGCACTGATCCTCATTCTTTCATCCATTCAGGCATGGCTGAGAAGTACAACGAACCTAAACAGACTGAACTGGTGCATCGTTCTATATGTTCTCGAGGTCTATTAGACCTTAAGTGATTGAAAACGAGTTTTATTAAAGCAGGCAGTACATGTAAAGGCAGTTTGTGTAATATTTTGTTATTTTGCCTTTCATATTTTCTGCTATAATTACTTATTGCAGAAGGATAATATACAACTCATTAATTGACACTATCTCCCCCGCTTCAGCACCCCCAAAGAAAAACGGCCCTGAATTATAACTTCTTTATCAGTGGGTTCGTGCAAACCGTTAGAATTTGCGATCTGAATAACTGCGAACCAGTGTGTAATTTTGAAAGCTCTTGTGAATTCAAACACGCGTAATTCAGAGGAGGCTCACTGTGCTTGGGTAGCAACCATGCCGAAAGGCAGGAGATATAGTGGCAGCACAGCACACTGCACCTGCATGGCTGGGCCGGTGAACACATTCATTCATGCATTATACTGTTCATGGTGTATACCTGCTCCTTATATCTTTCAGCATGTACTATACATCTGAGTACCCAACATCCAAACAGTTTTTTTGCCCCTCTGAAAGCTTTGATGCCAAAATCAGCAATCTTGTCCTCACTGGAACCAAATACTTCATGTTCTAGTGCCCCAGTTCCAGTAATTCAGGCTACGTTAATAAGCTGGCGACATCCAAATTACAGGACCATAAGCAAGGAAGATATTTTATATGCAGAGTGCCATCGCATTTTAATGAAAGATGAATCAGATTACTTGGAGAGGAGCACCAAACTTCAGGCACAGTCTTTGTTGAGGTTTGCTCATTAACTGCTTCAAAGTTTAGATAAGTGCTGTTCTCCATATGCACAAGTATTGCGTCCCATTCCGATTGGGCTTGGTAAGGGCAGAAAGAATAATTGAATTATAATAAGTGTTGCCGCGAAATAACCTTCATCCTTAATCGTCTATATCGCGATATAGCATCTAATCGCGATATAAATATCGCGATGTAGTAAATTATTCATGATCAATTATCGCTTGGTTATTAAATGTTGGGGTGAATAATTATGGTTACCTCGAAGGATATGGTACTGGTATACGTGTACTTGCGCTAAATGCACTTGCTACCACAAACGATTTCATGAGTGTTGATCGCAAAGCCTTCAAAACTGCCGTATGGGAGGCTTTGGAAGGCACCAAAAATCAATTGTTTTTAGCTACATGATAGCTTGCGCAATGTTCCCAAGCAGCCTGTCAGCAGAAATCAATTTCAGAAAATAAGATCCGTTTTTGTGGTGGAGGAATCATGCATCATATTTCCCTACCATAGCTAAACCAGCAAGCAAGTACTTGTGCATTTTTGCTTAGGTATTTTCCTTAGAAACAAAAGGTTGCACCTGTGGGGGCGTGGCATTTTGCATGAAAGGCAATTGTATATTTCTACGGCCAAATTCAACTGAACTGGTTTAACTGTAACAGTAAATTATTTTCATTGATATACCTAAATATTCTCTGCTCGTTTCTAAATTTTATTTCTCTTATACATGTATCTTTGTTTATGTCGGTGCACGTTTATATTTCGCGATATGACTAAAGATTAATCGCCTTTCGCGATTTAACATTTAATCGCGACATTTTGCCTTTCGCGATATATCGCGGCAACACTAGTACTGATATAATTATAGTATTGCAATTCAAAAATATAAATATACCACTGATATAGATTCAAACGCTAACAACCTGCATGCTCCCACAAGCCTGCCAACAGCGCCAGCATCTCTAAAGATCCAAGTAGAAAATTGGGCTAATGTGTCAGTGAGTTTCCTACAGATATGTACACTTAAACGATCATGGCTTGGAGCCTTAATTGGCTTTTTATAACGGTCCACCGTATACTACCTCTGTGACGGTAGAGAACACTGATAAAAGACGCATTTGCGGCAACGTAATATACGTAAAGCCGGGGATAAAGATGAATTAGATCTTTTATTATACATGTACAACAAGCAGCAAATGTATAGCACTACTCAAAGTTCATTGTTATGATTTTATATTGTCGAAGGGATTACAAAGTTGCAGAACAGCCGCCCCAAGCTCCGATGAGGGCTGGAGATTACCGGGCATTGTATTTCCTAAACGAATGAACGGTGAGTTCAGTACTGCTGACATACTTTTGGAACCTTATCGGCAATTTGTCGCGATCGGCGCTCTGAGCTCTCGATCTGTTGCTCCCCAACCTCGATCTGTTTTTAGTGCAGTTTTGCGTACCTTTGGAGGCGATTTTCAACGCAGCTAGCATTGGCTTCTGGGGCTCCGCCCCAGACCCCGATGCGGCAGCTTACAGCGCTCACCCATACATCCTAGCTGGGCGGGAGGGGTGTCTCCCTCCCGCACCCTTCCCGGGGCGGCTACGCCCCGACCCTTACCTCGCCCTCACCTGTGCCCCCCCCCCCCCCCCCTCGACTCCCCTAAATCCTGCATCCGCCGCTGTGTTTGGTTACTAGTAGGCCCTACTGTGCGATTGTCGCCTTGTTACGTGGGGCAATGAACAGCAGTTGTTCTTTCACAATGCATGAAGAGCAACTGCTTGACCTTACTTATGTCTTACTCAAAGTTAGCTGTTCTAGCTACTCATATAGTAATCTCTCCCGTATCAATTCCATTCCAAAACCCAGAACCAGCCGCACCTGCCTCAACTCAGTAACCAGTACCAGCCTCATCTCAGCCACCTGTACCAGCCTCACCTCAGCCACCTGTACCAGCCTCATCTGTGCCACCTGTACCTGGCTCATCACAGCCACATTTCAGCCACCTATATAGCTACATACCCTCATCTCAGCTGCCATGCAGTACCATGCAGCCTCACAACTTGTTCAGTTGGCCGGTGTATCAGTGTCATTGTGAGTATCAATGCCAAATATTCTAAATACTGAGTATAAATCTGCTGAAATCTCTGCATGCATGTGCTTGGTATGAACGCCTGACTTGCTATCCCTATAGGTACCACAAGTAAGGGACCACTCACCCTAGCTGCATCGCTCCTGAGCACTATGACTTGAAAAAAGCATGAAATGTGGGGCACAAAAAGTAATATTTATAATGAGCTCTAAAAGTAAATTATTTGTACACCTTAGCCAATTATCTGAATTAATTGTGTCCAGCCGCAAACAGCAGTGAAGATGGCATATTTTGTGATGACCTTGCATGCGTCCGATATGGCTGGCTTCTGCATGTCACGCAAAAATTGTATACCGGGCAAAAATTGTACCGTCAGCGGTACACGTTTGGCAACCAAAATTGTACCTCCCCGCGGTACAATTTTGTTTGTCAATAGTGTACCGACCTGACCAAAAATCTCCGCGGCGCGGGTAGTGCATGAGAAAGGGCGATTAGCTATACCTCCACGATGTTGGATACAGTGCTGTGATGTCGTTTAATGGTTTGTTGCACAGGTACATGTACATGTACCATGGAGTCCATCATGGAGCTATATGTATACATGTACTGTGATGCGAACAAACACGCAGTCCAGTGGGCGCGTATTGATACATTTTTGGTTGCAAAACGTCTACCGGCCATGCCAGAAAATGATAAACATGCATATGCACACAGCTTTAATGATGCGCTGTTTTTTTAAGGAGAGCATGCATGCATATAAGTAGTTAAAGTAGAGCAACCCCATGCAGGTCTGCTTATATGATCATAACACTTCATAAGTATAGTTCAATTAACACATCAAGTGAATTACACTCGGCAACAGGGGTAATAGTCAGTGACTTGTACACTAGCCTGGGGGCAAAAAAAAAGTTAGATACCATCCTAAAAATTCAAGCCCCCCCCCCCCCCCCCCCCCAACCCTCTGCCTGCGAGTACGCCAATTTTCGACCACGCCCCTAAAATCACTATGTAATCGACAATTGACCACACCTACAATGAAGTGCCAAATTTACTAGTACTGGTAGGCGGAATAATTAGAGGACGAAAGCTGTTATGCGATGGAAGCTATGAATAATTAATGTCATATGACTGACGTTTTGTCACGCGAACTTGTTTGCTAAATCGGTTTATACAGTCAAACTAAAGGTTCTAAGTGCTCTTTTATATCATATTCGGACTAGTTCACATATTTGAATCGCTCTGCTGGATCGCTTTACGCGTAGAGGCTTGAGTATAGATATTGAATGGCCGGGTTTGTGGGCGTCTAGAACATAACGAGTACATAGTACTAACTGATCATGATTAAAGATATAGCATTTTAATGTCTATTGTCCTGAATGTCCACCCGGGGGTACAATTGGACACCCGGGTGGACAGCAAAAAAAGTTTTTGCCGTTCGGTCACGGAATGGACCTGGCTGCATTTAACGGTACTGACATACAGAACAAGTCTTTTCAGGATTGGGCCGAGATAAGAAAGGCTTAAGTCCTTTCGGTACTCGTAAAACGACCCGTGCTACCGGACCTATCCATTACGCTCTGACCGATCCGCATGCGCGGAGCGTAATGGATAGGCCCGCTAGTACGGCTCGTTCTACATGTACCAAAAGGATTTAAGCCTTGCTTATCTCGGCCCAATCCTGAAAAGACTTATACTATAAGCCAGTACCGTTAAATGCCACTAGGTCCCTTCCATGACCGAACAGCAAAAACTTTTTTTGCTGTCCACCCGGGTATACAATGGTACACCCGGGAGGACATTCAGGACAATAGACATTAACGGTTCTGGCTTACAGAACAAGTCTTTTCAGGATCGGGCCGAGATAAGTAAGGCTTAAATCCTTTCGGTACTCGTAAAACGACCCGTGCTAGCGGACCTATCCATTACGCTCCGACCGATCCGCATGCATGCACGGAGCGTAATGGATATAGGTCCGCTAGCACGGGTCGTTTTACGAGTACCGAAAGGTTTTAAGCCTTACATATCTCGGCCCGATCCTGAAAAGACTTGTTCTGTAAGCCAGTACCGTTAAATGCAGCCAGGTCCATTCCGTGACCGAACGGCAAAAACGTTTTTTGCTGTCCACCCGGGTGTCCAATTGTACCCCCGCGCGGGTGGACATTCAGGACAATAGACATTAAACTGGATGGAACAGTGCATTATGTGTATATCATACCTGCATATGATTATCGCATCGGCACGCACTGTCCATATTCCTGATCAGAAAGCAAGCCGCTAATTATTGTCACGCGACATAAAATGTTAATGTAATTCATAGGTTCAGTGGTCTGACGACAGACATGTGCATGTGATCGCATAACCTCTATACATATACATGTACATGTAGTCGATGTACATGTAGATGGTCTCTATACATGTAGATGGACAACAATCATATTCATACTCAGCCTGACTGGCCGCGGTTGGTTAGGGTTAGGGTTAGGGTTAGGGTTAGGCGTGCTCCGATGCGGCCACGGGAGGCCCCTTCTGCGGTAGCAATCTAGACTATATTATCTCTGCTTTTGTTTTTAAATCTGGGCTATAGCTGTAGCGACGCGGCGTTTAGCCCTATCCCTTTGGCCGGATAAGTACCGAAAATAACTACAGCTAATACGCGTTTTACCTTCTGACTCCTGTGCCCTTCCCAATTCTAAATATGATTATTGATCCCCCTTCCAGAAATCCTGGATCAGCCCCTTCGGTGCCTGTATAATATGACATCAGTTGCGTTATTTGAGAAAGTTGTGCATGTATTAAACGTGCATTAATGTTTGTACCGAATCGGGTCCAAGCAACACTTGCTTTGGCACAAGTAAAACATAATTACATTAAGTGGAAATTAATTAGCGTGAATGAGTTTAATAGAAATCATTTCTGCCTGCTGTCGACTTCAATTAAACAGCTTTGTGGAACTGTGAGCTGAGTACGTATACGGTAAGCTTTGGGAGAGCCTTCCATGTTTTCTGATAGTCCGTAAGACAAGCTATTTGAGTGGGTATCTTAAATACATGGCATGTGGGCTTGTTGTGTAAAAATGGCCGAACTTGTCACACGGAATTGCATTGTCTAGTAATAATAAGGTGTTTGCAAAGTATACTAGATTAGAACATTGGTTTTTAAGTTGCTCTGCTGATCGTATATGCAGTGCACGTCATTTACGTTATTGTGTTACATATATACCCGGTTCAGCATTTGAGGTCAAGAACAAAAAGGTGACCCGGTCCAGCGTATAACTCGCGTACCGCCAAACGGACCGTTTATTTAGCTCTTTGTTCAGAAGGGAAAGATAGACGTTTTCATGTTTCATTGAAGTCGCCAGACCATTTGCTTCAATTAATACACACGGGAAGATTTCCAGCCCTGGGTTTACCCTGGGTTTTGTTCGGGTTGATCCCAGGTTGATAGGTTTTTAACAAAATTCACAGTTGACTTTCTTCTTTATCAAACACCTGGGATCGCCCATAGGCGTCGGAACCGGTAAAGCAGGGGTGGGTGGGGGTTGGGGGGGGGGGGGGGGGGGGGGGGGTTAGGGGGGATTACCCCTAAGATCTACATGTATATGTGCGGGTGCGTCGCTTCCCTAAATGATTTAAAATAAAGCAACGCGCGCGCGGAGTGTTCGTATTGATCTTGCAGGCCCGTAGCCAGGGGGGGTTCGGGGGGTTCGAACCAGTGGCGGATCCGGGGGGGGGGGGGGGGGGGGGTTGCAACCCCCCCACTGTGCAAAAACTTTGTTATACGATAGCGTATTCTATAGCGCGTATTTGAATATACACCTTAAATATAAGCACCAGCCATATACGCAGGTGCGTATATTCTAATATAACCGATCACGCGACATTTGTGGTTGCTTAGCGAACCGTTGAATTCACTTTGTGGCTACGTTGTCGGTCACCGTATACTAAGTGCTTCATATTCCGTATATTATCCTCCTACCACTCCCACCCCTCGTTCCCGATCCAGTTTAGTCGATTAAAAATTTTAATCATATTGCACATGTACAACAAAACTAACAGTCCGAGGCGGCAATCTGCATATATTCGATCCAAGGCACCTGTACAGAATATGAACAATAAATTCATATTGTTTATTTAACTCACCACATATCATATCCCCATTCTGTTTATAGATGATTCTATATATAAAGCAACAGATACATTATCGGGTAAGTGATATGCTTACCTTTCTTGTCTCCTATCTCCGATGTTTGACTTATAACAATGGAACAGTGCGGCTTAAACACTTACCGTACCGTCCAGTCGGAGTCTGCAAGTTAAAATAAACCTTAGCAAAACATAACAAAGAATAGGCCTATACCTTTTTCTATCGCGCTCCATTGTGCCTGTTGTTCTATCATTTCGGTTGTTCAACAGGAACACTTGGGACACTTGCCAACCTAGTGCAAATAGTGAGGTGAATTCATGCTTTAGCAACTGCAACACATAATAACTTGTACACTCTGGAAAGACGAACTATTACCATTTGATCAGTCGAACGATCAAAACCCTGATCTCAGCGCGATTCTTACAGTCCTTCTGTCCGTTCATACCAAAAGCAACACGACCATGAAATAGCCCGCCTAAAATCTATAAATCACATGCACGGTTAGTTAACCACATTTCTAATTGGAGCATTTTTGTACAACCAGGGGTCCAATAGAGGTCTACTCACCGTGTAGGCATTCTACTGCTTCCATTGTAGCATGTACTGGGATCCAATGTGATCATGACCAAACTCAACTGGCGACTTGGCATAGGCCATAGCCATGCACCATGGGCCCGGCCTACCACTCACAAAATTTACCACCATATATGCGGGTACACCAAGCAGACATACATTTATATAGCTAACCTTTGACGTCCAGCAGCATTAATAGAAGCAAAGTAGCACTCCTTCCCAGACTTCGATGCCTACACACCTTCCTACCTCAAGTGGGTCCGGGTACGGGTCTGGCCACTCATGAATTAATTCTGTATGTAAACAGTGGGATTTTATGGAATGAAATATACGCAGTAGTATAACTCACTGCAGTATATTCAAATATACTCTTAAGAGTACACTACCGTATATTTTGAAGGTGTGCTTATATAAACGGTGACGTATTTGACACTTGTGGATTCTCAAATATACGCGGTCGTACACTTTAAGTATACTACCAGGGAATAATTTAACAGGATTCGCATCGCATTTTGCGAAGCGGTTTTTATTAGATGCGAAACAACTTCAAAACATTGTCGCAGAAAACTGCGATGCATTTTATCCGTGTTTGCAGGCACGTTGCTCAGTGTTAATGCTAGGCGAAGAGAGTGCATTTATGGTACAAAAGAATTCCAATCAGAAAGCTGGCGCCACGTCGCATCAGCCACACTCACGTGACATCGCGATCGAGACAATTAATGGGACGATTAACGATTGCGTACGCGTACGAATGACATGAGCGCGCAGTGTACACAGCCGGCTTCGGGAAGGGGGGTGTCGAATTTTAGAATTATCAAGTTGTCAAATCATTACTAATTAAAATGTACGTTTACGCGCAAACGTACGTGGTACACGTACGTACAGCACATGAATATGCCAGAATGCCTACGCGACAGTGCCAATATGGGTGGACAAAATCTAAAACTTTTAAATGTGATGGTGACGGGGGAGGGGGGAAGTAGTCGTTTGACTCGTTCGCCTGAAAGCGATCCAAATGCACGTGGGCGTGTCCGTGGGATAGCGCTCTGCTTTGTGTTCAAATGAAGAATCATCACATATCTCGGCGGGAACAAATTGCGATGCAACTGAACCAAGTTGCTAATCAATTTCGATTTTGCGGAGCAAAATTGCTATGCAATTTTTAAAAAGTAAATTATTCCCTGACTACACAGGTTATATTTTGCGCATTCCTCAAATATACGCATAAATATACCCTATCGTATAAATAACTTTTTGCACAGTGCCTTTCAGACCCGTAATTAATAATATTAACATTCACTAATAGGAAATTCCGAACAAAAGGGAAGGATGCTTGCACACAAGCATGGCAAAAAGGCTAACCAAATTGATCCGCATTGCATTGCACATTAATTGTAATTAATAATAGTATAGTTAACGTTATTAATCAATCATTCGTACGTAAGCGCGTTGTGCTTACTTGCGTAAGCAAGGAACGCCTGAGGTTTTGTCTTTACAATTGTAGTCTTTATATAAAATAAAGATGTTAAGCAAAAAGTAACGGCGATCCTAAAAGATGGCTTCTGAAGTTCCGCTTGCGCATGCTTCGTGTAACGGACCCACGATTTTGTCTTGCATTCCTGAACACAAGTTTTCTGTGACATTTTCAGAAGATTTTACAATCTACTCTACGTGATTTTAAAGGATCTCTACAGCAATTACTTGCTGTGTGATAGCGAAATCGATTTTCTTTCACTTGTCTCTGTGCAATATGAATCATAATGCAGCCATGCAAGAGACAAAGTCTTCTCCAATACGGCAATAAACTACAATATCGGCACAGTGCATGCACTCTAAAGAACAAAACAGGACATTTATAAAAACTCTTACTCAAGTATATGCATGCAGTTTTCTTACTGTAAAAAGCCTGTAAGCATGACTGATCAATCTATATCATTTTAAACATGAAAATGATCCTATGAGAGATCGAGGCACCGCATACATGTAAATGGTCATGGAGAGCACTTGCTAGATATTGCCGAAGTAGCTAGTTAGTCGATGAGAAGGATCAAAACATGTGCAGCATCTTTTGGCTTTGATTTCCATGCATGCGTGCACTATAAAGAAAGAGTACTTGTGGATGAAATTTGCGAACACATCCCAGAAAACTGTTTCAAGCATCCGATTGTAGTATATAGATCCAGCAATTCTTAAATTGCTGAATTATTTGATTCATGAAAAATATATACAAGTTCAGTTTTGCACGCAGTTTTATGTACAGTTTTGAGCATGAAATAATTCAAAAAAGCGTTGGCGTATGGGGCTCCGCCCCAGACCCTGCTGGGGGAGCTTACAGCGCTCCCTCAGACCCCCTAGCTGGGTGGGCAGGGTACTCTCTCCCGTACCCTCCCCCTCTTTAATTAATTATTATTCATTAACAACCCCCCCTTTTCTTAAATCCTGGATCCGCCCCTGCGAACGAACCCCCCCCCCCCCCCCCCCCCTCAGAGGATAAAGGTCCTGCACTCCGCTTACGTGGAAGTACTACGGTGCCGCCGTGCAGGCAGCTCTCTAAGGCGGATTTAGGCGATTAGGCTTCCGTGAATAATAACGTATAACATAACGTAACGGTTAACCTGTATTTATATCAAATTACGTCTCAATAATTAAAAATCAATTTGTGCCGGTTTAATAATTAATCTATACACCGTCGCTTTAATAATTGCCGGGCCGATCGACTATGCCGGGTAGCTCCCAACAAAAGAAAAGAGAGCGTGAACGAGCGAAGTGCTAGTGCTCTTCGAAGACTGCACAATTATATGAGAACCTCGATGGGAAATAGCCGTCTTTCTAGCCTTGCTCTCCTGCATATACATTATGACATGGACGTGGACTTAGATGAAGTTGTCACACGCTATGCCCATTTGCACCCAAGGAAGCTTGAACTTGACTCTATTATCCGCCCTTGAATTCTGTTAAAACACTCTGTCACTGTTAATTGTGTGTGTATATAAATGTATAACCTGCCTAAATATGTAGTATTTTTCATGTGCCATTAATTCATATATGACTAAGCAGCCATTGAATCAGAAGCATTGTTTAAAAAAAAAAAAAAAGCGAAGATCAATTTAGATTGCATAGCAAAACGACATGTTAGGTTTAGCCCCTTCCCCTCTTTTCATATCAGCAGCTCACCTTGGAAGGTTGCATGAAATTGAATTGTTCATCTTGTTTATTTTTTGGTTGTGAGTTTTGGTTTTGGTACATGTACATTAATTCTTTTGTGTTGCCAAATCAAAAGCTTCCACGCGACACACCGGAGAGGGCACATCCCCCTTCCGTACCCTCCCCCTTTTGGTGACCCATGCCCACTTTGGGTCCACATTTTTCTTTTTTCCGAATCACCCATTTTCCTGACCAGGCTACAGGCTCGTCTTGAATTGATTAATATTTAATCTGCGTGATACGATCCTGAATTCAAATTGAATTGCCGCGACACAATGTGTAACGTAATTGTCAATCAACACATGAAAATAATGAATATTTACACATTGTAAGTTCTTTATACATGAAAAGTGATTTTTCTAGCTTTAATGGCTGAAAACAAGTCAATTAATTTGCCGTACTCCAAGGTTGCTGCAATTTCATGTTCAATTGAAATCAGAGCCATGCTTTCAATTGAACAATTTCCGTCATTGTTGACCACAGAAAAGTCTTTATAAGTTTCTGGTTTGCAAGAGCTCCATTCTGCTGATGCAACTGTAATAGGAGTTGTCAATAAAATGTGCAGTGCTGTTGTTACATTCTTCAGCACTTCATCCAATCTTTTGCAGTGCATGTAGAATAATACATCCACTGGAGTAGCATTCTATATGGATTAGCACTTTTAGCAGCTCAGTGAATAAATTCAATGTCACTATCCTCATTACCATCAGATAGCAAGTATTTCAAAGTGATGCAATGCTTCCTGCAGTTTTTAAGAGATGGGATTTTAAAAAGAAAACCAAAGTTCTGTTGAAATCCTTTAAATTGTTGAAATCTTTACCTCAGAGACATAACAGCCTGAACCATCAAAACATTCAACCAACCCGCTAGCTGTAATTTTGGAGTTAATAGAACCATCGGCCTTTAATTGAATTAGAAACTCCTGAACATTTTGCAGCAATTCTAGGCAGCTATCTAGCTCCATGTCATTACATTGCATCATCTTTTACTTAATAGGTTAAACTGAAATAGAATCTAGCTCACCATTAATAAATACTTATAACGTTTTTGTTCTGTGCTACCGAAACAGCTTCAGACTGGCATTTACAGTCATCTGGTGTTTCAGAATGATCAATAAGAGCATCATATATTGATATCTGATGCCTTTGACACTGTGAACACCGCATTCCCATCTTGTTCCAGACAATGGTTTAAGCATAAAACTGTTCACATGACTTTTTAAAACTTGCTCTCTTAGCACTGAGGCAGACAATAGAATTTAAATTTGTTGCACAATGCCAGAAAAAGTTACCACAGTCACTGATGACTTTGCCATATCCCCCAGGACTAGGTTTAAAACTGTGACAGCTACAAGGCACAAATAAGTGTTTAATGATCAGGCGTTACCCTTGGGGAATGAACATTCCCCAAGGGTAACGCACATTTGCTGGCCTCTACATCTCACTAGATATAATGGCAATGCACAAATCCTTCACTATGTGGCATTACTATCTGATCCCAACATCCGCCTGCACGTAAATACTGATAGTGATATCTACGCTTTGCGCTACACTTGTTTTGATTTCCACTGTTTCACATTGTTTGTACGTTACGATAATGGCGAACGGCTTGAGTGTTGGTGATAGAGTGTGCGCAAATGCTACAAAAGTTTTTGGCTCCAGAAAAGCTACAACTGAGTTTGGGAAGCAGGCATCCAAGGTTCAATTGCGTCGAAAAGTAACGGAAAAGGTAGGAGTGGGACCGTTGGCAAAGTGGCGAGTAAGGTGGGACAAACCAGATATCGATATGCTGCTGAACGCACACAGTCTCACTCGTGATACACGCGACCTTGAGCCTGAAGATGACGATATGAACAGTTCTTGCGATGATGAGGATAAAAATGAGTCTTCAGATGATGCTCCTGGAGAGAACCCCATAATTGAAGCCACTCTGCGAGACCCACCCCTCTCGATAATCCGCTTGTTGGAATACAATGGACAGCAGTTGGATGGAATACAATGGACAGCAGTTGATGCCATCACTGCTGAACACTTCGATGGAGATCATCACAGCATGAGTATTCTGTGGGGAGATGATGCACACATTTTCAGTATATCCGTGTAAGACTTTTTCCTGCTGATGTTTCCAACCCATATGGTGGCTGATTTTGCATTTTGGACATCAACAGTACTGAAAGACGCTGGGCAGGCAGAAACATCACCACAGGAGGTACTGAAGGTGCTTAATTGTTTTTTGTATGGCATGACTTTGCATCCATATGGAGACTGTGACAGGTATTGGAGTGCCGAAAAAAGTGAGGATAGCCTCTTTCCTGCTCCAGCATGGGGAAATCGATTTGGTATGGGGCAAAGAAGGTTTGAAACTATCCTTCGCTATTTGACTTTTCCTGATCCCACAACTTTCAATTAAAGTGACAGGTGGCACCCAGTCCGCACACTTGTCGATGAATTCAATCAGCGCAGGCTTGATATGATTCGTCCTTCCAGCTGTCTTGTTGCAGATGAGTCATTTGCATCCTGGATTAGTAGAAAGGCAGATGACATGCCAGATGCTCTCCCATACACCCAAAAGATAATTCGCAAGCCAAAAGGGGTTGGCACAGAATTTAAAAACCTTGCCAATGGTGTGACTGGTGTCATGTTGAAGTTAGAAATACAAGAAAAGAAAAGTGATATGGCAGATAAAGATTCCCTGCTGGCACAGCATGGTTGCTTCGGCTGTGTGAGCCCTACTTTGGAAGCCATTGCATTGTTAGAGCAGACTCAGCATTCACTAGTACAACAGCAGATGTTATGCTGGGGAAAAGAGACTTATTTTTACAGGGCATTGTGAAGGGGGCAACTAATGAGTTCCTTGCAAAGTACTTGGACAATTGTCAGTACCAGAGGGGTGACCATCATGCTGCAACTGCAACAATTGAAGATGTCCCAATGATTGCTTTGGGCTGGAAAGGTAAGACACTAAGGAGGTTCTTGTTAACACTACAGTGGAAGGCCAGCCACACACAAGGAAAAGATACACGGCATACCTAAACTATAAAACTATGCACTTTTACATGTAACACTATGGAGTATGTATGAGTAGTGTAATTTTTCTTTGCTTGCTTCATTGTAATCTATAATGTTATTCGCGTTACCCCTGGGGAACGTGATGCTTGCGCAGATAGACATAAGGCTCGTTTGTTTAGTTCTAGAATTCGGGCCTGAACACCGCTGATGCAACCAAGCATATTTGTACCATTGTCATATCCCTGGCCGCAGCAGTAGGAAATGGATAAACCGAGCTTATCTAGTTTAAATGCTTTTGTTATCCCAATGCCAGTGCTTTCTTGGACGTGCAAAAACCCTACAAAATGTTCTACAATGTGAACTGTTTTGTTACCTAGTTTAACTGAATGCAGGACTACAATCATTTGCTCTTTGCGGCTAACATCAGGAGTGCAATCTAAAATGACCGAATAGTACTTTGATTTAGTAACACTCACTGATGATTAGGATTGTTACAAAAATGGCATCATTACTATAGTTCGGATGGACAAATCGTGGGATCCATGGCAATTATTTTTGGATATTTGCTAAGGTCATATTTAGAATACCTGCATTCAAATAATTATATCAGTACACATTCTAATTTTGAGAATCTTCTACTATAATCTTTGTTAACATGTGCGTTTGTGTCTGCTCGCAGTTGAATGGCTGTAATGGGTGGAACAATGATACTCCACTTACTATTATAAATCCACAACAGGTGGATTTGACATTTTCACTGATCTTTCAGACACCTTTCATTCATATGATCACGTATCAAGAAACGGTTCTGACTTTCCCCATGTGTAGTAGTGATGGAGAGTGCTGTAGAAATGAACTTATGCATATGTGTGATGTGCTATTATTAAAATCAAATGACTAGGAGCGATCACATCAGTAAATAAAGAGGTGCAGAGGACTAAATACATGTATAGCCTTGAGGGCACTTATTGTATACCCGCTGCTGCTACAAGTGCATTTGCATGATCAACTATACTACCATAGATGTACATGTAGTTGAGATAATATATTACCTCTGATGCTAGTATCCAATGTACTAACAAAAGGAAGCAAAAGCCCCAGTCATTTCACAGCAAATTGTACTCCCTTGAATATGTCACACCCTTATATTGACATACTACTCTCGTATAATATTTACCCCAAAGATGTAAATGCTACACTTGTATACTTAATGCTGGTCCATTTGTATAAATTATTACTGCCTGAAATAATTAATTTTTTAGAGACCGAATGACAATAGCTTGAACCTTGACTGCACTTAATAAAGGAGATCATGGAGTTGCACCTATAAGATGTAAGAATAACTTAGTTACTGTTTATGGGTGTGTGATCTTGCAATGAATTTGTAGTGAGAATTTAAGGTAGCTAAAAATAATACACTTTTCACCATTTTTTCACAGATAGATCACTGTACTGTATATCAGTAAAAATAATAGGTGCCATTTTGTTTCTTCTCATTTTGCAAATTACACAGTAACCCGTGTTAATAATGATTTTAATTAACGCTGGTTACTGTGTAAACAAACTATGCTAAACAAGGAGAAAAGGAATGGCCAAAAAGTGGTTAAGTGTCTTAGGGTGAGTAGGACCTACACATGTATCTGAAAAAATAAAATAAGCTACAAGGTGGACCAGATGGGGATGGGATACAAAACCAATGTGTGGAAATAAATTATTTGTCTCTTAATCATGTTATAATAGTGATTCCATGGCAGAGAAGAGAAATACTCAATTGTGCAGATATGGAGCAAGGTGCAGACGCCCAAACTGTCGCTATGTACACCCTGACAGAATGGAGGCAAGGTCTAATACAGTTAATTGCAAGTCTAGGCAAGAGAACTCTTGCTTTGTCCACCTTGATGGAAAGAATCCACCACCCCATTATGATTTCAACCCCACTCAGAAGTCCTCTACTGAACATATGTCAGAATCTAATACATTGCATGATAGTGGCAGTTCTGTCTGCATGCTGAGTGCTGCTTGTAATAGGTTTGATTATAAGGATATACGCCCTGGAGACCATCCAGTATGCTGTGATATTCGTCTGAATTGCACTTCGAATGACTATCCAACGTTGCATCCAATGTCTGCTTGTCAAAATGCAGGAATATGCAGAGATATTATGTGTCAGTATCACCATCCTCTACAACAACCAAAATGTTATACAGATTCACGCTATGAAAGCTCCAAGAGACAAGCGCGTTCAGCAGGAAGATTGCGTGAGCATTATGATTGCCTTTCAGATCACCCAACTTCTCACGAAAACCTAATATGTCCATTAAGAAATCAGTGTTTTAATATCGCTTGTGATAAACGTCATCCACCTGGTCATAACGTTTGCCCTTTACTCGAGACTTGTTTTGATGTAAGGTGTTCTCTCAGCCATCCGCCAACCCGTCCTAAAATATGTCAAACTGTGAACTGTACAAACATTGACTGTGAGCATCTTCATTTCAATGATTGGAATCCAGATGGCACTTTGCTTGGAGTGACTTATCTGAAATCTTTAGAAACGAGGCAGCAGGAGCGAATAACAGCTGCACTACCTATTTATAGCAGCCATGATGAGTTCATAAGTCGGCTTAAGAGGGAGAAAGTTCTTGTTGTGACTGCTGAAACTGGGTCTGGAAAAACCACTCAGCTTCCTCAATACTGTGCTGATGCTTTTGGTGGTCTAATTATCTGTACACAGCCCAGAGTAATTGCAGCTATATCTGTTGCACAGAGAATGTCACTGGAATTTGATGGCACTTCAACAGGAAAAAATGTTGGTTATACTGTTGGTGGTGGCAATTCAGTTAAAGGACAGCGTATAATGTTAATGACTGATTCATCTCTTGTTCGTATGGCTCAAAAGGATGCAAATCTTATGAAGGTTTCTGTCTTGATTATTGATGAAGCACATGAGCGGAGCTTGAATACAGACTTGGTTTTAGGGATTGCAAAACTAGTGAGAAAAAATCGCAAAGAAGATTTTCATGTTGTTGTTGCATCAGCTACCATTGACCCAAAACCTTTCCTAGATTTCTTTTTTAGTGAGACCAGTGTCAGTAAGCCATTAATAGTCCCTGGACGAACCTTTCCTGTTGAGGTTGAATATGTTGATGACATAGATGAGGACGATGACCTTTTGAAAAGTGGGTATCTAATATCAAAAGTGATCAAGAGTTTAAAGATCCACCAGGAAGGCCACTGTTTGGTGTTCCTACCAGGCAGTGGTGAAGTGGACAATGCCTTGTGTCAGTTCTCTAATGAAGCTAACCCTGAATGGATTGGCTTGCCGCTCTATGGTAATCTTCCACCTGAAGAACAGAATAGAGTCCTTAATTTTGATGACTGCAGAGGGACCTTGCGCATGGTTATTTTTTGCACAAATGTTGCAGAGACATCTTTGACTGTCCCCAATGTGCGCCTTGTGATTGACACTGGGTTGGCAAAGGAAGCTCGCTATGATCCTAAACGTCATATGACCGTTTTGGAACTTGTGTACATCTCCAGATCCAGTGCAGATCAGCGTAAAGGTCGTGCTGGTAGAACAGCACCTGGCCATTGTATTCGTTTGTATAAGCAGGAATGGCTCACCAGACAGCATATCACACCTGAAATACTCCGTTCATCTCTTGATCTTGTAATATTACAGCTCTGCCAGATTGGTCATGATCCATGCACATTTCCATTCATCAACCCTCCGAGAGGGGATCTGATTGATTCATCGTTGCAAACACTAAAATCTTTTGACTGCCTTGATACAGAGTGTAATATAACTGAGCGTGGGAAATTTTTTAATGATTTACCATTTGATCCACGATTAAGTCATTTTGTTGCAACTGCTCAAGAGCAATATGGGCAAGGCAAAGTAGCGTCTAGTATTGCCGCCATCTTGAGTGCACCTGGCTCATTATTTTTTATGGCAGGGGGCAAGGCAGGTCGCAATGAAGTAAAAAAGCGTATGGCTGATGAAGCTGCTAAATATGAGAGTGACTTACTTTATCTCCTGTCAGTTTATTGTGGTTGGATTCAAGCTGGAAGTGTAGACAAGGCAACCTCCATTTGCAATGGATGTTATAGAAAGATTCCTTCTCATATGATGAAGCGTAACAATGGTTGCCGGTCATGCCGCACACGCCATTCTAATACCCAGGGGCTGAATAACAAAATGCTGGAAATAATTCATAAAAATGATGTTTCTGTTATGGCAATTTTACAGAATAGAAGAATAAGAAAATTAGATGGGAAAAGCCTTAATGAGTTAGCTAATGATAGTGATGTTGATACCCTTGAAATCGTAGGCCGCTGTCTTCTTGGCGCATTTCATGATCAGCTGGGACACATGATTTTGCCATGTAATCCAAAAGCTGGCGCTTATCTAGTTTTTAGTTCAATGAAAGCTCATCTTTCTCATTCTACGGCTTTGGCCATTGCTAGGGCAAAACAAGGGGCTCCTCCATATTTTGTGGCCATGTCGATTACAAAGATTCCAAATGGCATGACAATTGCAGATAATGCTCATCCTATTAAAGAGGACTGGTTAACAGATTTGCAACTACAACAGATTTCAAAACATTCCCTTCAAATGAGTATCTGTTATTGTCGTGAAAATTTGAGCAAAATATTTCTCAAGCATCTTCAGACTCAAATTTCATCTCTTGAAATCATGGAAGAAAAAAAGCATTTGGTAGAGTTCGTCTCATGTTACTATGATTCTGAGAAAAATGCTATCTGTGTGTCTGCTCCACAGGACATTGCTGCAGATGTAAGCATTTATGCTTCAAAATTTATTGAAATGAAGTTAAAAGTGGAACGGGAATATGAGCAAGTTGTGCTGATTGGTGAAGGGTCAGGATATGTTACTGTTATTGGGGGTCTCCGTGTTAATGTATTGGAGCAAATTGGCAACACACTGAAGGTAAAATTTATCAATCCACCTGTCAAATCCAATGATGAATTGAAATCTTGGATATGTGCAAAGGCAAATATCTCTGATCATACCATCAAGTGGCATCGCTACTATCCACTTCAACGCAAGGAGGGCACTATTTCTGGAGAACCGTATGCAATCGCTGTTTTCTGCGATGAGTTATCTGCTGGGAAGGCTTCCAAGATTAATACTCAAGGAAGCTCTGTTGCAGGTGCTCAGTCTGCTATCGCCAGTAAAGACCAGGGTCAGAAATTAATCCTTAAGGTGAAATTGGATGAAAGTATTGCACGATGTCAACTGGAACACTTGTTACCGAACCCCATTAGCATTACAACTGTGTACCCTCCATCATTTTCTCTTCGGCTGCGCAATATTCCACCCCATGCTATGTCAGAAACAATAATTGTAGAACATTTGCAGTCCTGTATGGATCAAGACATCGAGCTGGGGAATCCTAAAATTAATATTACAGGTGATCAAGCATTTGTTCACTTACCTAATGCAACGTCCCAGGATGCTTTCTTGCGAGCAAAAAATAACATTACCCAGAGCTCCCTTGGACAGATACGCTTTACAAAGCAAATTAAAACAAAAATGGGACACCAAAAATCAATATCTGTCGCTCTTGAAGCTGCAGTGATGCAGTCTCCTATTACCCTTGGTCTTTTGTTTGCTAATACTCTAGATGCTGAACAATTTATTACTAACAATAGCCACATCAGCTCGTGGCCTGAAGGAAAATTGTATGCTGAGGCTGTGATTCATGTGCAGCATCCTGAACTGTATGACGTCCAATCCCTTGCAAGTTGTGTGGCCAAAAAATTTGCTGTGGAGTTTTCTATATTAAAATCCAAGAAAGTAATCTTTAATGGAAAGTCCCCAAAGCAAGTTACCTTGTGTGCACAAGCTCTACAGTCATATTTATGCCCTCTAAAGATACACCTTGGAGAGCGAAAACAGCAGGTATGAATGTTCATGTACAATGTTGCGTGGTGCATTACGCTTGAATTACCAATGCACTCATTCAACCTTGCGTACTGCACTTTTTAAAATAATTGTAAGGTGAATTAGGAGACAATACCTTTGGTGGAATATAAGGTTGATGGGTACAATTGCAATATAAAATTGTACTTCAGTTACATTGTGAATTAAAGAGATTAGTGCCCATGGACATCCAAAAGCTATGTTGAACTGTATAATTGTAGTGTTATGCAATGGGTAGCTTTCAAGACCTAGTATTAGGTATGAAACTTCATCACACCAAGGGTTTCAGTTTCCAAGGTTCTACAGTGTTCCATGATAAATGTTTCAGTTAAAAGTATAAAAATTGCACTCATGTTTAGGATTTCTCAGTATATCATAGTAAAACTGTGGCTCTGTTTCATTTATTATTTATTAGTTTGATTTATTAGTTTGTTACCAATCCGGTTATTTGATCTAGGTTGTTTAGAACACATAATGGCTGAAGGACAAGCCCAAAATCATGAAATAGAATTTTTACTTTATATATGGGGAAATCCTTATCCTCCCCAGCTACTTGATAACAGTAAAATAATTCCGGCTACAGAACAATTGGATTAGCCAAGACCTGTGCGGCTATTTCGATCCACTTTTGTACACAGAATGAATTGAATCCAAAGTGAATTTATTGGGCACAACAACCAAATTTCAAATCATTCCATAGTTATATCTGTTCAAACTAGTTGGTGTGCACTATCTGAATGCGAAACTCTCATAACATCGTTTTTCAAGAAGTTTACATGACAAAATTTGCATCATAATATCACGCATTGCTCATGCTAAATTAAAACTAAGAAAAATTAAAATATTCAATAACGTCTTCAGAAATATACATGAATGCCTGTAGCACATAAAAAAATGCTATAATGAAATCCTCTTTTAGACAAAACAAACCTAAGAACATTCAAGTTTAGAAGTGGGCATTACAACAGTCAATCGAGTCCTGCCTTTTGTCCCAAAAGCTGTATCAATTTCTTATGCTTGCATTGCATCCTCATTCATAAGGTTTGTTTCTGCAGGTTTTGGTCACTGAACTCTACTCAAATGGATGTCTTTTTCAATATGCAAATGACAGTGGGGTGTGTGTAGAGCCTCGTGTATCAAATGCTGGTGAAGTGTTTGGTCTAACCATCTATGGACCACAGAGCAATCAAGGTCAATTTATGAGAAACATTGGTACCTACTCCAATGAATTTGAGGGGAGGTATGACTGCGTAATATATTACACCACTATTGCCTCTATATTTCAAATGCCCTGTGCTGGAAGTAAGCGCCTTCAGGCCTTGCAAGAAGGAACCAGCAGTGCAAAGATAGTGTTCTTGAAATCATTGGATACAATTGAAATTGTTATTAACCCGGATATTCCAGTAAGAGAACGTGAAAATATTTTCAAGTATTGTAAGGAAGGCATTCAAAAGATAGTGTTGGATTTGTGTGGGGATGACCGCAAAATAGTTGATCAATCTTGTGTGAAGTGTAAAGTGCGGGATGGTGGGCAGTTGTGTATTTGTGGACATTCCTGCTGTAGGAGTTGTAAAAAGATACTCTGTGACGAATTTATCCAGGCACCTACTCCACAAGGAATTTGCTGCCCCATTTGTTTTGAGTTGATTTCTATCAAGAATATACGAAGTGATGTGCCAGCCCATACATTTGATGAGGCTTGCATTACCAGTGCCAAACTATTTGTCAAAACTCAGCCACACCACCCACTTATTTTCTGCCCACAAAAGAACTGTAACAATTTGCTTCCTCAAGGTATTGATTATGGTGAGTGCAACAGTTGTCATTCATATGTATGTGTCAAGTGCAGTACGGTTGAGAATCCCCTCCATTTGGGAAAAAGCTGTGTTGACTTCCAAATGGCAGTCAGTCTGAAAAACACATTGCAGAAACAACGATTGTGCTTTGAATATCTTTTAAGCAGTGCCAAGGCATTTGTACAACAGAATTGGAGTTTCAAACTTGGAGAACCTAAACATATTGATGAAAATCCTGGCATCAAACTTGGATGTCCTGCCATGGTTCGATACTGCCAAGCCATAACTAGTAAACTAGCTGGAGGTGGGGCCTTCCCCCCTACACTATTTGCCTGGCATGGCACATCCTCTGAGCAAGCCATACAATCAATTTGTCACAATGGATTTGACCCCAAATATCGAAGTGGACAAGCGTATGGCATTGGTGAATATTTTGGCCAAAGTGCAGAAGTTTCTAGTGGTTATGCTGGTAGTACATCACGAATGATTGTAGCTCAACTGCTGAAAGTTGGAGAAACATCAACACATGGCAATTTCTGCCATGTTGTCAATAATCCTGTTGATTTGAGCCTGTCTTATTGCCTACCAGTTCTCGTAGTTACTTATGGTTTAGACCTTCCCCCACTTGTGTTCAACTGTAACTTTCCCCCTCAAAAGCTGCCTTACCATTTGTTTGGCTCATGTGATCCAGGTGACGAGGACACATACAAATTGAATAACTATAATTAACTCAATGTACTGTTGTAGATATATAATGCAATGCATTGTGTTTTGTAGTAATTAAATTGCATTTATTTTGTAATGTATATGAAGTGCACAAGTAGTAATTAATCAAGCCACTAACTACAATGCCTTAAAAACAATGTCACTTTTATACCAAAGCGTTATGAAATAGACATGGCATCCTAAAACTCCTCCTCAATGACACAATAGACATCAAGATGAGGCCTCGGTCATCTCAGGTTTGAACACAGGAGGGAAATCAGGATCAGGATCAGTGGTGCTCTCAATAGTTCCCAGTAGTATAAAAGGCTTTCCAAAAGACTTGCTTCTGTCACGAATTTCATCCAGGTCAAAAATTTCCCTACTCAGACCAAATTCATTGGACATGCTGTGCATGTGATTGTGTGGGATAAAAAGAGCTTCTGTTCCAAATGTTGTTATTTGTGTCTTGCTAAAAAAAATATTTGACAGTGGACACAATACCTACGAAGAAAAGTCAGTCGAGATATTATTAATGTATTATAGGAGGCATGAATACATGTATATACCTGAGTAAAATTACCGTCGTTATCCATTTTCAGTATTGAGATGTCTTTCGTGAAAGATGGCTTGAAGAGGGTGGTTGCTTGATCGAAAACTGTTCAGATTAATAAAGCATATAATAGTTACATTGTACATGCAAAGCTTATTGAATTATACTGCATCATTAATCTTCCGTATACGTGCAGTACACACTTTTAAATTGACCATGCATATAAATGATAGTTTATCACAATTGAATTCATATGAGCAGCATATCACCACATACATGTTAAATCTGGGGGCGGGGGAAGGAAAATATATACATGAAGTGGGCAATTTTGGGGGCTATTCATTCATTATTGCTTTCATATTTTAGAAATGGCATGTTACATTATCAATTTTATTTATTATCCATCTGCCCATCACACACACAATTTCTGTGTATACCGGCACCACCTTCGCTTTGCCTTACGTACTTGTACGGCCTTCCTTTGTGCCGCTAGCTGACCCCGCCCAGCAGGACGTTGTAAATGGCCTTATCTTTGGCGCTGAAGAGTTGTATGTTTGCACATGAGTAGTTGTTGTAAAGTTGGAAGAAAGATTGTACGGAGAAGGAATGGGTTGGATTGTCAGGCTTCTGACCAGACCCCGTTGAAGTTAGCCGCACATTCCTCAGCCGCACATTCCAAGTAATTATCCTGCGATCGTGGCCGTACGGCTAATCGTAATCACTGACTTAAAATTATTCATTGAAGATACTATAGTGTACTACATGCAAACTCGTTCAATTCTACGTGGAAAGAATAATCAACTGCTTGCAATTGACAGTTACACACTATTCCTTGAAACAGTGTATCAATCACTACAAAAATATTATATTATTATACGCTGCACAAGACCCACTTGAATAAGTAAGTTTGAGGTATGGCTTTGGCACCCTCCCCCCCCCCCCCCCCCCCCCCCCCCCCCCCCGGCCCTCTTTAGGACCATGACTTTGTCCCCTAATGGCTTGATATTTCATGATCATACGCAACACAAATAGAACGACCCACTTGACAGGTTTTTAGTACTTAGTGGGGAACGATTATAATTCAAAACATTATCGCTGGATCAACAGTGCAATGAACAACGTAGTTACAATGTAGTACAGTTATTGTGGCAGGGTATGGGTAAGTAAGTACATGTGAAATGGCTTCTGTTCGTGTTACATTAAACTTTGTAGCAATAAGAGCTGTGACAATCTGGATTCACGTGGGGGGGGGGGGGGGGGGGGGGGAGGGATAATACAGCATTCAGTAGCACTAATATACACACATAAACTTGGCTCACTTCAGGCCAAACTATGAATCGATTAGTTTTTTGATAATGTCAGTGATGCAGCTCCTCTGACATCGCTTTCCACCTCTGTTATGTACAGATTGATTTCTGACACCTGTGTTGTAAGCATGAATATTACATAGATAAACAAATAGGTGCTGTACATGTACATACCATGTCAAGGCATTTCTGCAGTGGCCAGTCCATGTCACTTTTGTTCAATTTTGCAATGGTATGTGCATGTGCTTTAAAATTCAGATGTGCTTTGACCCATCATTATGTTTATGATCCTTCCCTATTATATACTTAGGTTGAAGTCATTTGAATACATGCATGAACCTAACCTCTAAGTCCTTCACAATGTTCCTTATGAAGGTTCTACTGAATGGAAATTGCAGTTCACTGTATTGAAGAATCATTAAATCACACATATACAAAAAGCTCTCATTGATATTTCGTGTAAGGGGGTCGTTTCATTCTGGGAAAGTACTTCATATAATGGTGTAGGTCCCACTTAAGAGCATACATATCATCTACATCTGGTTGATTACAGTATGATGGAACTAGGAAGTTGTCCACATCTTTGGTAGTATTGCAGCCTTTTTCACCATCACTATCAATGTCAGAACTTGTATTATCAGTTTCAACATCATCAACAGGATTGTCACTATTTTGGTCGTCACTCTGAACAGAAGGGCAGTCTGCTACATGCATATATATGCAATACGAATTAACACATACCATGTACTTCATGTTGCATGTCTCTTTCCATTTTTTGGTGTAAAAATGGCTTCATTATAAATACTGGTGTTGTTTGACGATAATGAAGCTGTGTCACCCTATACATAAGCAGTTATTAAGCATTGATTTAGGCATTACTGGTTATCATTTAGTCATGCATACCTCTTGTTCAGTCAACTTGCTAGGTTCCTCTTATAAACCAATTTAACGATGGGCCTTACTGCTACGATGTGATCAGTATACTGACCTGTTAATGTCCTTAGTGGGTACAAGACACCTTCTGAAAGCTCATGCACCATCTGAAGCCAAAAGTTATGCACCAGGTTCTGTAAGCCGATGTATATATTAGAAATTCAATAAGCTGTTATTCACAATAGTAGGATACCTGGGTATATTGCAGTGTTGTATTTTCTGCAACAAGTCTAGCTGCCTGTTGTGAGATATGCATGCAATTGCAAGGGACACAGCCATAAGCATTTCATATAGCCCCCCTTTTAAACCACACTTACAAGACATGTAAACACACCACAGTCCTTTGTATTTTCCTGTTTGGGCCAATTGGTATTCTGCATGAAAATGTATAACGCTCAAACATATATGTAGACTTAGCACCATGCAGTAGTTATATAAAAATAAATCACTCATATATGTACTCAAACTACAAAGATTTAAATTACATACCAATGAATCATTATAAATCCAGTCAGAACTTGCTAAAATACCATTTTTTGTAGAATTGTACATCATTGTTGATGTATAACATATCTTACTAACAGCATATTTCAAGTACGTTTATAATCTGTTTACCATATCCAGATCCTCATCACTGTTGTGGAGGGAATCAATTCCTACAATGGTGCATGTTTGTGGGTACACTACCTATGATGCAAGTAAAAATAACACCAAACAAAGAATTTTTATTATATACATACTATTAAGCTCCAATGCAATGGTTTATGTATTGGAAACATAAGGACATCACACTCGACCTCCAATAAACGTTTCCTCTTCATATAAACAGGAAATCAACAATGGTACTAAGTTAAATGTGATATAAACCTTGGAATACCCTTTCACACCTTGATACCCCTTAGACTTAAATGAGGGCAAAAATGAAGGATCAAAACACATGATATTTTTCCCTTCCTGTGGGAGTCAAATTTAGGTATAACTTTTTCTATGATTATGCAATCCACCACTTATGTGCAGTTTGCATAACTAACTCCAAGTATGCAGAAATCACTTTTGAGTCCATCCACATCCCAGATGCCAAGCTTATGAGATCTTGCCTCTGCAACTGGAACATTGCATGTGGAATTGGTACTCTGTGCAAATTCTTGATGAAATGGTATACAGGTACATATGCATAACAAGTTTCGTTACAGGATTTTGGAGAACCTCAAGTTCAAGTTGTTGAGATAAACTACAGTTCACCTGTAAGGCATATATATTAACATACCAGTCGCCATTAATATTTGAGCATTGCTTAACAATTTTGCATTAGCTATAACAGAAGCAGAACTATCTTTGTGAAGAATAGGCTGAATAAAAATATGATAGATTTGTAACACATGTACTATTTACACTGTCAATCATCTTTGATACCATATCTGTACAACAGATCTTGAATAAACCTAAACTATCATATCTGACACTTGGTTAAGGCCAATGTTAAGTAATCACTCTCCTGGGTTATAACCTTTATGTACACTGAGCTTATATTAATGTGTTGTACATGATGCATGCTTTGTACTTACGTTGTCAATGTAGTAGAAATAAATGTCTTTTCATGCTATAAGCTTGATAATTGAATATACATTGTACACTACATACATACCAACGGATTGTTAGGTCACATTATAAACCACATATCAATCATAACTCACACGTTACGTGTATCACAGGCTTGACAAAACCTAAACCAAATTTTCAATGGCTGTAATTATATATTATACACACTTACAGTTTTTCTTCTAAGCACCCATCAATCCACCCTTTTATCAACTGCTTGATGTCACTGGAAACAATGTTCCATACTTCATAATTTGACAAAAGCTCATCAAGCAACACAATCATTCCTTCGCAACTGTCATTTTCTATACCATGTTGTAAAACGTTGGCTATCTTGTATGTGCTAAGTATAGACTATATTAATATAACAAAATAAATACATATATACTCATGTTACACATCGTTACATCTTACAGCAACATGTGAAGGATCACACGGAAGATTAGAGTTTGCTTGAAGGTCATCAATTAAATGGATGTATTGTCACTGAATTGGCGTTAGACCTTCTTGCTTCAATGCTATCATAAAATAACAATATCAATAAAGTGTTATACACATATTTCAACTTGTACTTTTTAGCATGAGCTGCAATTGTGTGCAGGCACATAGAGCTTGTAGAGCTCTTTGATGATGTACAAGAGGCTGCATCCTCAGGAATAATCAACGCTTCAGGTTTCCTGACAATAGTAAGACCCATCATAACATGTAACATCTATTTATTGTATAATGGTATAAAAATGTAAACCGTTCTCAATTAATTTTAATTGTTTATATACTAGTACATTATGATCTATACAAAGAATTGTAAAGTACTGAAGACCGCTATATTTTATAGGCACAGCATACATGAAATTAAAATTCTTATACCTCTCTTCAGTCTGTGCTTATTTCAGGTATGTCTGTTATGTCTGCTGTATCCTGGCTGGATATACAAGTTACATAAATAGGTTTAAATTACTTTATTTTCTACCTTGAGACAGAAAATAAATGGCTCCATAGCGTAGATGGTTTCTGTTGAAAGTAACCAAGTGATGGATTTGGAGCTGCATTTTCTTTCTTCCTTTTAGACCACTTCTCAAGCAAAGGACGAGATGGCTTAACCTTTTATAGATTGCTGCATATAGTAATATTAACAAACTAGCTGCAATACTGGAAAAGGTTTTGCCAACCTTAACGCGTTTCCTTGTTTTTTGATTTTAAGTCATCACAGTACTGACGCCGCCTTCCTACTATTACAGGGTAGTGCTTCTAAATGCACACATCTGGTCTCATATGCTTTTCTTTGTGGTCTATTCGTTTTAGGATGTAGTTCCAGGCCTCAATAGTTCCAGCAGTAGTATGTTCAGAAAATTGATTATACTGATATGTATGTGTGTACACATATATATGTGTAAGTTTACAACATCTATTACTACTGCTGCGCTGACAGAATGATCCTAACCAATTTGTTTTTAGGGATTATTGACCAATCAAATGGGACTAAACTACAATGACCATCTGTACTCGTGTTGTGCATATGACAGCCATGATCATCATCATTACAAAGCAACATGTTACAAACACAAAATAAAACATTAGTAACTGTTGGTTAATGCTTCTTGTTCACAAGTAGAGCTTGCTGCTGAGGACAACAGAGAAAGGCTCCCACAGAACCGTCCAGGAGCCGAACTGCATGCATGTGAGACAGAGCACATGGGTGAATGCATACATGTATACACACATATCTTCAATATTTACACATACACACATACATACAGACAAGACTTTTAAAAAATAAGTACAAGTACATGTACGACACTAGCTCTTCTTCACCAAGTACAGACAAATAGAATTACAGACACAGCTCTTCCCTACGTACTGGTACCTTGGTGTTTTTGTGCTGTCACCCTGGTAGGCTATCAAGGGACGGTCCTAAAGTGGGAGGGGCCAAGCCCATACCTTGTGCTCACATATGTCAAGTGGGTCATGGGTGATGTTTCTGTCATGCAGGTATACTGGTACCTTGGTGATTTTGTGCTCTCACCGTGGTAGGCTAGCAAGGGACGTAGCCACGGTCCTAAAGTGGGAGGGGCCAAACCCATACCTTGTGCTCACATATGTCAAGTGGGTCATGGGTGATGTTTCTGTCATGCAGGTGTACTGGTACCTTGGTGTTTTTGTGCTGTCACCCTGGTAGGCTATCAAGGGACGGTCCTAAAGTGGGAGGGGCCAAACCCATACCTTGTGCTCACATATGTCAAGTGAGTCACGGGTGATGTTTCTGTCATGCAGGTATACTGGTACCTTGGTGTTTTTGTGCTCTCACCCTGGTAGGCTAGCAAGGGACGTAGCCACGGTCCTAAAGTGGGAGGGGCCAAACCCATACCTTGTGCTCACATATGTCAAGTGGGTCATGGGTGATGTTTCTGTCATGCAGGTGTACTGGTACCTTGGTGTTTTTGTGCTGTCACCCTGGTAGGCTATCAAGGGACGGTCCTAAAGTGGGAGGGGCCAAACCCATACCTTGTGCTCACACATGTCAAGTGGGTCATGGGTGATGTTTCTGTCATGCAGGTATACTGGTACCTTGGTGTTTTTGTGCTCTCACCCTGGTAGGCTAGCAAGGGACGTAGCCACGGTCCTAAAGTGGGAGGGGCCAAACCCATACCTTGTGCTCACATATGTCAAGTGGGTCATGGGTGATGCTTCTGTCATGCAGGTATACTGGTACCTTGGTGTTTTTGTGCTGTCACCCTGGTAGGCTAGCAAGGGACGGTCCTAAAGTGGGAGGGGCCAAGCCCATACCTTGTGCTCACATATGTCAAGTGGGTCATGGGTGATGTTTCTGTCATGCAGGTATACTGGTACCTTGGTGTTTTTGTGCTCTCACCCTGGTAGGCTAACAAGGGACGTAGCCACGGTCCTAAAGTGGGAGGGGCCAAACCCATACCTTGTGCTCACATATGTCAAGTGGGTCATGGGTGATGTTTCTGTCATGCAAGTATACTGGTACCTTGGTGTTTTTGTGCTGTCACCCTGGTAGGCTAGCAAGGGACGTAGCCAAGGTCCTAAAGTGGGAGAGGCCAAACCCATACCTTGTGCTCACATATGTCAAGTGGGTCATGGATGATGTTTCTGTCATGCAGGTGTACTGGTGCCTTGGTGTTTTTGTGCTGTCACCCTGGTAGGCTATCAAGGGACGGTCCTAAAGTGGGAGGGGCCAAGCCCATACCTTGTGCTCACATATGTCAAGTGGGTCATTGGTGATGTTTCTGTCATGCAGGTGTACTGGTACCTTGGTGTTTTTGTGCTGTCACCCTGGTAGGCTAGCAAGGGACGGTCCTAAAGTGGGAGGGGCCAAACCCATACCTTGTGCTCACATATGTCAAGTGGGTTATGGGTGATGTTTCTGTCATGCAGGTGTACTGGTACCTTGGTGTTTTTGTGCTGTCACCCTGGTCTGCTAGCATGGGACGTAGCCACGGTCCTAAAGTGGGAGGGGCCAAACCCATACCTTGTGCTCACATATGTCAAGTGGGTCATGGGTGATGTTTCTGTCATGCAGGTATACTGGTACCTTGGTGTTTTTGTGCTGTCACCCTGGTAGGCTAGCAAGGGACGTAGCCACGGTCCTAAAGTGGGAGGGGCCAAGCCCATACCTTGTGCTCACATATGTCGAGTGGGCCATGTGTGATGTTTCTGTCATGCAGGTGTATTGGTACCTTGGTGTTTTTGTGCTGTCACCCTGGTAGGCTAATAAGGGACGTAGCCACGGTCCTAAAGTGGGAGGGGCCAAGCCCATACCTTGTGCTCACATATGTCAAGTGGGCCATGTGTGATGTTTCTGTCATGCAGGTCTACTGGTACCTTGGTGTTTTTGTGCTGTCACCCTGGTAGGCTAGCAAGGGACATAGCCACGGTCCTAAGGTGGGAGGGGCCAAACCCATACCTTGTGCTCACATATGTCAAGTGGGTCATGGGTGATGTTTCTGTCATGCAGGTGTACTGGTACCTTGGTGTTTTTGTGCTGTCACCCTGGTAGGCTTTCAAGGGACGGTCCTAAAGTGGGAGGGGCCAAGCCCATACCTTGTGCTCACATATGTCAAGTGGGTCATGGGTGATGTTTCTGTCATGCAGGTATACTGGTACCTTGGTGTTTTTGTGCTCTCACCCTGGTAGGCTAGCAAGGGACGTAGCCACGGTCCTAAAGTGGGAGGGGCCAAACCCATATCTTGTGCTCACATATGTCAAGTGGGTCATGGGTGATGTGTCTGTCATGCAGGTGTACTGGTACCTTGGTGTTTTTGTGCTGTCACCCTGGTAGGCTATTAAGGGACGGTCCTAAAGTGGGAGGGGCCAAGCCAATACCTTGTGCTCACATATGTCAAGTGGGTCATGTGTGATGTTTATGTCATGCAGGTGTACTGGTACCTTGGTGTTTTTGTGCTGTCACCCCTGGTAGGCTATCAAGGGACGTAGCCATGGTCCTAAAGTGGGAGGGGCCAAGCCCATACCTTGTGCTCACATATGTCGAGTGGGCCATGTGTGATGTTTCTGTCATGCAGGTGTATTGGTACCTTGGTGTTTTTGTGCTGTCACCCTGGTAGGCTAATAAGGGACGTAGCCACGGTCCTAAAGTGGGAGGGGCCAAGCCCATACCTTGTGCTCACATATGTCAAGTGGGCCATGTGTGATGTTTCTGTCATGCAGGTCTACTGGTACCTTGGTGTTTTTGTGCTGTCACCCTGGTAGGCTAGCAAGGGACATAGCCACGGTCCTAAGGTGGGAGGGGCCAAACCCATACCTTGTGCTCACATATGTCAAGTGGGTCATGGGTGATGTTTCTGTCATGCAGGTGTACTGGTACCTTGGTGTTTTTGTGCTGTCACCCTGGTAGGCTTTCAAGGGACGGTCCTAAAGTGGGAGGGGCCAAGCCCATACCTTGTGCTCACATATGTCAAGTGGGTCATGGGTGATGTTTCTGTCATGCAGGTATACTGGTACCTTGGTGTTTTTGTGCTCTCACCCTGGTAGGCTAGCAAGGGACGTAGCCACGGTCCTAAAGTGGGAGGGGCCAAACCCATATCTTGTGCTCACATATGTCAAGTGGGTCATGGGTGATGTGTCTGTCATGCAGGTGTACTGGTACCTTGGTGTTTTTGTGCTGTCACCCTGGTAGGCTATTAAGGGACGGTCCTAAAGTGGGAGGGGCCAAGCCAATACCTTGTGCTCACATATGTCAAGTGGGTCATGTGTGATGTTTATGTCATGCAGGTGTACTGGTACCTTGGTGTTTTTGTGCTGTCACCCGTGGTAGGCTATCAAGGGACGTAGCCATGGTCCTAAAGTGGGAGGGGTCAAACCCATACCTTGTGCTCACATATGTCAAGTGGGTCATGGGTGATGTGTCTGTCATGCAGGTGTACTGGTACCTTGGTGTTTTTGTGCTGTCACCCTGGTAGGCTATCAAGGGACGGTCCTAAAGTGGGAGGGGCCAAGCCCATACCTTGAGCTCACATATGTCAAGTGGGTCATGTGTGATGTTTCTATCATGCAGGTGTACTGGTACCGTGGTGTTTTTGTGCTGTCACCCTGGTAGGCTAGCAAGGGACGTAGCCACGGTCCTAAAGTGGGAGGGGCCAAACCCATAACATATGTCAAGTGGGTCATGGGTGATGTTTCTGTCATGCAGGTATACTGGTACCTTGGTGTTTTTGTGCTGTCACCCTGGTAGGCTAGCATGGGACGTAGCCAGGCCACGGTCCTAAAGTCGTGCTAATTATAAGATTTTATCAGCACAAAACACCGTACCGTGTGATGGAGTAGCATTCATTTGTAGGTATAGCTATCAGCATGTGCATGTACATGTGTACACTTAGTTACGTACGTTCTCACTTGGTCCAGCGTTCAGAACCGCCCGTGTTGTGTATCGAGTATCCGGATATATCCACAAGGGCGCGCAATAACGGCCGCCGCTTGTGGAATGTTAATTTTATTCATTTTGGAATGTGCGGCTGAGGAATGTGCGGCTAACTTCAACGGGGTTCTGACCAGGAGGAACAATATCTTGCATCATGAAACTGTGAACTATGGGTTGTAGGAATGGTGCATCTGATCCGTCCTGCTGGAACACCCCGGCTTAGGATCAGTGCCCCAGGAAGAGCAGTATCACCATAAATTGAGTTCGGCAGAAACGTTGGTACAACATTGAGATCCCGACGGGCAAGTTGCGCGTCAAGGCTGCATTTATATGTATCGGGCCCCGAACTTGTACTGTTGAATGCATTCAGAGGTTGAGCATGGATTTGAATTCCCTTTTTGACTTCATCCCAGGAAGGAACCGGAAAGGTCCAAACACAGCGGGTGTAGGTGAATCTATATCCTTTACCTTACCACCATAGTTACCCTGCGCATGTGTGTGCGAGGATATACATGGATGAATATGCATGTCCTTGCGTGTTATACTTATAAGCTTTATGCACGCAGTAATAAACCCCCCTCCCCCCCCCCCCCAAAAAAAAAAAAAAAAAAAAAAACCCACACATCGTCGTGGGAACATACATCAAACGTCTGTCCAACGAAGAGATAGAAGGTGTCTACGTATTTGTCTTGACTTTGTCCTGGAACGTCTTTACATATGCATGTACTTAGTCTACATAGATGTTGTGCTGGAACGAAGAGCATCTCCCCTCCAGTTACCTGCGTGCGTGCACAAATCGAAATACATATATATGCTTCTAATTACATAACTGCATGACACAACATTTGCTGCAGGCATCGGGGACCTCAATTTAGTAATAAGATTTAAAAAAAAAAAAATCAAGACATGATAATATTCTACAACAAAGACAAAAACAACATGAATATTATATAGATAATTATATAGAACTGGCTTGATAATTATTGAACAATAATTATACTTTACTTCATGATCCGATAAATATCACTAGCGTAACGACAGAACAATAAGCGCCATGCATGTATGTATGCGTGCGTGCGTGCGTGCGTGCGTGCGTGCGTGCGTGCGTGCGTGCGTGCGTGCGTGCGTGCTGCGTGCGTGCGTGCGTGCGTGCGTGCGTGCGTGCGTGCGTGCGTGCGTGCGTGCGTGCGTGCGTGCGTGCGTGCGTGCGTGCGTGCGTGCGTGCGTGCGTGCGTGCGTGCGTGCGTGCGTGCGTGCGTGCGTGCGTGCGTGCGTGCGTGCGTGCGTGCGTGCGTGCGTGCGTGCGTGCGTGCGTGCGTGCGTGCGTGCGTGCGTGCGTGCGTGCGTGCGTGCGTGCGTGCGTGCGTGCGTGCGTGCGTGCGTGCGTGCGTGCGTGCGTGCGTGCGTGCGTGTGCATGTATGTATGTGTGGGTATGTATGACGTTTTCTTGTGGACTAAGTTACTGTGCAACACAATGAGAATAAAATTATTACCTGGAAAAAGTTGTTTTCAGCTTGTTTGATGAAATCCGAAACTTTAAGTTTAGGAGGCATGCATTTATATTCTTATTCTTGCTAACTGATAACGTTACTGTGCATACAATGAGAATAAAATTATTACCTGGAAAAAGTTGTTTTCAGCTTGTTTGATGAATTGCAAAACATCAGGTTGGGAACTTGATGGTGCTGCATCTTCTATGCTTTTGATAAGTCCATCCACATCTATTATGCTCAACTATGGGAATGGAAAGGTTGAGTCTCTCAACATAAATTAAATGGAAATACTTAGACTTATATAGACTATAACAACTCATGGAATCATCGGCACTCATATCCACAATCCATACCAATCCGTTTGAAAAACAAAACAGAAATAGATCATGAGAGCATGCAATGTCGTGATATTTTGTATAGGTGATATGTGATAGTTATATTGTTATATATACATATGACAGTCGTGTTCAAGATTTGGTTCATTATGTTCTATTACATACCCGTATGAAGATCTATATAAATTATATAATATTATAATTACATCTTATATAGCTGTACGAATGAGTTAGGTATCTGCCTCCCATTCATTGCAATTATAAAATCATACGACCGCACGGGAACTAAAAGTGCCTCACTTTTTATGGGATCGAGGCAGCGAAACGGGGCCTAGTGCATATTTTATATGTCCTCTACAACTTCTTTTTTTACGCACTGGAAATTAGCCTGTCCATTACGGAGTTACAGTACGTGTCCTGAATTTTTAATCACACGTACATGTACATTTTCCTGGAAATTTTGATAATATGTACTCCCCATATATATATCGGGTCGAGGCAGCGAAAAGGTACCCTCGACCCATATATATTATATAATATATTATAATATATTATAATTATAATATATATATATATGGGGTCGAGGCAGCGAAAAGGGACCTAACTCATATTTAAACATCCAGGAAAGAGTACCTAAGTCCACGCGTGCAATAAAAAATGTACGCGTAATTTAAAATTCAGGCCACTGTAACACCATGACGGACAGGCTATGCGTAAGAAAGGAGTTGTAAAGGACATAGGTGTCGCTTTGAAAATGAAACATTTTGAGAACTTGAAAAATATTTGTTAGATCCCTTTTCGCTGCCTCGATTCCATATACAAGTAAATCAGTATTAATATTTTTCATACTGAACGTCGAGTGAATTAAAAATTAACAAGTAGGCTAAGGGGGACAAATCAATAGCGACAGGACTATTCTAGTCCCCAGATTCATCTGACGCAATGTTTATCGCAAGTGATTCGTCAGGTTGTGTGCAAATCTACACTGCCTACCACCCTGTTTCGTGCACAAATTTACGATCTTTCCTACACACGCACAGATATACATTTATTACAAAGCCAGAGTTAAACAAGTCATCTGTCAGTAATAAGAAAACAGAGGCCGTAGCTTACCGTGAACTTTTTGAAAAAGGTACATAATAGGACGTGACTCGGCAGCAGTTTGTGTAACACTTTGTAATCTGCAACATCGCTACCGTATTAACACCTGAATTGTGGTACCCCAAAAATACTGTGAATGTCTGTAATTTTGCACTGTTCCGAGCTGTTACTTTCTACTGATACTATTTCAAGCCGGGAGTATACTTACATGTAATACTTACTATTTTTAAACTTACTAAAACATACCGGAAGAATAGATGCATACGCCAGAAATTTAGACTAAACACTTAGGAGCTACATTTAGACCTACAGTTGAACTCTAAACAAGCACTAATTCTTCTAGACAGGATGCATGGACCTCACTAAAGAGATACTCAACTGCCCATAAATCTCTGACACAACTTAGATCTTGAGCAGCAGTGCTGAGAAATTGAGAGAATGGAGGCTAATCTTGAGAAGATATATTATTATAAATCTATTAATACAAAACAATACAAACATTGCTCCCTGTGATGAAAACTTATCACTGAAGATACATATAGGAATAACTATAGAAGGAATTCAAATGCAGAGTAAGAGGCAATCAATCGGAAACTGTCCCTTATAATAATTGCAAGCATGTATTTAATTAGACTAGGGCATATTATATATGCGCGCGTAAAAATTGAGTGACATCTGATCATTGCACTATTCTCACCTTTGAATATGTGATGTTTTTACCACTAGTGGTGTTCCAACCATAACCACCAACCAAATAGAGCCAATTCTTGTCTTCACGCATCACTTGCTGCCCTTGAGCATTTATAACACCGACTGACTCTTTTAGATCATTTGGAAGCATTGTAGCCATCGTAATGTTGGTGTTAAGGTTTATCACATACAAGGCATAGTTTTGATCAATCTGAAGGAAGTTGGCTTGGTCTTGTGAAAACCCATGAAGACCAGCGGTCCTTAAAAGGTATAGGAAGGTATCATTGTATATATGCTCGCACCAATTGTATGCTATATAACTCGTGCAAGCGTTCAACACAACATGCCTGCAGCACGCATATATGCATAGCATAGATAGCAAGCAAGCTAATTGTGAGTATGTGTGTACGTGTTTGCGTGTGTGTGTGTGTATGTGTGTGTGCGTGCGCGGTGTGTGACTGAATACATGCGCGTGCGCTGTGCATGTGTGCGTGCGCGCACGTGCATGTGGCGCACGCACGGGCTTGTATGAAACCTTTTATTTACTCACCAGGAATGACCCCGTTTTACTGAGGAACTATTTTCAAAAGAAGTAATATTCTAAGATATAATTATATATATATAATTGGGACAGTTTCCGACAAAATGAGCCCTCGTATAAATATATAAAATCTTATAAAATACCTTTACGTTTAAATAGCTATAACTTCTGAACGGTTTAAGCTATCGACATCCTATTTTCAACACTTCATACTAAACCATTTCTCTGTGGTAAAATACATTTTGGGATCTTGCACTTGCTCCATGCCAGTATTGCAACGTGCGATACCCTTCCGGGTTTTAACCCGCCATAACTTTCTGTAGGAGTAATGAAATCTCTTCAAATTCGGTTTATAGGTAGAGAGGTCCTATACCTATCGATTTGTTCTGTTCGTTAATTTTTATGTAATCCGTTAGGGAGATACAGCCGTTCAAATTAGGTACAAGTTTCCCGCTCCAATCGCGCCGTTGCACGGGCGTGAACCGTTTCCATTCACCCATGTACATGAATATTCAACTTTTCCGGTTTATTAACTTAGCCACACCTACAAAGCTAAGCAGGATACATGTACGATTTATTTATCGACAAACGGCGGTAAGCAATTGGATCTCTCTGGTCATGCCTATTATAGGTTGCTATTCGTTATCTTCTTTGTACATGTAGATAAATTAAGATAAAGGATATGGCGACGACGACTAACGACGAGCTCGTCGTTTATCATTCTGCGGACGAGTTCGAATGGAACGATACTTTTGACGTGGATGAGGAAATCGAGAACGGTGGTGCGAATGGCGATGGTGAATATGGAAGTGATGAATTTGAAGGCATTGATAGCGATGTTGTCTGTGAAGATGGAATCAGCAATGATGGTGAAAGCGACGGTGCTGGTGAAAGTGATGATGAGGGCAGCGATGGTGATAGCGGAAGCAACGGTGATGGTGATGGTGAAGATGACGGCGACGGCTCAGGTGATGTACCAGCTAGAATAGCACGTGGGCGATGTCGTCCCCGTCGCATGCTGAATGCCTACCTTACTAGAGGAGGGTGCTGCACGGATAGTTGCTTATTGAAGTATGGTGACTTGCCCAAAACACGAGCACTCACACTATCCAGATTGGACAACAAAACCAGAAAGGCTGTTATTTATGGAATGCTTGCTGTGATTCGGAACAAATGTGGTTCTCGAAATACATTCCAGTATCGCCTTGACTGGTCCAGTCCTGTCTGCAGGAATGCTTTCTGTGCTGTCATTGGCACTAGTTACTGTACATTGAAGCGCTGGATGCAGCAGGTGTGCTCTGACTCTGATGTTGAGTTCCATCCCCATGGCAACTGTGGCAGGGCTCCTCGCCATGCCCTCTCACGTTTGGACAAGACAATGGTGGTCCGATTTATTGAGAATTATGCAGCCATAAATGCCCTCCCTGACCCTGGTCGATTGCAAGGGACGATCAGAGACTACATTCTGGAGAGTGGCAAAACACTAAAGTCTGTGTACGCTGAATATTGCAAGGCCATGGAGTCCCTGTCCAGGAGCACACCAGCACCACAGCAACCTTGCCCTTACCGACTGACCACTCAGCTAAAGCGGCAGTACACCTTGCTCAATGCTCCTCCAGCTCCTCCAACACCTCCTGCTGCACGTGTGGTGAAGTACGTGTCATTTATTAGACTCTGGCGAAGGTACTGTTCTAACATCAAGATCCAACCTGCACGCAGTGATCTGTGTGACAAGTGTGATCAGATGTTGGTCACATTGAGGCACAGCCTTTCTGACGAGCAGCGCAAAACAATAAATGACAAATACAACCAGCACCTCATTAAGGCCAAGGCATTTCGTGATGCCTACAATGCCAATATTGAAGAGGCTGACAAGGGATGGAGAGGGAAGAGACAGAAGGAGCGTGACCAGATCCTGGGTCACTTGGAATCCAGGGCTCTGATGTCTCCCTTCACCTCACACGCCCACCTGGACATGCAGATGCAGTACTCCTTTGACTACTGCCAGCAGGTGTCACTGCCCTACAGTTCACAGCAAAGGGGCACTTTTTATTTCAGAACACCTCGCAAGGTCCAGGTGTTTGGTGTGTGTTGTGAGCCGCTGTGCCGCCAGGTGTTCTTCCTAATTGATGAGGCTGAACAGGCCGGCAAAGGGGCGGTGGTGGTGGTCAGCTTGGTGCATGCATTCTTCCACCTACATGGACTGGGAGAGAGGCGTGTAACACTTCAGGCCGACAACTGTGTGGGCCAGAACAAGAACACCACCATGATGTGGTACATGGCCTGGCGGGTAATCACTGGGCAACATGACACCTTCCAGCTGAACTTCATGCTACCTGGGCACACAAAATTTCGACCCGATTCC
Source organism: Spongilla lacustris (assembly GCA_949361645.1). Lineage (NCBI taxonomy): Eukaryota > Metazoa > Porifera > Demospongiae > Spongillida > Spongillidae > Spongilla > Spongilla lacustris. The sequence goes on along the minus strand of OX442416.1, from coordinate 4,776,910 downwards.
TACTTTTGCGTGTTCAAGAAGTACTATCGAAGACAGGACCATGTAGATGATATGGACGACCTAGCTGACTGTGTCCGGAAGTGTGGCCAGGACGTCACTTGTGTGCCACAGCTATACCAGAACTGGGCCTACTATGACTGGAATGCCTTTTTGGGCCAGTGGTTTGGTCCCCTGGTTGGTTTTGGCCGCTACCACACATTTGAGTTTGACCAAGAACACCCTGGTGTCATGAAAATGAAGGCCATGCCATCGGACACAAATCCCACCGAGGTTACCATGCTGAGGGCTGGAGTAACCATACAAGACATACAGGACGCTTATCAGAGCCACGTGATGCCACCTGTTATTACCCCCAGTGGATTGTCCCTGATCCGGTCACTGTACCTGTATGAGAAGGTTAGGGAATACATTCGTGACCCCAAGAAGAGGGACAAGGTGTGTCCAAAGCCTACACCAGGCACTGCTATCAACTCTTCAGGAACACCTGGAAATGTACCAGACAGTGACCAACCAGGTCCTTCTAATGCCATTCCTGCCCCACCTGCTGTTGAGGGTCATGAGCCTGCAGACGACACTCACAGTGAAATGCAAGATGAAGGCAATAGTTGTGTTCCTGGCAGGAGGAAACGTAGACCCAGGTCTGAACTAATCCTTGCCTTCCAGTGCACTGTATGTGGCAATAAGTATGGCACTAGCTCGGCCCTGTCCACGCACATAAAGAACACAGCTCACAAGCAGCCTGCTGTTCCAGGTGATGAACACGGTGATGTCACTAAAAATGCCAGTGTTGACGAAGGAAGCCAGGGTCCACCCAAGCGCAGACGTAGGCTAAAATCTGAAATTGATAGAAAGTTTTCCTGCTCCCAGTGTCCCTTGAAATATGGCTCTCAATCTGCATTGTATACTCACATTAAGTACAACCACAATGGTACATGACTGTGGCCAGGACGTCACTTGTGTGCCACAACTGTACCAGGACTGGTTACATGTAGTACTATGACTGAAACACCTTTCTGGGCCAGTGGTTTGGACCTCAGAACTGGCTATGGCCACTATACCACACATTTGAGTTTGACCAAGACCGGTGCACCTGATGATGGTCTAGCTAAGGTGCATGTAGGAGCTAATGTTTTGTAGACCAATGATTCGGTTGTTGCACAGCCATAGCAAGTGGACCGGTGCACCTGATGATGGTCAAGCTAAGGTGCATGTAGGAGCTAATGTTTTGTAGACCGATGATTCGGTTGTTGCACAGCCATAGCAAGTAGACCGGTGCACCTGATGATGGTCAAGCTAAGGTGCATGTAGGAGCTAATGTTTTGTAGACCGATGATTCGGTTGTTGCACAGCCATAGCAAGTGGACCGGTGCACCTGATGATGGTCAAGCTAAGGTGCATGTAGGAGCTAATGTTTTGTAGACCGATGATTCGGTTGTTGCACAGCCATAGCAAGTGGACCGGTGCACCTGATGATGGTCTAGCTAAGGTGCATGTAGGAGCTAATGTTTTGTAGTTCAATGATTCGGTTGTTGCACAGCCATAGCAAGTGGACCGGTGCACCTGATGATGGTACATTTTGTTGACTTGCAATTGTGTACACATGTGTATCAGGTTCAAACAGTTCTTTTAAGAACTATGCTTGCCACTCAGTTGTGGCATTTTTAATTTCACAAAAGGTTGCATCTAGCAAACCTTTCCAACACCACCTGAACTTCAAAAGTGCAGATCAGTACAATGGAAATTACTATTGTACAAGGTTTGGTGCACTAGAAATATAAGTTTTTTTCCCCTTACACCAGGACTGTGAAGCCACAGACCAGAATTGACCCCCTCACCAACTAGAGTACATTAACTTCACAATATGGAACTAAGTCAAAAGACAAGCATGAAGGTGAGGCAAACATGATTTAGGCAACTTTTTGACTGCTAGCAGATTTGATTACATACGTACTATGTTTAGATCGGTGCCTGTGTATTGTGAGAGCATGTGTATTACTGTATGTAAGTACTTGTGTGATGCATGCCAGCGCATTTGTGCTGTGTGTGTGCCTGTGTGTTGTGTGAATGTGTGTTATGTAAGTACCTGTGTGTTGAGTGATCTGCTATTGTGTCCTGTGAATGCCTGTGTGTTGTGTGGGTGCCTGTGTGTATGTGAGTGCCTGTGTGTTGAGAGTGCATGTGTGTTATATCAATACCTTGTGTGTTATGTAAGTATCTTGTATTGAGTGAGTGCATGTGTGTTATGTAAGTAAGGCGATATAGCATTCTTACCAGAGATATGACAAGCTTAAAAGGTGATGTAGGATTAGTAGATGAAATACATGTACATGTACATTGGGTTGTGTTAAATGATTTGGACAGTGAGAATGAGGCAGACTACATTCAGGACCTTTGCGTAGCTTGGTGTTTGAACACAGTCTGTTACAAACTGTGAATGCGCAGGGGAAGATGTACATGTAAAGAATGGTAGCAAGTCTACCTATAAGAGTTAAGGCAATGTGCTTCAAATAGGATACCAACTAATATGCTCTATACCTACTCTACACTCATGTACACACACACACACACACACCACAACTACATGTACATGTATACACTCATCCTAGCTGCTTATACCATCTTTGTAGCATTGTGTAGACAACACGACAGTCATCATTAATGCAACCTGCAATCTTCCACACATGATTTATCTCCTTCTGAGCTCCTCCCCGGGCTACCCTGACATGGAACAGATCAAGGTAATGCTGTGAACAAGTGTCTTACTTTTAACGATCGATTCACCAAAGTAAGACATTTAGTGTTTTACATGTCAACACCCACCTGTACAACCATCTTAGCACTGTACGCACATTTGTGCTACCCACTGTACGCACATTTGTACTACCCACTGTACGCACATTTGTACTACCCACTGTACGCACATTTGTACTACCCACTGTACGCACATTTGTACTACCCACTGTACGCACATTTGTACTACCCACTGTACGCACATTTGTACTACCCACTGTACGCACATTTGTACTACCCACTGTACGCACATTTGTACTACCCACTGTACGCACATTTGTACTACCCACTGTACGCACATTTGTACTACCCACTGTACGCACATTTGTACTACCCACTGTACGCACATTTGTACTACCCACTGTACGCACATTTGTACTACCCACTGTACGCACATTTGTACTACCCACTGTACGCACATTTGTGCTACCCACTGTACGCACATTTGTACTACCCACTGTACGCACATTTGTACTACCCACTGTACACACATTTGTACTACCCACTGTACGCACATTTGTACTACCCACTGTATGCACATTTGTACTACCCACTGTACGCACATTTGTACTACCCACTGTACGCACATTTGTACTACCCACTGTACACACATTTGTACTACCCACTGCAGACACATTTATACTACCCACTGTACGCACATTTGTACTACCCACTGTACACACATTTGTAGGGGAGGAGTGGGTTAGTTGAGCCACTGGGTTAGTTGAGCCACCCCCTGTTTTAGCCCCATGAATAAACATATTGAATTATGTTAACATATATTGGCATTAAGTGTTATGACTAAATTTTTGTCCTACTTTAGGATTTTGTTTTAGTATTCATCAGAATGTGAAATTCAAAAATAAGAATTTTGATGATCAAAGTGAAATTCTGTTTTTGCGGTTTGTGCCCTCATAATTTCTACACGATGACTATATTCTTGTTTCAGTCTTGGGTGTTTGAAAGTGCATCTATGCAGCTATATTTATGTTTATAATGAATTCTATACTTTGCTTCCTTTTTATACAACTTAGCTAGTTACAGGAAAAGTTAGTAGTGGGGTTAGTTGAGCCATTTGCTAAGGAGGATAGTTGAGCCATATGCTTTAGCTGCAATTGTATGGCATTAAAATGATTTATTGATTTATGTAACAGAAATAGTGAGCTATGCCTATTTGGCTATGCAGCAATCTCAGAAGCATTCTGTTTTTATTTCTAAAAGGAAAAATGACTATAAATTACGTTAAAAACACTTCCTGATCAATTTCAAGAGCTGTCGTTGAAAAAGTGTCATGCATTAGTGTATGAATTTGCTAGGATCAATGATTTGACAACGTAAGGCCTAGACCTACTTATGTTAGCAATTATTGTGCAATGCAACTAACTTTGGCTGAAGGCAGCATATGGCTCACCTGACCCATGTACCTGGCACAACTAACCCACTTGGCTGGGTTAGTTGTGCCATTTGACACCTGTTGATTTTTAATAATGTCCCTATTCTCACGTACATCCCCAGTCTCTAACATTCCTACGACATGTACCCAAGTGATGCCCCTTTACATCAGACTATTAACCTCAGCTTAATACCAAACCTCAGAGGCAGTATAAACCTAAACCTAAAAAGTGGCTCAACTAACCCACTCCTCCCCTACTACCCACTGCAGACACATTTGTACTACCCACTGTACGCACATTTGTACTACCCACTGTACGCACATTTGTACTACCCACTGTACGCACATTTGTACTACCCACTGTACGCACATTTGTACTACCCACTATACACACATTTGTACTACCCACTGTACGCACATTTGTACTACCCACTGTACGCACATTTGTACTACCCACTGTATGCACATTTGTACTACCCACTGTACGCACATTTGTACTACCCACTGTACGCACATTTGTACTACCCACTGTACGCACATTTGTACTACCCACTATATGCACATTTGTACTACCCACTGTACACACATTTGTACTACCCACTGTATGCACATTTGTACTACCCACTGTACGCACATTTGTACTACCACACCCACCTCCCCCCACCTTCCCATACATGTGCAGTCATTGATGGACATGGTGGAACAGGAGGGCAGAGGGAGAGGGATCATTGTTGAAGAACTTCTTGACCACTTGAAGAAGAGTGCAAGTAGTGATTGTAAGTGGTTCATGGAAACTACCAGCAATTAGCGACATTGGCTGTTGCAGGCAGGTAACCTTATGCACAAATGTACATGCACACACATGATACATTCTGTACACATACACACATGCTGTACACATACACACATGCTGTGCACATACACACATGCTGTACACATACACACACATACACACATGCTGTACACATACACACATGCTGTGCACATACACATATGCTGTATACATACACACATGCTGTACACATACACACATGCTGTACATGCATATCCTGTGAGAGTACATGAGTGTGATATCAATAGTGAGTGCCTGTGTGTTGTGTGGGTGCCTGTGTGTTGTGTGGGTGCCTGTGTGTTGTGTGGGAGCCAGTGTGTTGTGTGGGTGCCTGTGTGTTGTGTGGGTGCCTGTGTGTATGTGAGTGCCTGTGTGTTGAATGGGTGCCTGCATGTTGTGTGAATGCATGTGCATGTGTTGTGTGGGTGTACTTGTGTGTTGTGTTGGTGCCTGGGTTGTGTGTGTGTGTGTGTGTGTGTGTGTGTGTGTGTGTGTGTGTGTGTGTGTGTGTAGTGTACTTTGTAAATGAAATTGAGGTCACCAATTTACACTGTGTGACTCTTACCTAGGTGAATGTGGCTTCCATGGATACTGTGAGCAGTGGTACATGTAAGTCAGAGAAGATGTTAGTCTAGGAGAAGGCATCTTAGAATACAATAGCGTTCAAAGGAAAAGTTATCATGGGCAGGTGTTCATTTTGACAGGGGTGGAGTTGAACTTGAATGGCTAGGTAAACCACCAATTTGGAGTTTTGGATTATGAATACATGCATAGGGTACATGTGTGTACCGGTACTGGTGTGTACATATACTACCATGTACATGTACATGTAGCTTGCATGTTGCGTAGTTTGTCCATATACATGTAAATTTACACATGTAAGCTAGCCCATGTGCATGAACATCTCCGCAGACATTCATATGCACAGTCCACAAAAAAAAAAACATTTAAAAAACTCCAAACACCTTACCCCGCAATGATAATGGAATTAATGACGTCATAATTCGACGCTCTCAGCTGGAATGGATGCTAAGTGTATTATACAATACATTTACATCCTATGTGCTGGATCATTTTGTTGTGTTCTCCCTACGTATACAATGTACATCTAGATGAAGCACTTGAGAAAGAAATAAAAGACCTTCGAGCGCAATTAGAGGAGCTAGAAACGGAAAACTACGAACTGAGGCGTGTATTGGCAATAAGGGAGCAACAAATCACACTCTATGCTACTGTAACTGCTCAGTTAATAGAAGAAATGAAATCGGATGACGATTCAGATGGTACATTAATGAGTGCATGAGTGCATTCATATTCTCTCTCCTCCCTTACATGCAGATGACCAAAGTGCAGAAGAAGAAGAGGAAGATGATTTTGAATGTTCCCAACGTGTTTGGATATATGGTTTTGATTAGTCGCGTAATTGTACTTAACTGCACTAAATATACAACAGTTTGGGGTTGGTGTAACAGAACCTTGCGTGGAAGGATCGAGGGTATGGTTGCCTAATTCTCGAGTTGTACCGATTAGTAATTTTCTCTCAAGCAAAAGCGCTTGAGGCGGAAATGCAGAATCTTGTCATCACGTAAACATGACGTCGACGCAAAATCGCATATCATGTGCATGAGGTACGAGAACATGGGGAGCTCGAGGTATGTCTACATTGCTGCATTTTTTACGTTGTACTAAACAAAATTACTACTATAGTGATAAAATGCAGTCGGTTGCTGACGATGATCCTGGGATCATCGCAGCCATTCCTGCTCCTGCTCACAACGCCGGCGCCGCGTCACCGGTACCGCAGCTGCAGTCGGCTAATCCCACCACAACGATGATGCCTGTACATGTTTCACTTCAACCAGCCACGTCGACGTCACTGCCGTCGGAAGCTGAACCAGCCACCACACTGCAGTCTGAAGCTCAATCAGCCACGTCGGAGAGATCTGCGCCTCCGCGATCGCCCCGTACGCTGGAGAGATCTTGCCGATCCCGGGAGAGCACACCTCGATCGCCGCCCCGTAAGCGGGAGAGCACATCTCGATCGCCCCGTAAGCGGGAGAGCACTCCTCGATCGCCCCGTAAGCGAGAGATAACTTCTCAATGGCCCCCCCGTAAGCGGGAGAGCACACCTCGATCGCCTCCCCGTAAGCGAGAGAGCACTCCTCGATCACCCCGTAAGCGGGAGATGACTTCTCGATCGCCCCCCCGTAAGCGGGAGAGCACACCTCGATCGCCTCCCCGTAAGCGAGAGAGCACTCCTCGATCGCCCCGTAATCGGGAGAGCACTCCTCGATCGCCCCGTAAGCAAGAAATGACTCATCGATCGCCCCCCCCGTAAGGGGGAGAGCACTCCTCGATCGCCTCGTAAGCGATCTCCTGAATATGATTTTGACTCCACAGTACTAGTTAAGGATGTCAAAAGAGGACTTAACCGTGCACGTGTAAGAAATATAAATAAAACATGCTAGCATTTTTGATCTCATCACTTTCTTGTTCTTTCTTTAGGGCCGCAATGTTAATCAGTGGTGGAACCACAGCCCATTAGATCCCCCGGAAAAAGGGCAGAATGTGTTGAAGCAGCAACTGCTTGATTCTCAAACATTTCGGCAATGTGCTCCCCTCATCCAACAGGTTGTTCCTCCAGTGCAACAGTTTGTCCCTCCAAGGCAACAGTTTGTCCCACACTTTGCCCCACCAGTGCAACAGTTTGCCCCTCCAATGCAACAGTTTGTCCCTCCAGTGCAACAGTTTGTCCCACCAGTGCAGCAGGTTGTTCCTCCAGTGCAACAGTTTGCCCCTCCAGTGCAACAGTTTGCCCCTCTAGTGCAACAGTTTGCCCCTCCAGTTCAACAGTTTGCCCCTCCAGTTCAACAGTTTGCCCCTCCAGTTCAACAGTTTGCCCCTCCAGTGCAACAGTTTGCCTCATCAATGCAACAATTTGTCCCTCCAGTGCAACAGTTTGCCCCACCAGTGCAACAGTTTGCCCCACCAGTGCAGCAGGTTGTTCCTCCAGTGCAACAGTTTGCCACACCAGTGCAACAGTTTGTCCCTCCAGTGCAACACTTTGCCCCTTCAGTGCAACACTTTGCTCCTTCAGTGCAACACTTTGCCCCTTCAGTGCAACACTTTGCCCCTCCAGTGCAACAGTTTGTCGCTCCAGTGCAACAATGTATTCCTACGTTACAACAAGGCATCCCTCATGCCATGCAACTATATTTTCCTTCACAGTTCTCTGGAATGTCAACTGTCTCAAGTGTACCATCTTTTGGCACTTGCAAATCTGTTTGAACTTTTATGCATTTCATATACATGCATGTAATCACATTTCAAAATAATCAGTGAAGGCACTTATGGGGCGGAAAATATATATAGGTATTTATGGTTAAAGCTCCAAAAGCCTTATGGAACATGCTAACAGCCTCTGGCCGCTTCTACAATGCCTATCCAATAAATCATTTCAGTGTCTTGCTAGTTTCCATATAACAACCTTAGGGCCCCCTATTCAAACATCAGTGACTACTTCTGTAAAATAAAAACATATTACAAGTCAGGCATACCACCACTCACATACATGTAACACACATATAAACATGCTCCTCTGACCTGAACGACCAGCCACACCTTGCCCCGCCCCCTTCTTCTTCGGAAAGCCCCTTACATCGTCACTACTCCCAGCACCTGGCCACGCCCACATTAAAGTGCCCCTTGCACTATTCACATCAAATGACACCGCCGTCATTGATTATCATCCTCGTCACAGTACACACAACCACATAACACACATGCACACATACACATACATGTACACTTACAACACACTGGTACTCACCTAATGCACATGCATTCACATAACATACATGCACTCACACACATGCATGTACTCATAATATGCAATACACTCACAACACACATACACTCACATACATACACTTATAACACACAGGTATTCACATAATATGCACACATACACACATACATGTATAATACACATGCACCCAAATACACATACCACATGTAATACGTGAACTCACATACATACACACAGGTAATACATATGCACTCGCATCACTCAGGCACTCACAACGCACAGGCACTCACAACGCACAGGCACTCACAACGCACAGGCACTCATACAGACTAGCTCATCTGCAATAATGTTGGGCAGACATCGACCCCTATCAGATCGCGACTAAGACATCACACAAGTACACACACTCTGACACTCACGGCACTTATAACTTCACTATCATACCGATTGAGGTATAACAACACCCACGAACTTACTGCAAAGAGAAACGTATTGGATAGATGAATTACATACTACCTTGCCCCACGGACTAAAACTGTCCATCTGGTCAAAGTTAGCACTTTCTATTTCTCACCATGTTTCTCTCTTTCAACCATTATTTATTTCATCAACTCTCTAACCACGCCTACAAGCATCGAATACGTACATGTACATGTAATGCCGATGGAACTGCATCGCGCCACGCCCCTTCCCCTGTATTTCCATAGACATTATTACCTCTAATATCCATGGTATTCCCTCTTGCACCTGCCAATAGACACTTCGCTGCCTATATATGCTACACACACGATTTTTGCGCATTTCCGTGTACTGATTTATGTGCTGATGAAGGTCTAGAAAAATTCACACTTTGTACACAGTAGTTGTGAATAAGTTCACGTAAGAAACAATATATAATTCTTAACTCAGGCATGGGTAAAATTTAATTTTACGTGAGCGCACGTGACATTTTCATGCGGCCAAATTGTAAATGTCTAGCTGTGCAACGTACATTCAGGACTCCTGCCATTAATCCGTCATTCCAGTATCCGTTCCGGTGAGTTTTATCTTGCTTGGTGTGATATGTAAAGCGATACAATGCAATAGGTGCCGATGACTAGGATGCGCTAGCTGTTCCTAGTTTTGTTTCAAAACAGCAAACGGTACCCATAACTTTACGCGCAGGTAAAAGCATGTATCATGGTTTAAGCTTAGCACACACCCCTTTTCTCATTACGAAGCTTCTGCGTATCACCACGAAACATGTTCTATTTAAAGCACTTAAATTACTAGTATACTGACGCTGTTTTATTCTATGTAATACTTTGCCCACAAAAGTCTATGGAAGCGATACACTGTAATTGTACGGTATTAAGCATGCATCTTTCTAATTAGATAGCCGTTATCTGATGTTTCCAGTTCATGCAGAGGACAGTCTTTTTCACCATTGATTCTCGCCTTGTTTGTTGGGGTTAGCCTTTCAGGCATTCGTCAAATAAAAACCTTCAGTGTCTTGTCATGCTGCCTTCCCACTGATATTCTTGCCACATCGTGTTTTAGTTCTTTTGTTATCTTGATTTTGTGTTTAGCTGTTCCTACTTGTATTCCCTAGAAACTACTAACTTGTTCTTCAGTTTTGGTTTTGAAGTGTTTTTCCATTGCAATACTGCTGTGTAGGACCATGTGTCACTGGAGCTGAAGAGGGCACTGGAGTGAAGAGGGTTGGACATGTGTCACTGGAGCTGAAGAGGACACTGGAGTGAAGAGGGCTGAACATGTGACACTGGAGCTGAAGAGGACACTGGAGTGAAGTGGGCTGGACATGTATGTGTCACTGGAGCTGAAGAGGACACTGGAGTGAAGAGGGCTGGACATGTGTCACTGGAGTGAAGAGGGCTGAACATGTGACACTGGAGTGAAGAGGGCTGGACATGTGACACTGGAGCTGAAGAGGACACTGGAGTGAAGAGGGCTGGACATGTGACACTGGAGTGAAGAGGGCTGGACATGTGACACTGGAGTGAAGAGGGCTGGACATGTGACACTGGAGTGAAGAGGGCTGGACATGTGACACTGGAGTGAAGAGGGCTGGACATGTGACACTGGAGTGAAGAGGGCTGGACATGTGACACTGAAGCTGAAGAGGGCACTGGAGTGAAGAGGGCTGGACATGTGACACTGGAGCTGAAGAGGGCTGGACATGTGTCACTGGAGCTGAAGAGGACACTGGAGTGAAGAGGGCTGGACATGTGACACTGGAGTAAAGAGGGCTGGACATGTGACACTGGAGTGAAGAGGGCTGGACATGTGACACTGGAGTGAAGAGGGCTGGACATGTGACACTGGAGTGAAGAGGGCTGGACATGTGACACTGGAGTGAAGAGGGCTGGACATGTGACACTGGAGTGAAGAGGGCTGGACATGTGACACTGGAGTGAAGAGGGCTGGACATGTGACACTGGAGTGAAGAGGGCTGGACATGTGACACTGGAGTGAAGAGGCCGGGACATGTGACACTGGAGTGAAGAGGCCTGGACATGTGACACTGGAGTGATGAGGGCTAGACATGTGTCACTGGAGCTGAAGAGTACACTGGAGTGAAGAGGGTTGGACATGTGACACTGGAGTGAAGAGGGCTGGACGTGTGTCACTGGAGTGAAGAGGGCTGGACGTGTGTCACTGGAGCTGAAGAGGGCACTCGAGTGAAGAGGGTTGGACATGTGACACTGGAGTGATGAGGGCTAGACATGTGTCACTGGAGCTGAAGAGTACACTGGAGTGAAGAGGGTTGGACATGTGACACTGGAGTGAAGAGGGCTGGACATGTGACACTAGAGTGAAGAGGGCTGGACATGTGACACTAGAGTGAAGAGGGCACTGGAGTGAAGAGGGCTGGACATGTGACACTGGAGCTGATAAGGACACTGGAGTGAAGATGGCTGGACATGTGACACTGGAGTGAAGAGGGCTGGACATGTGACACTGCAGTGAAGAGGGTTGGACATGTGACACTGGAGCTGAAGAGGACACGAGTGAAAAGGGCTGGATATGTGACACTGGAGTGAAGAGGGCTGGACATGTGACACTGGAGTGAAGAGGGCTGGACATGTGACACTGGAGTGAAGGGGGCTGGACATGTGACACTGCAGTGAAGAGGGTTGGACATGTGACACTGGAGCTGAAGAGGACATGAGTGAAAAGGGCTGGACATGTGACACTGGAGTGAAGAGGGCTGGACATGTGACACTGCAGTGAAGAGGGTTGGACATGTGACACTGGAGCTGAAGAGGACACGAGTGAAAAGGGCTGGACATGTGACACTGCAGTGAAGAGGGCTGGACATGTGACACTGGAGTGAAGAGGGCTGGACATGTGACACTGGAGTGAAGGGGGCTGGACATGTGACACTGCAGTGAAGAGGGTTGGACATGTGACACTGGAGCTGAAGAGGACACGAGTGAAAAGGGCTGGACATGTGACACTGGAGTGAAGAGGGCTGGACATGTGACACTGGAGTGAAGAGGGCTGGACATGTGACACTGGAGTGAAGGGGGCTGGACATGTGACACTGGAGTGAAGAGGGCTGGACATGTGACACTGGAGTGAAGAGGGCTGGACATGTGACACTGGAGTGAAGAGGGCTGGACATGTGACACTGGAGTGAAGAGGGCTGGACATGTGACACTGGAGTGAAGAGGCCTGGACATGTGACACTGGAGTGTAGAGGGCAGGACATGTGTCACTGGAGTGAAGAGGGCTGGACATGTGACACTGCAGTGAAGAGGGCTGGACATGTGACACTGGAGTGAAGAGGGCTGGACATGTGACACTGGAGTGAAGAGGGCTGGACATGTGACACTGGAGTGAAGAGGGCTGGACATGTGACACTGGAGTGAAGAGGCCTGGACATGTGACACTGGAGTGATGAGGGCTAGACATGTGTCACTGGAGCTGAAGAGTACACTGGAGTGAAGAGGGTTGGACATGTGACACTGGAGTGAAGAGGGCTGGACGTGTGTCACTGGAGTGAAGAGGGCTGGACGTGTGTCACTGGAGCTGAAGAGGGCTCTCGAGTGAAGAGGACTCTGGAGTGAAGAGGGCTGGTCATGTGACACTAGAGTGAAGAGGGCACTGGAGTGAAGAGGGCTGGACATGTGACACTGGAGCTGATAATGACACTGGAGTGAAGATGGCTGGACATGTGACACTGGAGTGAAGAGGGCTGGACATGTGACACTGCAGTGAAGAGGGTTGGACATGTGACACTGGAGCTGAAGAGGACACGAGTGAAAAGGGCTGGACATGTGACACTGGAGTGAAGAGGGCTGGACATGTGACACTGGAGTGAAGAGGGCTGGACATGTGACACTGGAGTGAAGGGGGCTGGACATGTGACACTGCAGTGAAGAGGGTTGGACATGTGACACTGGAGCTGAAGAGGACACGAGTGATAAGGGCTGGACATGTGACACTGGAGTGAAGAGGGCTGGACATGTGACACTGGAGTGAAGAGGGCTGGACATGTGACACTGCAGTGAAGAGGGTTGGACATGTGACACTGGAGCTGAAGAGGACACGAGTGAAAAGGGCTGGACATGTGACACTGGAGTGAAGAGGGCTGGACATGTGACACTGGAGTGAAGAGGGCTGGACATGTGACACTGGAGTGAAGGGGGCTGGACATGTGACACTGCAGTGAAGAGGGTTGGACATGTGACACTGGAGCTGAAGAGGACACGAGTGAAAAGGGCTGGACATGTGACACTGGAGTGAAGAGGGCTGGACATGTGACACTGGAGTGAAGAGGGCTGGACATGTGACACTGGAGTGAAGAGGGCTGGACATGTGACACTGGAGTGAAGGGGGCTGGACATGTGACACTGGAGTGAAGAGGACTGGACATGTGACACTGGAGTGAAGAGGGCTGGACATGTGACACTGGAGTGAAGAGGGCTGGACATGTGACACTGGAGTGAAGAGGCCTGGACATGTGACACTGGAGTGTAGAGGGCAGGACATGTGTCACTGGAGTGAAGAGGGCTGGACGTGTGACACTAGAGTGAAGAGGGCACTGGAGTGAAGAGGGCTGGACATGTGACACTGGAGTGAAGAGGGCTGGACGTGTGTCACTGGAGTGAAGAGGGCTGGACGTGTGTCACTGGAGCTGAAGAGGGCACTCGAGTGAAGAGGACACTGGAGTGAAGAGGGCTGGTCATGTGACACTAGAGTTAAGAGGGCACTGGAGTGAAGAGGGCTGGACATGTGACACTGGAGCTGATAAGGACACTGGAGTGAAGATGGCTGGACATGTGACACTGGAGTGAAGAGGGCTAGACATGTGACACTGGAGTGAAGAGGGCTGGACATGTGACACTGGAGTGAAGAGGGCTGGACATGTGACACTGGAGTGAAGAGGGCTGGACATGTGACACTGGAGTGAAGAGGGCTGGACATGTGCCACTGGAGCTGAAGAGTACACTGGAGTGAAGAGGGCTGGACATGTGACACTGGAGTGTAGAGGGCTGGACATGTGACACTGGAGTGAAGAGGGCTGAACATGTGTCGCTGGAGCTGAAGTGGACACTGGAGTGAAGAGGGCTGGACATGTGTCACTGGACACTGGAGTGAAGAGGGCTGGACATGTGACACTGGAGCTGAAGAGGTCACTGGAGTGAAGAGGGCTGGACATGTGACACTGGAGTGAAGAGGGCTGGACATGTTGCACTGGAGCTGAAGAGGGCACTGGAGTGAAGAGGGCTGGACATGTATCACTGGAGCTGAAGAGTACACTGGAGTGAAGAGGGTTGGACATGTGACACTGGAGTGAAGAGGGCTGGACATGTGACACTGGAGTGAAGAGGGCTGGACATGTGACACTGGAGTGACGAGGGCTGGACATGTGACACTGGAGTGAAGAGGGCTGGACATGTGACACTGGAGTGAAGAGAGCTGGACATGTGACACTGGAGTGAAGAGGGCTGGACGTGTGACACTGGAGTGAAGAGGGCTGGACATGTGACATGAGTGAAGAGGGCTGGACATGTGACACTGGAGCTGAAGAGTACACTGGAGTGAAGAGGGTACCCTGGAGTGAAGAGGGTTAGACATGTGACACTGGAGCTGGAGTGAAGAGGGTTGGACATGCGTCACTGGAGCCGGCCCCAAACACTGGTGCCGGCCCTAAACACTGATGCCGGCCCCAAACACTGGAGCCGGCCCCAAACACTGGAGCCGGCCCCAAACATTGGAGCCGGCCCCAAACACTGGAGCCGGCCCTAAACACTGGAGCCGGCCCCAAACACTGGGGCCAGCCACAATGGCCCCCTATCCTAGCCCCACACAGTACTAACACCAGCTCCTCACTGCAAATGCAAGTGAAGCCACTACATGTGAAACCATTAATCCCCACACTACAAGAGGACTTAGTGTCAGGGGAACCATCAACTACAAGTGGAGCTACCAGCTCGCATTGGACAAATGGGAATACCACCACTGAAGCAGCCTCCATTTGTACAGTGTGCATACGTGCCTACGTTTTTCTCTTCACACATTTTGTGTTGTAGATCTGAACTACTTGTAGACATGTACATGTACAGAGTAAATTTTATCTGCTGTGGTGGTGAATATAGTTACCTGCCCTATCGGTACTGATTGCGGTAGGTCTGCACCAGTGGTTGGTTTATATAGACAACCAAGGCTTGCAGAGGGCGTTTTGCTCTACTTGGAACTACTGTACGCGAGTAGCAAAACATGTAAGTGCCATTTTGAATGTCACATAAATTGCATGCACAGTCACAGCTACAATGTGGCACGATGAAGACACATCAGAATTCATGACCACACAAGTAAAGGTCAACAGATCTAGACATTACCAGTGTAACCCAGTTTCACCTAGCTGTGCCCCACGGCCACTATAAACACTAGCTCATACATTTCAGCAGACATACAACAGCCTAGGGCTAGGTAGTACGTAGTTGATGGATCCAATAAAAATTTGTAGGTCTGCTAACTCCACTTGTGTGATAATGAATTCTGACGTCTTCATCGTGCCACATTGTAGCTGCGACTGTTCATGCAATTTATGTGACATTCAAAATGGCACTTTCATGTTTTGCTACTCGCGTACAGTAGTTCCAAGTAGAGCAAAACGCCCTCTGCAAGCCTTGGTAGTCTATATATAAACCAACCACGGGTGCAGACCTACCGCAATCAGTACCAATAGGGCAGCTGGTAACTATATTCACCACTAATAGCATCCACAGCAGATAAAATTTACTCTGTACATGTACATGTCTACAAGTAGTTCAGATCTACAACACAAAATGTGTGAAGAGAAAAACGTAGGCACGTATGCACACTGTACAAATGGAGGCTGCTTCAGTGGTGGTATTCCCATTTGTCCAATGCGAGCTGGTAGCTCCACTTGTAGTTGATGGTTCCCCTGACACTAAGTCCTCTTGTAGTGTGGGGGTTAATGGTTCACAGGTAGTGGCTTCACTTGCATTTGCAGTGAGGAGCTGGTGTTAGTACTGTGTGGGGCTAGAATAGGGGGCCATTGTGGCTGGCCCCAGTGTTTGGGGCCGGCTCCAGTGTTTGGGGCCGGCTCCAGTGTTTGGGGCCGGCTCCAGTGTTTGGGGCCGGCTCCAGTGTTTGGGGCCGGCTCCAGTGTTTGGGGCCGGCTCCAGTGTTTGGGGCCGGCTCCAGTGTTTGGGGCCGGCTCCAGTGTTTGGGGCCGGCTCCAGTGTTTGGGGCCGGCTCCAGTGTTTGGGGCCGGCTCCAGTGTTTGGGGCCGGCTCCAGTGTTTGGGGCCGGCTCCAGTGTTTGGGGCCGGCTCCAGTGTTTGGGGCCGGCTCCAGTGTTTGGGGCCGGCTCCAGTGTTTGGGGCCGGCTCCAGTGTTTGGGGCCGGCTCCAGTGTTTGGGGCCGGCTCCAGTGTTTGGGGCCGGCTCCAGTGTTTGGGGCCGGCTCCAGTGTTTGGAGCCGGCTCCAGTGTTTGGGGCCGGCTCCAGTGTTTGGGGCCGGCTCCAGTGTTTGGGGCCGGCTCCAGTGTTTGGGGCCGGCTCCAGTGTTTGGGGCCGGCTCCAGTGTTTGGGGCCGGCACCAGTGTTTGGGGCCGGCTCCAGTGTTTGGGGCCGGCACCAGTGTTTGGGGCCGGCTCCAGTGTTTGGGGCCGGCTCCAGTGTTTGGGGCCGGCTCCAGTGTTTGGGGCCGGTTCCAGTGTTTGTGGCCGGCTCCAGTGTTTGGGGCCGGCTCCAGTGTTTGGGGCCGGTTCCAGTGTTTGGGGCCGGCTCCAGTGTTTGGGGCCGGCTTCAGTTCAAGGTTCCACTCCACATGCTGGGGTCTACTTTTGTGACGACCCCATTCAATCCTGGTAATGTGGCAGCTGGCAGCTCCCCTGTTGGCAGTCTGACTACACCATATGTAAGAGGGTTTTTAGGGGTTGGTGGGTGGGCGGGAGGGCTGGTTGTGTGGAGACTGAGAGTGCTATTGAGTAGGGGATGGCCTGGGCCTCGGATACAACTTGCAGTAAAGGATACAAATTGCAGTAAAGGAGGATACAACAGACAAAAGTACAGGATGTAAATGGGACCAATGAATTGACCCTAAACAGACTCAAGTACAGGGTGTAAATGGGACCATAGATTTGACCCCACAACATACTCAAGTACAGGGTGTAAATGGGACCATAAGTTTGACCCTACAACAGACTCAAGTACAGGGTGTAAATGGGACCATGGATTTGACCCCACAACAGACACAAGTACAGGGTGTAAATGGAACCATGGATTTGACCCCACAGAATACTCAAGTACAGGGTGTAAATGGGACCATGGATTTGACCCCACAACATTCTCAAGTACAGGGTGTAAATCAAATGGGATCATGGATTTGACCCCACAATGGACACAAGTACGGGGTGTAAATAGGATAATGGACTTTACCCCACAAAAGACACAAGTACTGGGTGTAAATGGGACCAATGATTTGACCTCAAAACAGACACAAGTTTAGAGTGTAAATCGGACCTTAGATGTGACCATCAAACAGACTAAAGTACAGGGTGTAAATGGGATCATGGATTTGATCCCAAAACAGACACAAATACAGGGTGTAAATGGGACCATGGATTTGATCCCAAGAACAGGGTGTAAATCAGACCATGGTTTTGGCCCCGCAACAGACAAAAGTACAGGTGTAAATGGGACCATGAATTTGACCCCACAACAGACACAAGTACAGGGTTAAATGGGACCATGGATTAGATCTCACAACAGACACAAGTACAGGGTTAAATGGGACCAAGGATTTGATCACAAGTACAGAATGTAAATCAAAGGATGAATTTGATCACAAGTACAGGGTGTAAATCGGAGGATGGATTTGATCACAAGTACAGGGTATAAATTGAACCACAAATTTGACCCCACAACAAACACAAGTAATAGGTGTAAATGGGACCATGAGTTTGACCCCACAACAGATACAAGTATAGGGTGTAAATGGGACCATGGATTTGACCCCACAACAAACACAAGTACCGGTGTAAATGGGACCATGGATTTGATCACACGTACAGGGTGTAAATGGAACCATGGTTTTGACCCCACAACTAACACAAGATAAAGGTGTAAATGAAACCAAGAGTTTGACCCCACAACGGACACAAATACAGGGTGTAAATGGGACGATGGATTTGATCACAAGTACAGGGAGTAAATCGGACCGTGGATTTGACTCTAAAACAGACATAAGTACAGGGTGTAAATGGGACCATAGATTTGACCCTACAACAGACTCAAGTACAGGGTGTAAATGGGACCATGGCTTTGACCCCACAACAAACACAAGTACCGGTATAAATGGGACCATGGATTTGATCACACGTACAGGGTGTATATGGAACCATGGTTTTGACCCCACAACGAAAACAAGAAAAAGGTGTAAATGAAACCATGAGTTTGACCCACAACAGACACAAATACAGGCTGTAAATGGGACGATGGATTTGATCACAAGTACAGGTAGTAAATCGGACCGTGGATTTGACTCCACAACAGACATAAGTACAGGGTGTAAATGGGACCATAGGTTTGACCCTACAACAGACTCAAGTACAGGGTGTAAATGGGACCATGGATTTGACCCCACAACAGACACAAGTACAGGGTGTAAATGGAACCATGGATTTGACCCCACAGCATACTCAAGTACAGGGTGTAAATGGGACCATGGATTTGACTCCACAACAGACAAAAGTACAGGGTGTAAATGGGACCATGGATTTGACTCCACAACAGACAAAAGTACAGGGTGTAAATCGGACCATAGATTTGGCCCTACAACAGACGCACGTACAAGGTTAAATGGGACCATGAATTTGATCTCACAACAGACACAACTACAGTGTGTAAATGGGACCAAGAATTTGATCACATATACAGGGTGTCAATGGGACCATGGATTTGATCACAAGTACAGGGTGTAAATGGGACCAAGAATTTGATCACATATACAGGGTGTCAATGGGACCATGGATTTGATCACAAGTACAGGGTGTAAATGGGACCCTTAACAGACACAAGACAGGGTGTAAATGGGTCCATGGATTTGACCCCACAACAGACACAAGTACAGGGTGTAAATGGAACCATGGTTTTGACCCCACAACAGACACAAGAAAAAGGTGTAAATGGGACCATGAGTTCGACCCCACAACAGACACATGTAAATGTGACCATGGATTTGATCACAAGTACAGGGTGTAAATGGAACCATGGATTTGATCACAAGTACAGGGAGTAAATCGGACCATGGATTTAACTCCACAACAGACAAAAGTACAGGATGTAAATGGGACCAATGAATTGACCCTAAACAGACTCAAGTACAGGGTGTAAATGGGATCATGGATTTGACCCCACAACATACTCAAGTACAGGGTGTAAATCAAATGGGATCATGGATTTGACCCCACAATAGACACAAGTACAGGGTGTAAATAGGATAATGGATTGTACCCCACAACAGACACAAGTACAGGGTTAAATGGGACCAATGATTTGACCTCAAAACATACACAAGGATAGAGTGTAAATCGGACCTTAGATATGACCATCAAACCGACTAAAGTACAGGGTGTAAATGGGATCATGGATTTGATCCCAAGAACAGGGTATAAATCAGACCATGGTTTTGGCCCCACAACAGACAAAAGTACAGGTGTAAATAGGACCATGAATTTGACCCCACAACAGACACAAGTACAGGCTTAAATGGGGCCATGGATTAGATCTCACAACAGACACAAGTACAGTGAGTAAATGGGACCAAGGATTTAATCACAAGTACAGGGTGTAAATCAAAGGATGGATTTGATCACAAGTACAGGGTGTAAATCGGAGGATGGATTTGATCGCAAGCACAGGTATAAATTGAACCACGGATTTGACCCCACAACAAACACAAGTAAAAGGTGTAAATGGAACTATGGATTTGACCCCACAACAGACACAAGTACAGGGTGTAAATGGGACCATGGATTTGACCCCACACCAAACACAAGTACGGGTGTAAATGGGACCATGGATTTAATCACAGGTACAGGGTGTAAATGGAACCATATGCATGGTTTTGACCCCACAACAGACACAAGAAAAAGGTGTAAATGAAACCATGAGTTTGACCCCACAACAGACACTAATACAGGGTGTAAATGGAACCATGGATTTGATCACAAGTACAGGGAGTAAATCGGACCGTGGATTTGATCACAAGTACAGGGAGTAAATCAGACCGTGGATTTGACCCTACAACAGACAAATGGGACCAATGAATTGACCCCACAACAGACTCAAGTACAGGGTGTAAATGGGACCAATGAATTGACCCTAAACAGACTCAAGTACAGGGTGTAAATGGGACCATAGATTTGACCCTAAACAGACACAAGTACATGGTGTAAATAGGACCATGGATTTGACCCCAAAATACACAAGTACAGACATGTAAATGGACCATGCATGGATTTTATCCCACAACAGACTCAAGTACAGGGTGTAAAGGGGACCATGGATTTTATCCCACAACAGACACAATTGCAGGGTGTAAATGGAACCACCGTCGTCACTGTACTAGCATAGATCTAGTAACCTTTCTCACGATCGTCGTATTCGCACCGCTCGAACTTCACGTCCGCCGATTGAAACTCTTATGATCTTGTCTTCAGTTGACGTCGCCATAAAGTTATGTACGTAGAAGATAACGAAATAGGGATCAAATACGTATCTAGCGCAGAGTAGGTGTGCCTATAAGTTATCGAAGTGTCAGCCCACAGGAAGTAGTTGCATATTCATGTATTTGGTGCATGGAAGCGGGTCACGCACGTACAACGGCGCGATTCGAGCGGGAAACTTGTACCAACTTTGCGCCGCTGTATCTCCGTAACGGATGACATAAAAATTAACGAACAGAACAAATCGTTAGGTATAGGACCTCTCTACCTACAAACCGAATTTAAAGCGATTTGATTACTCCTACAGAAAGTTATGGCGGGATCGAACCCGGTGGGGTATCGAACATTGCAATACTGGCACGGAGCAAGTGCAAGACTCCAAAATGTACTTTACAATAGAGAAATGATGTCGTATAAAGTGTTGAAAATAGGATGTCGATAGCTTTAACCGTTGGGAAGTTATCGCTATTTAAACGTAAAGGTATTTTATAACATTTTATATATTTATACGAGGGCTCATTTTGTCGGAAACTGTCCCAATTATATATATATATAAACGTTTTGCTGAGCGGGGGTCTAATCCACTATCTTATATGGCTACATCTGTAACAACTAACAACGGTACAAAATTCATTGATTAGTACATGTATATGTATGTAAGCAGTCAACAGTGTAGTGTATAGTGATAGTCTGTACATTTGGGATCCTTTTTATACAGGTTTATTAATTAAACTTTCCACTGCATGGCTCATTGCAATGGCCATGTACGGATTATGTTGTATATCGCTCTGTAAGTCTCTACCGGGTCGTACGTTTGGGTATTGGATTTGCGTGCATCCAGGCTGAAGGTAACAAAAAATAGAATCCACACTCTTGCATGGGCATGATTTGTAACGTATCACAAAACGTCGATATAAGCGTGGTTTAAAACGTTATAACTATCGATCGTACCGAATTGAGCGGTAATAGTGATCTTTAATTCGAGTACCGTGAGCTCTATCGCATTGTTTTGTATTAATAGAGTCAGCCCCGCGCGGAAAAGATGTGTATTTTCTGCAAACGTGGAAACATTTCACCCATGGGTGCATGCATGCGACATATCGATCCCATGCAACGTAAGATTCAATTGAAGCCACTTTTCTCTTCAAACGTTGGAAAGACAAAAACCTTATTTATCGTTAAGAAAACGCATCCTTGTTGTATTTATTTTTAAATCTGTTCAAAATTCGTCAGTCTGCAGCTTTTGCAGCCACACCAGCAGAAACCCCCGCTTCAGAAACAACTTTGGGACTTAGCGGTGAAGTTACTGTGATGTCAAAAGCAGCAGTATCTTTAATTCCCCAACTTGACACTAGAATATCAGCAGGCCTAGTTCTGAGTTCACTACTGCCTAAACCACATCCTGCCTCCAGGCGAGCAGGTAATGAGGCACGTCGACATGCGCTGAAGATGGTATTGCGAAGACGATTGTGTCGGTTTGTTACATCGCTTCCACGTTTACAGGTGATGCCACTGTGCTACAAACGTGTTTTACGCCAGCGTATATTCTAATGTATATAGCACCAATTTACGCTAGTTATACACCTATCGTATATTAATAGAATCTCTGGCGTAAAACTAGTGGATAGGAACAGTATACACTTCAGTTATACGCTGAGTGTATATTTTTCTCTTAGGCACTTTAGTATACTATTTGCGTACTCTTCTCGCTTATGGATTGAATATCAGCCGGATATTGTCTAATGTCAATGACGCAATTCTTATCTCATCCTCCTGGTCCCCTCCCCTTCACGCCCCCCCCCCCCCCCCGGCCTCGCCCATTGATCACCTTTTTAAAAAAAAGAAATATAATTTTTCTTACATACATGAACACATATATACACACGCGTTCGAAACGCTGCAACGGCGTGACCCGCGTCAGAAACTGAAATGAGAGAGAGCGTAGGTAAAACTTTGCCCTATTAATAGACCAAGGCTTACCATATATCCATTCCATACTGCACAGTCTAAGTGAAACTGGCAAAAGAGACCAGTATAATAGCATGCGCAACTATCTACAACAGCTTACTATGAATTCAAGTATTCAGCCAAGTGCACACTACCCGTATGGTGCTCTAGATAGGAAATAAAAACACAGCACAATGGGACAGATAAAAAGATATGCGCACTTGGCCCACCTTCACTTCACCAGCTAGTCTCGGCCCCAGACCCAACGGACGCAGCTGCGGATGGATTACATCACCGCTACGCGTCAGTAGGGTCTGGAGACACTGGCAACAATTTCGTGGCCAACCAGGTAGGAATTTCATCCTGCCCAATCAGATTGCAGCAAGGCAATAATTCGCGTGACTGTCACGCGCTCGCATGCTAATTAGTGCATCTCGCGATGAATCAAGACGTAATTACAGTTGCTGTTGGAGGCCTTGGATACAAAGACGTGTCTTCTGAACAACGCTCAGGGGTACAAGCCTTCGTAGACGGTCGTGATGTGTTTGTTTGCCTCCCAACCGGAAGCGGGGAAGTCCTTGTGCTACTGGATGTATTTGGCAGGCTACTTGTAAGAGGGCCAGATAGGCCTAGCATTGTGATCGTTGTAAGTCCTCTGAAAGCTCTGATGAGGGAGCAGGTTGAAGCGCTTAAAGGCAGAGGGTCTAGAGCTGTATGTGTGGGGGACGCACTACACCAAATTTATATGTTTCAGTTAGATTGGAAACGTAAGGAAATACGGTGTTGATTGTCTTGGGAAATTTCCTTTGTATTTCCTTATCACGGAAAGATACCAAAACATGCAGTAAATTAAGTTGACTGGTTACTTCAATTCACTACTGCAATTCACTGTCACACATGACATATTACATGTGTAGCGTTTCGTGTTCGCGCCAACCAAATCTATCATTACAAATTTACAACTGACCTTGTTTCTTATATATATTCGATTTGTATGCGAAAAGACAGTCATAAATACATGTAATGGAGTCGCGCAACGTTACTCCTCAAATTGGTACAATGCATGTAGCCAGAAAGCTGGATTACATGTTACACTTAATTTACAATTCATAGACATCGCTATCACGTGCACGTGAGTAATAGTACCGCCTAAGGATGCGAACTGGATTTGAACTACTGATCAGTAGTTGCTGAGTCTGTGACCTTCGCGACCAAACACGAAGGTCGGGCCACGCAGCCCACGCCCAACATGATTTAAACAGCAGGAGGACACGCCACAAGGATTAGCCGATACAACTAGAGGTATGATAATAAATGGTAGAGCTACTAGAGGTTACGCTACTAATACTGTGTGGTCCTGTGGATCGATTGGTTTGGGTAGAGGTTGCACAAACTGAAAAGTTAAGTTACATTCATTCTATGTACTTATGTGTTATTATATGAACATGTGTAACTGCTAGTGCATCACGCGATGCATGTATACATACATGTACATGTACATATGGGGTAGCTGCTGCTGTGTGGGTGTTTGGGGTGAGGTTAGGTGTGTGTGGGAAAGAGAGGTTACTGTGTGGGAAAGAGTTTTCTCTGAGGGTGTGTGGGGATGAGATTACTGTGCAGGGGCGTATCCAGGATTTCAGAGGGGGAGGGGTTCCAACTTTGTACATTAATTGATATATGAGCTGGGAGGCGGGGGGGGGGTTTCAGTCTATACGAAAACTAGGGGGGGGGGGGGGGGGGTTGCAAGGGTGGCGGCATTTCATATGCCATGGGAGGGGCGGCAGCGGCCGTCCCTGCCCCCAAAGCCGGGGCTGACCGGCAAGGGGGTGAGGGTTGTGTCTCACCAAATACGTGCACTTAGATATTAAAATTAATTTTGGAAGGGGGGCAAGTTTCCAGGCAACGCTGAAACTTCTATGAATACATGCCTGCTGTGTTGTGTGGGGGGATGAGGATATTGTGTGTGGGGGGGGAAAGAGTTTACTGTGTGTGGGGGGAAAGAGTTTACTGTATGTGGGGGGAAAGAGGTTACTGTATGTGGGGGGGAAAGAGGTTACTGTGTGTGGGGGGGCAAAGAGTTTACTGTGTGTGGGGGGAAAGAGTTTACTGTGTGTGGGGGGAAAAAGGTTACTGTGTGTGGGGGGAAAGAGGTTACTGTGTGTGGGGGGAAAGAGGTTACTGTGTGTGGGGGGAAAGAGGTTACTGTGTGAGGGGGGAAAGAGGTTACTGTATGTGGGGGGAAAGAGGTTACTGTGTGTGGGGGGGAAAGAGGTTACTGTGTGTGGGGGGAAAGAGGTTACTGTGTGTGGGGGGAAAGAGGTTACTGTGTGTGGGGGGAAAGAGGTTACTGTGTGTGGGGGGAAAGAGGTTACTGTGTGTGGGGGGAAAGAGGTTACTGTGTGTGGGGGGGGAAAGAGGTTACTGTGTGTGGGGGGAAAATTTACTGTGTGTGGGGAAAGAGGTTACTGTGTGTGGGGGGAAAGAGGTTACTGTGTGTGGGGGGAAAGAGTTTACTGTGTGGGGGGAAAAGGTTACTGTGTGTGGGGGGAAAAGGTTACTGTGTGTGGGGGGAAAGAGGTTACTGTGTGTGGGGGGAAAGAGGTTACTGTGTGTGGGGGGGGAATGAGGTTACTGTGTGTGGGGGGAAAGAGGTTACTGTGTGTGGGGGGAAAGAGTTTACTGTGTGGGGGGAAAAGGTTACTGTGTGTGGGGGGAAAGAGGTTACTGTGTGTGGGGGGAAAGAGGTTACTGTGTGTGGGGGGAAAGAGTTTACTGTGTGTGGGGGGAAAAAGGTTACTGTGTGTGGGGGGAAAGAGGTTACTGTGTGTGGGGGGAAAGAGGTTACTGTGTGTGGGGGGAAAGAGTTTACTGTGTGTGGGGGGAAAAAGGTTACTGTGTGTGGGGGGAAAGAGGTTACTGTGTGTGGGGGGGAAAATTTACTGTGTGTGGGGGGAAAGAGGTTACTGTGTGTGGGGGGAAAGAGGTTACTGTGTGTGGGGGGAAAATTTACTGTGTGTGGGGAAAGAGGTTACTGTGTGTGGGGGGAAAGAGGTTACTGTGTGTGGGGGGAAAGAGTTTACTGTGTGGGGGGAAAAAGGTTACTGTGTGTGGGGGGAAAGAGGTTACTGTGTGTGGGGGGAAAGAGGTTACTGTGTGTGGGGGGAAAGAGGTTACTGTGTGTGGGGGGAAAATTTACTGTGTGTGGGGAAAGAGGTTACTGTGTGTGGGGGGAAAGAGGTTACTGTGTGTGGGGGGAAAGAGTTTACTGTGTGGGGGGAAAAAGGTTACTGTGTGTGGGGGGAAAGAGGTTACTGTGTGTGGGGGGAAAGAGGTTACTGTGTGTGGGGGGAAAGAGGTTACTGTGTGTGGGGGGGAAAGAGTTTACTGTGTGTGGGGTAAGAGGTTACTGTGGGTGGGGTGAGTACGGTGTGGGTGTGTCCTATGATCTGCGGCAACCCTATAGAAAGGAACCACATATGGATGGCCATGCACCCCCAATAGGGTGGCCTCATTAGATGATGACTGCACATCGAAGATGGCATAATACACACATGTGTACTTCAGATCAGGCGGTGGGGTTCTGTATATGAGTGTGTTCTTACTGATAAATAGATGTACATTAACGTTTAAAACTCCATTCTACATGTAGTTGCCATGAAGATGCCACCTCTCCAAAAATTTTGGATGGGATATCCTCTCCATGGCTGGCTGGGCATATTCAAAGGTAGCACATGTGAGTTCTGGCTACGACAAGGGGGCATGGGCATGGTGGAGTGGAAAAGGTTATGGGTGAGCACAACTAACCCAGACAGGGTGTATGAAGAATGCTGTTAGCTGCAATTCCTTGTCAGGGCTTGATCTGCGGCATAGCCCCTTTTCAGGTCAGAACTTTTGGTATCTATTATGATCCTCTTTGTGGAACGTGTGAGGGGGGAGGTAGGGATATATGGATTGAACCCAGAAACTGACTCACACATGTATGGACACTAATTTATTTGGAGGAGGTGTTTTTATGTTATTTCAGTCGTAGGGCGTATCAGAATGTTTTATGCAGACCGTGGGGATACTGAGCAGCTTGAAGAATGGCTCTTGAAGAGATGAAGGGACCTCTAGTGTAGTGGCAGACTTGACAACAAATTAGAATAATATGTACACTATTTATTGTCCGTTGGTGTATTTCTGTTTCAAACTGAATCCTATGTCAATTACACACACACACACACACACACACACACACACACACACACACACACCTAATCATATTCATGCTTTTGGTAACCTTGAGGTCAGACCTTACTGACAATGCAAGCAGCTGTCTAGTTATATAAACAAGCCATAAATGGAAAATATCTGAATGCATATAAGCACATTCATCAGGAATGGTTTCTATTCTGTCTGATCTGGAATGAGACTTCAACTCAAAACCTTTGACTTTTTTATGACACAGTTGCAAAATGGAAGCTCGGAGAATAAAATGCATAGAAGCAAATGTGTATCTTCTTACCACTTTATAATATTATGAACAAAAACTGTGTGTGCCCCTACACCCCCCCTCCCCCACCCCCCTTTCTACTCTAACCCTCAATCTTTATAGCTGACCATGTATGTGTGTATACACAGAACTAGTGTTCGTCACGAAAGTAAAACATAGTATACATTTAACACTATATACTGGTATACAATGTAATGATTACTTTTTTATGTATGTATTTTGACAGGGACAGTTGAAATGCAAGAGAGGGATAATCTATTCAATGCCATAAGCCAGGCTGAAAAGGCTTTTACATTGTAAACTGAGTTGATTATACCGGGTGTGTACCACTTGTTGCATTTGAAAGGATCCCGACAATCAATTTATATTTTTCTATGCCAGTGTTCTAAAAGAGAATTATGATATTATACATTTATTATTATTTTCAAAGTCGAAAGTATATGTGAGTCAAAGTAATATGTATGATCCCATGCATATGATGCATGTATAACAATTATTAATCGATTTATGTAGATTTAGTCTATGTTACACTTGCAGTACTAGCTACAAGACATTATCCGGTATTTTAGAACATTAATAATTATAAAGTCCTATTCATCTACTAAAATGATACTATTAGCCACAATACAAATACAGTCTGATGTATAAATCTTGAACAGATACAACATAATAATATTATTAGCAATATTACAAATACAGTCAAGTTACAGCAGGACTGATGTATAAATCTTGAAAAGATCCATCACATACATGTAAACGTACACAAAATGCTAACTATACATATATATACCCTGCATCACTTTAATCGAACTTGCATGTTATACATGTACAGTAAGCGCAATGTACACAGAAATATATTTATAGACATCACCCACCATTGCCAATGAAATAACAAATATATTGCACAGACTAGTATAGCTGAGCTAGTACGTCCAAAAGCTGCACGTAAATCAGTACCCAAGATATATATAGCTAGTAACGTTACATGCTGTTGGAACACATTCATATATGTGTACATCAGTACATGTAAGGGTGCATGAAGTATAAAAACCGAACATAGCATTTAACAACCGTAAGAACTTAGTATAATCAATGCATATGTTAGCCTGGGTAAAATTCCTTGAGTAAAAGTCAATCACTTTCCCTTGCATATTACTGTAGCTGCATTGCACTGCTGTAATCATTTAAAATAATGGTGGGCGTGGCACAATACCAAAGGTACGTACGTGAGAGTGGATATCACATAGCCCCAGCTGCCGCTCACCCCCCCCCCCCCCTCACCCCCCCCCCCCCCCCCCCACATGTCTGAGTATATGTGGCAGTGAGTTCAGATAACATAGTGTCAATATTACATGTACATGTAACGAGGAACGTAGCATAGGTGACGTCATTGATTGTTGCGGGAATTTTTTAAATCGTATTGTGGGTCGCGTCACGTGGCCCTGGGCGGTTTGGAATTGGGCGCGCAATTTGGCAAGAAGGTAAGTGAAAGTGTATCTTCACATCCTCTACGTAGGCAAGGCCGCAAGGGGGTTGCCATCTTGAAATTTTTTACATAATTGGCAAGGCCAAAAGGGCCGGCTAGCCTACCGATTGGGGAACGCAACACAAGGTAAGTGATCAATATCGTATAGGCATGTGATGACCATGCGTGTTTCTCCACGTTTTGCCTCGAAACTAACGTTAAGAAACCAAAGAAAATATACGGAGCGCGAATGAATGCTACGGTGGAATACTCAGCAGCGATGCGTGTCGTGGAATAGCTATGTTCGTGGTAAGTGGTTACTGGTACATGGGTGTCTGTGCGCGTGTGCTTATATCACGTGTAAGGCAGGTTAAAGACAAATCTGTTTGTGTCAGATCTGAAGAAGAAAGGTACGTGCATGTGTTTTACATGACCGCTAGCGTTTTACCAAAATGACCGCTAGGTTTGTTCTGATCTGGAAGACTCGCCATTGCAGAAACTGCATCCTGAGGTAAAAAAAATCGTATCATCTTAATTTTAATGTCATTTTGTTTCCCTCAGAATATTGAACTGAAGTATTTTGCTCTTCTAGCGGACTGCTTCCTATATTGAACGTTGTAGTTACATGTATGAAGTGCTATATTGCTGATTTTTTAATCACAATTATACAAAAAGATCAATAAATTTTTTTAATAGTATGCAGGCTTTGGGCGCGTAGGTTTAACCCTTCCTTACGGTTTATGAAAACACTATATTTCCATACGTATATATCATATTTCCTTCGCAGAAAACGTACGTAATTCCGGCTGTTCAGTGAAAGGAAATATCGTAAATCCGATAATTTCTAATTCCAGGAAATGTATCTAATTAAGGTATTTACTTGTGGTTTACTTGAACGTATACATAACTGAAATGTGGTCATTTCGTCCCGTGACGCTTTGTGCGACGATCAAGTACAGGATAAAATACAGGAAGGTCGCTACCAATTTCTGGTGTGTTTCTAGCATGCTTCACAACCACCTGATGAAATTGAGATAAAACACCCATGTATGGAGGTGTCCGTCTTACCGACACAGATGGTGATAAAGTACCTGCAGCTGCTACGATGTTGTAGCTGTAAATTCTACAGATGCACCCCTGCATTTATCGCTGCTTTTATGTAGTTTTCTATCTTGTCTAGCTCCTCTCTTTTTTACTGCAAGTGATGTGAAACAACACTTGCAGCACGTATTGTTAAGCTGCTATGCAGAATTCGACGATCTCAGCTGTCTGTACATTTACCGCATGACGAAGCCATAATTTATGACTTATTCATTTATCGGAAGTATATTCATATCTATTGCGCGTGACAAGAGCGCGATAAATTTGATTATCTTGGCATTCTCGGGCCACGAAATTGTTGCCAGTGTCTCCAGACCCTACTGACGCGTAGCGGTGATGTAATCCATCCGCAGCTGCGTCCGTTGGGTCTGGGGCCGAGACTATTCACCAGCGTGCCGGCGTAATGGGAAAGAAAACAACGTACTGAACTTACACTTTGTGGCAGATCTAGAAACACTTGCACGCTACTACACATTTTGACTAAAAGAGCATGATAAAGGTACATAATTTACATACCAACAGTCCGACACGACTTCCTATGCCTATGGGATACTGAGGGAAAGAAGTTGCAACGTAGGAAAACACAAACGGCGCAAGATAAGGTCATACCTGCTGAGGGCCGGGATTCATCGCAGCTATACAATAACACCTGCCTACGGCGCTAATATTATGATCCTGCAGCAGCTGCCAAGATTTGCGCGTCATATCACGTGACGTAAGTATACGTATGTATGCATGGGGCTCAATGCATCAAATGGTTCAACGATCGATATGCATTCGGATGTGTTTAATTGATTATGCGCTGAAGACGCAAATTTACGTTCAATTATTATTACGCTACTCATTCGGAATGCCTAGATCGGCCCTCAATCCTGCTTTCAGTGCTTTGGAGTCAGCCTCTTTGACTACCCGGTATTGGTTCACGTACAACCTGACTCCATACTTGAGCAGCCATATCCCCAAGACAGTCCCGAACTTCGTTATGTTGATGGATGACAAGACCACCTGTCTTACAGTCTAATGCATGCAGTGGCGTGGTGGCTATTTATTGGCTGGGGGGGCACTTGCATATTTTGGCGCCCCCCCCGCCCCCCCCCCCCCCCCCCCCCCCCCGAGGCCCATTTAAAACGCTCGCTCGAATAATAAAACATGTAGTATGCGCGCATGCGCTAACCGAACGGTGGACAATTCGGATGGAACTTTGCCGTACAATGGCCTTATTAGAAAGGAACATACTAGTAAGAAAATTTCTTCTCTACTGTCATCAACATGAGCTCCTCTAGCCTTTCTTGCACCATGGTAGATCAGAGACGTCTTTTTTTAAACGCCGAAAGCTGCGTACTGCAACTGCTATCGAATACTGCTTGCACAATTCAGAAAAAGTATCCAGAACGTGGTACAAGTGTGTATATTTCTCTATACGCATGTCATCAGTGACAGCTTGCTCAGTCTCTTCTTTGTCATGTTCACGCAGATCACCATGTTCTGATTCCTCGTAAAAACTATAAAACTTATTGAAGACTTGTGCAAAATTTAATAACCCCTCTGCCCACACCGACCTAAATGCATCCAAGTCATAACCAAACCTATGCATAAAATTGCTATCTTCCATCCAACACTTCTTACAACCAAAAATGTACCCTTCGCACCCACCGAAAAAAAAAGCTTCGTCCTTAAATAAGCGTATCTTCATAATCATGAACGCAGCTGTGTGCTGTACTTAAAAATCCTGTGGATACCAGTTCTTTCCTGAACAGGTACGCAGAAGCTAGTTGGGCGTAGCCCGACCTTCGCGTTTCGTACGCGGAAGCTAGTTGGGCGTAGCCCGACCTTCGCGTATCGCCAAAACGCGAAGGTCGGGCTACGCCCAACTACGCGGAAGCGTTAATGATTATGAAGATGCGCTCGTTTAAACACGTACGAGATTTTTTTTTTGGTGGGGGCGGAGGCGGCCCGGTAATCTCTATATTCTAATTACACATGATACGGTCAAATTTCAATAGTACTTTATTCCATGGGGGCCGGGCGCCTGAAGGGCTTGGTTCTAACAAGTGATTACCGATTCAATTTTTTTAAAAATTGCCTAGCCAGTAGGTATAATTTACGTACGGAAAAATAAATTGTTACAACCTTTCAGTTTTAAGGCGCCCCTTGTGCTCGGTGGCGCCCCCATTTTTAAGCCCCGCAGGGGGGGCAATTGCCCCCCCGGCCCCCCCTGGCCACCACGCCACTGAATACATGTTGCAGCGTGAAATTTGCACTACATCCATCACACTAGGTAAACAATCAATGATCCGCGGAGTAATAAACGGAGGCTCGCTTACGTGCGCGTCATCAGGCAAATGGTCCATTGCTATGATAACATTCAAATGACAACGTAAATGGATAGAGAATGGCAAAGCGCTCGCGAAGGTTGAATCGCGAAGGTGTCATAAGAACTTAAGGATGATGATGCCCTGGAGAGCTATTGTTGTGACCCTGACGAGCCTTTTATGTCAGGGAGTGATGATAAATTCAGTGACCTTGAACAGGAAGGTAGACTATTATACATGTAAGTGCATGCAGTACATATAAAAATACATGTAGATGCACAGCATATTGCTGAACGCAAAAGGAAGCACAGACCAGAGAATGACAGCACATCACTCCTGACAGTCAGTGCTAAAGCACGGCTATCTACATGACACACTCATGCTACTTCCCACAGTAGGCCATATCTGCAGAGACACAGATCCCTTGACCCAGGGAGCCTGTGGCCACATCCACGTAGTTCCGACACTGGAGGAGAAAGGGGATGGGGAGGGAGGGAGGGATGGGGGGGAGAGGGAGGAGGGGACGAAGGAGGGAGGAGGGAGGAGAGGACAGAGTGGATGGGAGGAGAGGACAGAGTGGATGGAAGGGAGGAGAGGACAGAGTGGATTAAAGGGAGGAGAGGACAGAGTGGATGGAAGGGAGGGGATGATAGTACGAGAGTGAGGTAAGAGGAACACAAGTGGTCAGTGAATATCCATCACAAACGTACATAGCAAACAGGGAGAGGAAGGTAGCTGAGGTGCTTACAGGTGTGGGGTGTCCCTCTAAGATGGAGTCCACCTTGCGCAGGGTGAGCAGATGTTCTTAGGTGATGAGCCTCACACCATGCTGCATACAGGATGGGGCAGGCATGACCCTGTGAGGGTGTGAGGGGGTAGTGACATCACCAATGTACACAATAAATTTTAAAATGCCAACAGTATGTATGCAGGTTTCCACACCTACATGTATGTTTTCACTTTAATGACAGGAAGTGCAGACATATACATGTATGTAGCTTACCTTGGAGAGTACAACTCTGTCACTGGACGGATCCTTGGGGACGTCATCTGTGTGGAGAGGGGGTAGGTAACCATATCTCAGTTAATACTAATCATGGACACCCATATGGACGATATTCAATATCAAAATAGCTACATGTATCTATCCCTAGATAAATGAACATACATGTATATAACCCCCCTCCTCTTCTCTCAGACTCCACCTCCTTAAACAACCCTCCTTCACCTGGCACAACGCCCCCCTCCCTCCTCCCCCCATGACCTTCCTTCTATGCCCTTTCTCCAGAGGACAAACCTACTGGTGTAGTGCAGCTCATAGAAGAACAGCACAGCTAAGATCTCCGCAGCTGATGCACTCGAGGTAGGATGGCTGCAGATATAGAAGAGGAAAGACATATAATCTTTGTCCAATGGAGGAGGAGGAGGGAGGGGGAGATAGGGAGGAGGAGGTTGGAAGGGAGGGTCATAGCGATGACGGAATTGAAACTATAAAAACCGAGTCACTCAAAATCTTTTCACTTTGCACCAGCACGGCTATCTGCATCACTCCTGATACACTTAGCATACCAGCATGACACTCCCCTTGTGCGCACCAGTGACACTCCCCTTGTGCGCACCAGTGACACTCCCCTTGTGCGCACCAGTGACACTCCCCTTGTGCGCACCAGTGACACTCCCCTTGTGCGCACCAGTGACACTCCCCTTGTGCGCACCAGTGACATTCCCCTTGTGCGCACCAGTGACACTCCCCTTGTGCGCACCAGCGACACTCCCCTTGTGCGCACCAGCGACACTCCCCTTGTGCGCACCAGCAACACTCCCCTTGTGCGCACCAGCGACACTCCCCTTGTGCGCACTAGTGACACTCTCCTTGTGCACACCAGTGACACTCCCCTTGTGCGCACCAGTGACACTCCCCTTGTGCGCACCAGTGACACTCCCCTTGTGCGCACTAGTGACACTCCCCTTGTGTGCACAAGTGACACCCACTTGTGCGCATAAGTGACACTCCACTTGTGCGCACCAGTGACACTCCCCTTGTGTGCACCAGTGACACTCCCCTTGTGCGCACCAGTGACACTCCCTATGTGCGCACCAGTGACACTCCCCTTGTGCTCACGAGTGACACTCCCCTTGAGCGCACAAGTGACACTCCCCTTGTGTGCACCAGTGACAATCCCCTTGTGCGCACCAGTGACACTCCCCTTGTGCGCACCAGTGACACTCCCCTTGTGCGCACCAGTGACACTCCCCTTGTGCGCACCAGTGACACTCCCCTGGTGCGCACAAGTGACACTCCCCTTGTGTGCACCAGTGACACTCCACTTGTGTGCATAAGTGACACTCCACTTGTGTGCACTAGTGACACTCCCCTTGTGTGCACCAGTGACACTCCCCTTGTGCGCATAAGTAACACTCCACTTGTGCGCACCAGTGACACTCCCCTTGTGCGCACCAGTGACACTCCCCTTGTGTGCACCAGTGACACTCCCCTTGTGCGCACCAGTGACACTCCCCTGGTGCGCACCAGTGACACTCCCCTGGTGCGCACAAGTGACACTCCCCTTGTGCGCACCAGTGACACTTCCCTTGTGCGCACCAGTGACACTCCCCTTGTGCGCACCAGTAACACTCCCCTTGTGCGCACCAGTGCACTCCCCTGGTGCGCACATGTGACACTCCCCTTGTGCGCACCAGTGACACTTCCCTTGTGTGCACCAGTGACACTCCCCTTGTGTGCACCAGTGACACTCCCCTTGTGCGCATAAGTGACATTCTCCTTGTGCTCACGAGTGACACTCACCTTGTGCGCACCAGTGACACTCCCTTTGTGCTCACGAGTGACACTCCCCTTGAGCGCACCAGTGACACTCCCCTTGTGTGCACCAGTGACACTCCCCTGGTGCGCACCAGTGACACTCCCCTTGTGCGCACCAGCGACACTCCCCTTGTGCGCACCAGCAAATCTCCCCTTGTGCGCACCAGCGACACTCCCCTTGTGCGCACCAGCGACACTCCCCTTGTGCGCACCAGCGACACTCCCCTTGTGCGCACTAGTGACACTCCCCTTGTGCGCATAAGTGACACTCCTCTCGTGTGCACCAGTGACACTCCCCTCGTGTGCACCAGTGACACTCCACTTGTGCGCATAAGTGACACT
Organism: Spongilla lacustris; assembly: GCA_949361645.1. Taxonomy (NCBI): domain Eukaryota; kingdom Metazoa; phylum Porifera; class Demospongiae; order Spongillida; family Spongillidae; genus Spongilla; species Spongilla lacustris. The sequence continues at coordinate 4,741,397 of OX442416.1, read as the reverse complement.
CCACTTATGCGCACTAGTGACACTCCCCTTGTGTGCACCAGTGACACTCCCCTTGTGCGCATAAGTGACTCCACTTGTGCGCACCAGTGACACTCCCCTTGTGCGCATAAGTGACACTCCTCTCGTGTGCACCAGTGACACTCCCCTCGTGTGCACCAGTGACACTCCACTTGTGCGCATAAGTGACACTCCACTTATGCGCACTAGTGACACTCCCCTTGTGTGCACCAGTGACACTCCCCTTGTGCGCATAAGTGACTCCACTTGTGCGCACCAGTGACACTCCCCTTGTGCTCACAAGTGACACTCCCCTTGAGCGCACAAGTGACACTCCCCTTGTGTGCACCAGTGACACTCCCCTTGTGCGCATAAGTGACACTCCACTTGTGCGCACCAGTGACACTCCCCTTGTGCGCACCAGTGACACTCCCCTTGTGTGCACCAGTGACACTCGACTTGTGCGCACCAGTGCAGTGACTTCCCTGGTGTGCACCAGTGACACTCCCTATGTGCGCATAAGTGACACTCCACTTGTGCGCACTCCCCTTGTGCGCACCAGTGACACTCCCCTTGTGCGTACCAGTGACACTCCCCTTGTGCGCACCAGTGACACTCCCCTTGTGCGCACCAGTGACACTCCCCTGGTGCGCACAAGTGACACTCCCCTTATGCGCACCAGTGACACTTCCCTTGTGCGCACCAGTGACACTCCCCTTGTGCGCACCAGTGACACTCCCCTTGTGTGCACCAGTGACACTCCACTTGTGCGCATAAGTGACACTCCACTTGTGCGCATAAGTGACTCCACTTGTGCGCACCAGTAACACTCCCCTTGTGCGCACCTATGACATTCCCCTTGTGCGCACCAGTGACACTCCCCTTGTGCGCACAAGTGACACTCCCCTTGTGCGCACAAGTGACACTCCCCTTGTGTGCACCAGTGACACTCCACTTGTGCGCATAAGTGACTCCACTTGTGCGCACTAGTGACACTCCCCTTGTGTGCACCAGTGACACTCCCCTTGTGCGCATAAGTAACACTCCCCATGTGTGCACCAATGACACTCCCCTTGTGCGCACCAGTGACACTCCCCTTATGCGCACAAGTGACACTCCCCTTGTGCGCACCAGTGACACTTCCCTTGTGCGCACCAGTGACACTCCCCTTGTGCGCACCAGTAACACTCCCCTTGTGCGCACCAGTGACACTCCCCTGGTGCGCACATGTGACACTCCCCTTGTGCGCACCAGTGACACTTCCCTTGTGTGCACCAGTGACACTCCACTTGTGCGCACTAGTGACACTCCCCTTGTGTGCACCAGTGACACTCCCCTGGTGCGCACAAGTGACACTCCCCTTGTGCGCACCAGTGACACTTCCCTTGTGTGCACCAGTGACACTCCCCTTGTGTGCACCAGTGACACTCCCCTTGTGCGCATAAGTGACATTCCCCTTGTGCTCACGAGTGACACTCCCCTTGTGCGCACCAGTGACACTCCCCTTGTGCTCACGAGTGACACTCCCCTTGAGCGCACCAGTGACACTCCCCTTGTGCGCACCAGTGACACTCCCCTGGTGCGCACCAGCGACACTCCCCTTGTGTGCACCAGCAAATCTCCCCTTGTGCGCACCAGCGACACTCCCCTTGTGCGCACTAGTGACACTCCACTTGTGCGCATAAGTGACACCCCACTTGTGCACACCAGTGACACTCCCCTTGTGCGCACTAGTGACACTCCCCTCGTGTGCACCAGTGACACTCCACTTGTGCGCATAAGTGACACTCCACTTGTGCGCACTAGTGACACTCCCCTTGTGTGCACCAGTGACACTCCCCTTGTGCGCATAAGTGACTCCACTTGTGCGCACCAGTGACACTCCCCTTGTGCTCACGAGTGACACTCCCCTTGAGCGCACAAGTGACACTCCCCTTGTGTGCACCAGTGACACTCCCCTTGTGCGCATAAGTGACACTCCACTTGTGCGCACCAGTGACACTCCCCTTGTGCGCACCAGTGACAATCCCCTTGAGTGCACCAGTGACACTCGACTTGTGCGCACCAGTGACTTCCCTGGTGTGCACCAGTGACACTCCCTATGTGCGCATAAGTGACACTCCACTTGTGCGCACCAGTGACACTCCCCTTGTGCGCACCAGTGACACTCCCCTTGTGCGTACCAGTGACACTCCCCTTGTGTGCACCAGTGACACTCCCCTTGTGCGCACCAGTGACACTCCCCTGGTGCGCACAAGTGACACTCCCCTTGTGCGCACCAGTGACACTTCCCTTGTGCGCACCAGTGACACTCCCCTTGTGCGCACCAGTGACACTCCCCTTGTGTGCACCAGTGACACTCCACTTGTGCGCATAAGTGACACTCCACATGTGCTTATAAGTGACTCCACTTGTGCGCACCAGTAACACTCCCCTTGTGCGCACCTATGACATTCCCCTTGTGCGCACCAGTGACACTCCCCTTGTGCGCACCAGTGACACTCCCCTTGTGTGCACCAGTGACACTCCACTTGTGCGCATAAGTGACACTCCACTTGTGCGCATAAGTGACTCCACTTGTGCGCACCAGTAACACTCCCCTTGTGCGCACCTATGACATTCCCCTTGTGCGCACCAGTGACACTGCACTCCCCTTGTGCGCACAAGTGACATTCCCCTTGTGCGCACAAGTGACACTCCCCTTGTGCGCATCAGTGACACCCCACTTGTGCGCATCAGTGACACTCCCCTTGTGCGCACCAGTGACACTCCCCTTGTGCGCACCAGTGACACTCCCCTTGTGTGCACCAGTGACACTCCCCTTGTGCGCACCAGTGACACTCCCCTTGTGTGCACCAGTGACACTACCCTCGTGCGCACTAGTGACACTCCCCTCGTGCACACCAGTGACACTCCAATTGTGGGCACCTGTGACACTCCCCTTGTGCGCACCAGTGACACACCCCTTGCGCACACCAGTGACACTCCCCTTGTGCACACTAGTGACACTCCCCTTGTGCGCACTAGTGACACACCCCTTGCGCACACCAGTGACACTCCCCTTGTGCGCACCAGTGACACTCCCCTTGTGCTCACAAGTGACACTCCCCTTGTGCGCACCAGTGACCCCGAACTGTTCGGATGTAAAAATTTATAGCTAATTTCCGCATTATACTAAAACAAATCAAGCTGTCTGTTAGAGCAACCAGTCGACTTATTTGGTTCTTATCATTACACGATACTTATAAATATAAATGGTCGAAATCTTCATTCTTGCAGATGGTATTCCGTTTATTCAATGCTATTTTACTATATAAACAATTGATATTCATATGTAGCAACTGTAAACTACTAAAACCAATTAAACGTCGCGTGTAGGCGTACCTTGCAAACAGAAGATATGTAATTCCCGTTAATTTAATGCGTATACGTATCTTTGTCTCGCGCGCGTGTGTAAAGTGCCTACTCAGTACTGTGCGTGCATTGCATGGTGTCGATTTCATGTCTCTTGATCCTGCGTACGTCGGGTGAAACAAGTTATTCAATTTTCTTGTAAACATAGGCAAATCTATATGTTGGTCTGATGTAGATGACTTACACCTCACTACACATTTGCTGACATCCCCAGCAGACATTCCGATCACAATGCCATTAACTGGTCTGCTTAGATATCCTTTACCAAGCAATTCCTTGATTTCGGGAAACTCCGCCGGAAAGCCTTTTACCATTTGTTGTTACGCAGGAGCCTATTGCAGGCCAGCCAGACGGCGTTGTCAAGTACAAATCAGAACTTAAAACTAATAGTACTACAAGCAGCCATTTTCGCATGTGATCTACATGTAAACCTCAAGCCGCAGTGTTGTTACAGCCTTCTACAACGAATATAATTAAGTACTAGGCAAGAGAACAGTGTCGCAAAAAGTTGCTACAATATCCGGAATTAGGATACAGTGCAGAAGATAACAGTTTTTAAAGTGGCAGGACTAGTTATATTAAAAATCCTAATCACTTACCAGGTCATCGGGAAAATGATCATTGTAAGACACGTAACTTTGCGCAAAGGTTCAGTCGCGGTATTTTTATTAAAAGGGGGGGTACTTTGTGCTTATATAATTTTACATTGAAACACATTTGTGACATGTCATTTGGTACTTCTCTTGGGAAAAGGTAGATAAATATTCAATGCAAATATTGATAATCCACTGGTCGCTATTTGTTAGTAAATCAAGCTTAAATGAAACCAAAATTTTATTCGGGGTTAACCCCATACCTGTCGGGTAAATCCCGGACCGCAAGACATTAAGCTGTTTGATTTGCAGCAGCTTTATGTCACCATACTATTAGATTGTCTATGATGTCACTTATGTAGCACTCCTCTTTTTTGTAAGAACTTGGAGAATGAACCATGCAAACAAATGCACATGTAGAAAAATAATCTAGTGAAGTGCTAGACACATTTCTGGATCCTGGCATCAATCGGAGCATGATTCGGATCGCTCGACAAACTCAACAGGTCAAGTTTCTTATTGCTCTGATGCAGCGCTCAGGGGCGGATCCAGTATTTAGGAGCGGGGGGGGGGGGGGGGGGGGGGGGGGGGGGCAAGGTCATATAAGCGCAAAGGCGTGGCAGGACACGCCTACCACTATGGGGGAGCGCTGTAAGCTACCCCGTCGGGGTCTGGGGCGGAGCCCCAGCCGCTTTGCACTTTTAATGTCACAAAACATAGCATAATTGCGTAGAAACATGCTAAAACCAGGTAGAATAGTAAATTACTTGCTTCCAAACTTTCCTGTAGTATTGAACGGCATAACGATTGATATACGGTATCCGCTCAACAATCCGCCATAGTTAAATATTCTAAAGTACAATGATCGGAATATTTAACTACATCCTGACAGTGGCGTGGTGGCCAGGGGGGGCCGGGGGGGCAAATGCCCCCCCTGCGGGGCTTAAAAATGGGGCGCCACCGAGCACAAGGGGCGCCTTAAAACTGAAAGGTTGTAACAATTTATTTTTCAGATACGTAAATCATAGCCTAGGCAATTTAAATCGGCAATCACTTGTTGGAACCAAGACCTTCAGGCGCCCGGGCGCCTTGCAATTTAGTACTATTGAAATTCGACCGTATCATGTGTAATTAGAATATCCCACCGAAATAAAAAAGTCTCGTGTTTAAACGAGCGAATTTTCGTAATCATTAACGCTTCCGCGTACCTGTTTCAACATTTAAAGCCGGAAAGAACTGGTATCGCAACAGGATTTTAAAGAACAGCACGGTATATCTCTTTGTCAATCGCACGCGCATGGTACAGTTACATCACCTCCCATGCGTACCATTCTTTCACACCTGTTGCCTTTGAAACTACTGGAGTCTGCGGCCCTCGCTCCATATAATTTTTGACGGACTTGGGTCGCCGCATTGTGAACACCACAGGGGAAAACAGCTCTTTGGCATATACCTCCTGCAAACGTTTTCAGTGGCCATTCAGAGGGGGAATGCTGCATCTGTTTTGGAAACTTTGCCTCCAACCCTTTACCCTCCTTTGAATAATGATGTTTAGATTAAAAAAAGACAAAGGTAATAGAAAGAAATCTGATTGGAGCATCGTATCGTAAATGAAAGCAAAGACGGAAGTGTTGATGAAGAAGCTAAACGTATGCGTTGGTTTGGTTATGACTTTACACTTGGGTGCGCGGAGGAGTTATCAAGCTAAGTTTTGCTCAAGTCTTTAATAAGTTTTATAGCTTTTACGAGGAATCAGAACATGCATGTTGATCTGCATGAACATGGGTGTAAGGACAAAGAAGAGACTGAGCAAGCTGTCACTGATGACATATGTATAGAAATAGACAGAAATTATACCGTGGTACTATATCAATTGCATTATCAATTCTCATGCATGCAGTACCACGTGCACGTTCTGAATGCTTTTTCTGCATTGTGCAAGCAGTATTCGATAGCAGTTGCAGTACGCAGCTTTTCCGCACTAAAGAGAGTTAAAACACGTCTCCGATCTATACCATGATGCAAGAATTAAAGGCCAGAGATCTACGTATTATCACTATAGAAAGGTTAGAAGGGCTCATGTTGGTGACAGTAGAGAAGAAACTTCTTATGTGCTTTTCTAATAAGGCCATTGTACAGCAAAGTTCATCCGAATTGTCCCGAGCACTTCTTTAACATCGCAATCTACCGTTCAGTTATATTAGTGCATGTATAGTTACATATTTTATAATTTACTCATACGAGCGTTAAAATGAGCTTCAGGGGGGGGGGGGGGGGGGGGGGGGGGGGGGGGGGGGGGGGGGCGCCAAAATGTGCATGTGCCCCCCCAGCCAATAAGTAGCCACCACGCCACTGCATCCTGACATTTATTACAATCACTCCACCTACCACTATTGGAAGGATCGTTGCGCCGTTAGCGCGTTCAGTATCGTCGTGCGTACCGTAAGAAGTCATGAATTTTTAATAACAGGTTTTGCGGGGGGAGGGGGGGGGGCGGGTATACCCCAGCCGCCCCCCCCCCCCCCCCCCCCCCCCTCCCATCTGGATCCGCCACTGGCGCTGCTTCCTCGCAGTATCTAGCTACTTGTAAACATCGGATTCCTCGTCGTACTACATTGTGTCATGTCACATGACTGCCACGCCCTAATTAATTAATTTTTGCATGTGCATAAGGTCTATAAGTTACGTAGGAAATCTAAAGCTGGGTTTACTCGCTGAATGTTGCGTCAGCGTCAGCATCAGCGTCGCTGAAACGTCATATTATTGTATACGTGACGTGACGTGACGCTGGAATAGACTTGAGTTCTATTCCAGCGTCGGCGTCACGAATTGCAGACGCTGACGCTGACGAAATTAACATTCAGCGATATAATTTCCAACGTACGTCCGCGTAACTCATTTATATACTTGGCCTAGCGCCTATTGGTTGCTAGGAACGCGTACCTTACCTAGCAACCAATAGGAGTGACCACCTCCCACAAAGGTACATACATGTAGCAACGCTTACTTAGCGACCATGCTTGCCAAAAAACCTACATGCCTGTACAAGGTAATAATGTCATCACATGCAGAAAGAATAAAAGCAACGCTTTTGTGGTTCACTCTTAAGTCTCATCGTACAGGCCGAGAACATGTAGTTACTATCTGACATAATAATTCCATGAAGTACATATATTTGTATTGCGCGGGCATGTTGTATAGGTTGCGTAGTAACCGTAATTAGAACAGGTGGTAGATTATCCTCGTCCCCAGGCCGTCAATTAAAGTTTAGGAAAAAAGATGAGCATTATATAGGGACTGCGTCTTCACACTGGGAATGGCTTCGGCAATTGTCACAACATAGTACTTTGTCATGGGGTCCCAAGGACATCGCCACAACCGGTTCGAAGTACCGGAACAAGATGAACCTCCGACATAGCTCAGTATTATCCAGATAGTCCCTCACCCCTTTCAATTTGAAATTACGGTGGACAGCATATTGAGGGGCCTCAACAGGTTTCCAGTAAATTCTGGACACAGACTGTTGGCGATCTCTTCCAGCTCTGCCACTCTCCTGCATGTAGTCTTCTAGAGACCGAGGAGCACCATAGTGGATCACGTAGTCCAGGCTCTTGAAATCCACCCCCATTCCCAGAGCCATGGTCGCAAACACCACTTGAACCACACCATCAGCTTGGCTAAGGCTGGACATCACTACCCTCTTCTTGTGCTCATCTGTACATGAGTGGAACATCACAAACAGCCTGTTGTCACTGACCTGTTCCACACCTGGAGGATAGTAGCTGGCATCTTGGAGATAACGTAGAAAGTGTGCATAAAGGGATGCACACATATCCAGGATTGGCAGTAGACCACAACCCTTCGAGCCTTGATGTTGCGTTCAGCCAGATCCCTGACGACAGAGCTGAAGTCCTCCTCGATGGTATTCTTCCCCAAACAACAGCCATCCATGTCTAGCTTGCGAATGATGTCCTCCTTCATCAAGCTAGTCACTGTTGCTGTGGTAGCAAGCATTGGAGCACAAGATGGCACAAAAGACCTTAGCTTACAAGGGGCGGAAGTCCTTGCTCCTGTCAATATTGATAGCACTTGTTATTAATACTATGATTATTTCATGCCACTTACTACTTGAATACACAGTGTGCTTCATCAACTGCAACGGCCACTACGGTGTCAGAAAGAGGAGGGCAGACAAGGAGTTGTACACGTCTCTCCCAGTGGCAAGTAGTTCTTTGTCGACATCTACACAATGAACAAATTTCATTTCAAACATCAATGTAGCCAAATGCTAGGTGTCAATATATAGAGAAGCCTAAAAATCTAAACTTAGTGTCATGTACACATACATACATCTGTACATACATACATACATACATACATACATACACACATACACACATACACACATACGCACATACGCACATACGCACATACGCACATACGCACACACGCACACGCACACAAGCACACACGCACACACGCACGCACGCACGCACGCACGCACGCACGCACGCACGCACACAGACATACATACATACATGCATGCATGCATACATACATACATACATACATACATACATACATAAATACATACATACATACATACACGCACGCACGCACGCACGCACGCACGCACGCACGCACGCACGCACGCTCGCACGCACGCACGCACGCACACAGACATGCATGCATGCATGCATGCATGCATGCATGCATGCATGCATGCATGCATACATACATACATACATACATACATACATACATACATACATACATACATACATACATACATACATACATACATACATACATACATACATACATACATACATACATACATACATACATACATACATACATACATACATACATACATACATACATACATACATACATACATACATACATACATACATACATACATACATACATACATACATACATACATACATACATACATACATACATACATACATACATACATAATAATAATAATTGCCATCGCATTGCACATGTACAACACGTTTGGGGGAAGGAAAAGATGAAGTGATAACAGTGAGCTAGTTTGAAAAAGAACACAACTGTTGTTAGGTGTTCAGTTTTGTGTTGACATCTGACTTCGACCAATTGTGATACTTTCTAAGGTGTATCTTGATACCCTTGATGGAGTTAGATGAAAATGGACAACCTGGTATTGGACATGATGCAGAAACCGCAGTGTTGATAGGTGGAATATGTTCACCGCTCATAGTAGCCCCTTTGTGTATGCGGCATGAATGAATTTTGACACCTTTCTCAGAATCAGATGTAAATGTACATCCCCTGATTGGACAAGAGAAGCATTTTTGAATGACAAGTGATGAACTGGCGGACAGACTGTTTGAGCCATGTTTCTGTGTGAAGTGACTATGCAAGTATTGATCACTTGTGAAGTATTTGTTGCATAAATTACATTTGCTCTTCGACGGAGAGGACAGACCCTTTTGGCATGCTTTACGAGATTTGTATTTGTTATTTAGAGACTCATCAATGGTTTTGGCACCCTCATTTAGCACTTTACGCCATCTATCTCTGGAAAGTGCTACAACATGCCAATCAGGTTGGATCAGGAAAGATTGTAGGTCATTAGATACACAGTCTCGCCACCGAAGCTTTGGCTTGTGTTGTGGCCGCTTGCCAGATGTTAGTTCACCAAATAGAATCATCTTTGGTAGTCTGTGGTCTTCCATTCTCCAAAGATGGCCCAACCACCTCAACCTAGACAGGCAAATGAGAGTGGAAGCTCTAATGGACTGTGACCGACTCAGAATAGATACGTTCGAGATATGATCAAAAGGATTAACATTGAGCGCTTGTCGAAGACAAGCCATATGAAAGGTGTTGATACGCTTGAGATTTTAGGCAGTGGTGGACCAGGTCTCTGCCCCATAAAGCAAAGCTGGTAAGACTGTTGCATTGTAGACAGCAAGTTTGGTTTTGGTTGATAGATTGGAGTTTTCCCAAGCTGTATTCTTTAAGCAGCTGAACACTGAAGCAGCCTTGGCAATACGAGCATTAATTTCAGAAGATAAAGATGAATCTGATGACAATATACAGCCAAGATATCTGAAGGAAGAAACTACTTCTAGATTGGTTTCTTGGATGTGAAAGACAGAAGATTCATTTGTGGGATGAGAGGACGTAGACTGGATCATTACTTTTGTTTTGTCTGTGCTCACACATAAACCCCAGTCCTGGGCTGCTGTAGAGAAGCGATTGATAAAATCCTGTAGTGAATCACCATCATGGCAACTTGCCATGACATCATCAGCAAATCTAAGATCACAAATTGAAACCGACATTGGAAGCCTTGTACCAGAACGTCTAAAAAGCTTTCCATCCATCTTATAACTGACTTGGACACCGTCATCAAATTCCATCAAAGCATCTTGCATCACTTTGTTGAAATATAGGTTAAAAAGGAAGGGTGCTAAAACACAACCTTGTTTTAGCCCGTTTGAGACTGAAAAGGGATTTGATAATACACCATTTATACGTACTGAAGCCTCCATACCAAAATGCAGTTGTTTAATGATGTTGACCATTTTAGCAGGGAACCCCAATTTACCAAGCAAGCACCAGAGTGCATCCCTTGGAACAGAATCATATGCTTTTTTGAGGTCAAAAAAACACATGAAAAGTTGGCAGTTTTGTTCTCGAGCTTTTTCTTGAAGTTGACGTGCGACAAAAACCATGTCAACAGTCCCACGTTGTTTACGAAAACCACATTGAGTTTCATCGATGATAGATTCCGATATATCAGAAATGCGGTCTGCTATAAGACGAGTAAAAACCTTTCCTGCAACATTAAGAAGGGAAATCCCTCTCCAGTTGTCGCAACAGTGAAGATCACCTTTTTTAGGTACTGGGACGATCACAGAGTCCACCCATTGTTTGGGAACTTGCTCTGATGACCAGATCTCCAAAAAAAGGGAGTGTAACGCAATAATAACATCCTCTCCACCAAAGACGAGGAGTTCAGCTGATATACCATCCTTACCAGCAGCACATCTACATTTCATCCGAGAGAGAGCCTCCTTTACTTCAGCGATTGTAGGAGGGATGGCAAGGGATTCAATTGTAGGTTGTTGTGGAACCAGAGAAAGAACACTATTGTTAAAAGAATAGGTGGAGAAGTTAAACATATCATCAAAATGGCTTTTCCAGCGATCTCTGATTTCAGAGGGATCAGTGATAAGATGAGAACCTGATTTGTCATATACTGAACAACTCCGTGCAACTTTCTTGAATGAAAGCTGTTTCCAAGTTAGGAAAAGATTTCTCCAATCACCATTTTTTCGAAAGGTATTGAGATCTTCGGCTTTTCTTTGCCACCAAACATTTTGAATCTTGCAGATGGAATATCAAATCTGTATTTGTTTAGGAGAGTAACTGGAACTGGTAAATCTTGTTTCAGCAATGACTTGATTTCCAGAAATAGAAGTTTTTTCTGCAGGAGAAGAGGCTGAATAGTTGAAATATTTTCTTGGAACCAATCAGGGGAGGAAGAATATGACTTGATACCAATTGTGTTGCTAGCAGCAGATGTAATTGCTGCAACAAAAGAATCACATAGTAGATCTACTCTGGATTTGTTGGATTCATTGCCTGGGGCTAAAGAATGGACATCCCTAAGTGACAATGAAGCAGCACTCTGATACTGTGTAAGTACACAGGGCTGAGACAGACGATTCACATCAAAACATTTAGTTGTAGGAGAGATGGTATGCCGGGAATGATGAAAGTTGGAATACGGAATAATGATGGAACTTCCTACAAAGAAATGGTCACTCCATACGTCAACACTATGGTAGACCCTTGTATCATGCACCAACCATCGGTGGAGCTGTCTTGTAATCACAAAGTCAATCATATGTAGGCATTTGGAACGTGGATGCATCCAGGTAGCTTTGTGCCACAGTTTATGCTTAAAGAAAGTGTTGGTAATACAAAGACCATTTCGACAACAGAATTCCAACAGACCTAAACCTTTGAATTGACTTCGGAAATTCCTTCACTACCAACAACACCCTTCCAGGTTTTCCAGTCACTGCCAACACGAGCATTGAAGTCACCCAGAACAATCAACAGGTCACGCAGAGATACAGTATTTATAGCTTTCTGAAGGTCTTGATAGAAAGCTTCTTTTTCAAGTTGTTTTGCTTTGAAAGTTGGAGCATATACGGAAACAAAAGTTACTGCTTTTAATGATGATTTAAGCTTTAAACGGATGGTCATTACTCTGTGGTTGAAACATTGAGGGTTTCCGGCCATGAATTGCACTAGCTTGTTAGAAACCGCAAAGCCAACTCCGCCGTATCTTGGAGACCCAGTAGGTTGACGGGACCAGAAAAAAGTGTAGTTGCTTTCGACCCGCGAACCTTTGTTTGGAAGCCGGGATTCGCTGAGAGCAATAACTTCAGTCTGGACACGGCTAAATTCATCATCACATACCGCAGACCGACGAGGTGGAGCACCAGCACCAGCGTTTGACAAGTCCAACAGGGAACGAACGTTCTGACAGCCAAAGCGTAGTAGTCGTGGTAGTCGAGGCATTCCAAACAGAGCGCACTATTTCAAATCACACTAAAACCTTTCAGAAAAGAGCCAATAGATGGAGAAAATATCGCGAAGTGGCCAACTAACACGATATTGAGCGCTGTAGAGCGGATTTATGGGACGGGAGCTGACAGTATAGACAGCTATGAACCGACCAAATACGCGCCACGCCAACACACACACACACACACACACACACACACACACACACACACACACACACACACACACACACACACACACACACACACACACACACACACACACACACACACACACACACACACACACACACACACACACACACACACACACACACACACACACACACACACACACACACACACACACACACACACACACACACACACACACACAGGCCGGGGTCCGGCCTGTGACCGGCTGGCCTGACTGGCCCGGCCTGCCAGGCCGGCCTGCCAGGTCGGATAAATTGATGTTATTAACCAATTTATTAAAAATTCATGGCTAACCACAAAACATTATAATATTATTTAACAATTTATTAAAAATTCATACTCCTTCAGCTCCATCCGAGCGGCCGGAGCGGGTGTTTTCGCGACCTAAGCTGATTCAACAGCGCCAGAGATGGAACCTTCTCCCTCAACGTTTGGAGGCGTGTGTCTTGCTGAAGCACAATGCATTATGTATGGTTAATTACAAGTATTTAGATAGCAAGCGCGCTGTTTGCATCACTGCATGTTATGTATCTCAGACTCAGTTTCTGTATCTGTAGGAGTAATCAAATTCGGTTTTTAGGTAGAGAGGTCCTATATCTATCGATTTGTTCTGTTCGTTACTTTTTATGCCATCCATTATGGAGATATAGTTGAACAAACTAAGTACATGTACGTGCACATTTTCCCGCTCGATTCGCGCCGATGATTTGGGCAAATCGCGTACCGCTCAAAGTATGGGAGGTAGTGGTTATATCATTGCCGCGTATCGACGGGAAAAAGTGCACATATAGTTTGTTCAACTATATCTCCGTAACGGATGTCATAAAAATTAACAACAGAACAAATCGATAGATATAGGACCTCTCTACCTACAAACCGAATTTGAAGCGATTTGATTACTCCTACAGAAAGTTATGTTGGGTTTGAACCTAGTGGGGTATCGAACGTTGCAATGATGGTACTGAGCAAGTGCAAGACACAAAAATGTATTTTACCCTAGGGCAATGGTGTAGTATGAAGTGTTGAAAATAGGAAGTCGATAGCCTTTATTGTTCGGCAGATACTGCAATTCAAAAGTTATAACACGATTATTTTATAATGTTATAAAACATAGGAAGTTATCTCGGAAACTGTCCCATATATAGCTATAGACATCGCGAAATGAATTAATAATTTATGATAATAAGTGGGTGGATCCCGGCCTGCCGGCCTGTCAGGTCACGGTCCGGCCTGCCAGGCCAAGCTAAATGTTCGGCCTGGCAACCCTGCACACACACACGCACGCACGCACGCACGCACGCACGCACGCACGCACGCACGCACGCACGCACGCACGCACGCCCGCCCGCCCGCCCGCACGCACGCACGCACGCACGCACGCACGCACGCACGCACGCACGCACGCACGCACGCACGCACGCACGCACGCACGCACGCACGCACGCACGCACGCACGCACGCACGCACGCACGCACGCACGCACGCACGCACGCACGCATACATACATACATACATACATATATACATACATACATATACATACATACATACATACATACACACATACACACACATACACACACATACATGCCTTCATGTTTATCAGTATGCACTGCAAAAATAATAATGCAGGTTCTTCTACAATTTTATGTGATATGAAGTCATTAAAGTGGGACCTCCCATGTCATATTGAGATAAACATTGAGTAAGCATTCCCCCCACCTTCTCCCCCTCCCCCCAAGCGTGTTGTATTGCCTCACCATGTACACATACATGCACAGCACACATATACATGTATGTGTACATGTACATGTACAATGCATACAGCACAGGTACTGCTACCCAAAACCCTCCTACCCACTCCCCTCTTGTGCATCACAACCTGCTGGACCAACAATTACACGCAAATAGTCACTACATGCACAGAAACATGTACATATATACTTTGTGTGCAAATTCTACGACTTTAGCAGAAGCAGGAGCAATGGTTCTTGAGGCAATGGAGAACAGGAAACACCAGGCACACTTATCATTCTATAAACGCAGGGAAGTCATTTAAAAGTTCAGATTATCTGAGTGCTGAAGTATCACTGCGCCAAGGTATGTACATCACAGTATCTCTTACTACTCTTGTGGCTTCATCCCAAGTGTTCCTGAGGATTGTATAATTTGCTATCACACTGAATAAAAAGGAATCAGCTCAAACTGTCCACCTTGTTGGACAAGGTACATGTACACTGGAATTGCTCTCTGTTTTATTGAGAACACTGTCCCCTTGTCATGTGCTCAGTGCACAGGCACACACAGGTCACAATGGATGCAACATGTACTGTACATATACATGTATGTATATGTGGTACACATGTACTCATTTTGCTGCTCCCATCCAATGGGGCTGGTCAGGTGAGGACAGAGGGCTATGGCGCGCTTTTCAAAGGTATTGGTCCAATAATGCTTAGAGCCTTTCTAGCCAATGCTGTGAGTTACTGCTTACTGTTTTGCACAAAGGGATAAATCTATCTCTCCTCCTCCTTCCTCCTACTCCTTCATCCCTGTTCCTCCCACTCATTCATTCCTCTTCCTCCCACTCCTTCATCCCTCTTCCTTCCCCTCCAACGTCCACATGGATAGGCAGGCATGTTTCCTTGGGTTTGAAATGGCCATCAGCTTTATGGACAGAGTGTTCCCAATGAATATCAAATCAGTTTGTCTTTTCTTCTGTGAGAACCTGCAGGTGAAAACAGTCTCCCAAATCTTAGGGTCCTCTGCTGACACTGGCTATCATGGCAGTAAGGCAGTTCCCTCTTAAGAGGTGGGGACAAGCAAGGGGTGGGGATTGTATTAAAATTAAGCACTTGCAGAAATGAGGTTAGACAGCACTTACCTAGGCTGTCCTTCAGCACCAGTGTCAGGAGGCAGTTCCAGTATGGAATATGATACTCACTTCCATACACATATGCATACAAGACATATATAACATACGTACATTCATACGTAAAATTGTGTGAAAGAGAATTTGAGCACTGTCAGACCTTTAATTAGAATGCAAGAAATGAAGAGGCTTTTCTAATTATGTATACTTTGAACTAAATTAAATTCACATACAAGTAAAATTTGATTGCCTAAAGCTCTTATGAGCTTGCAAGGCTTTTTACTCAACAAAGTGCACATATTGTTTCTATTGCTGTAAAGTGTCCCAGCCCAAGTGACGGTAAATCAACCTACACCTCTGGAAAGGATTTTTGGTAGGTCTATGTGTTTTAAGGGTATTTGATGAATGGGTGATTGTGTTACTGATTTAAGCATTAGGAAAACACACTTAATTATGGTGGTGTATGCAATTTTCATTTGTGGAATAATCCAATAGATTTATGCTTTTTCCACTGTTTATATCAATTGCTTCAATTACAGCCCATACTGTATGTAGCTGCCTGATTTACAAGTAGTTTAAAAATCACAGGGTAGACAAAATAGAAGTTGAATTCAATGTGCTAGTAAAAAACTGTTACATATATCTTATATACCACTATTTCACATACACCAAATGTACATGTATTCAGAAGTGATCAAAAACAGCATACACAATGAAACATTTTTTGAAGTGTGATGAGGGTTAAGGTTGAGCCATTGTATAACCACATTTCAATAATAACATAGGGTTAATCCCCATTCCAAATGATCACCACACACAGTGCACAGATCGATTTAAGACCAGATCTCTATTTTCAAATTCCCTCAGGGTAGCACCCTGTCTTACCTTATGGTCAGTACTTAGGGAGAGGTGAGGTGAAATTTAGAGAATGGGACGGAGGGGGATGGGAGGGGTGGAAGAGGGGACACACACATTGAGATCAACAATCCCCTTCCCACCTATACAAACAGTTACTTATTGAGGTACCAACACACCACTGACATGTGGGAGTCAACAAACTTGAGGGAGACAAGGGTTAGTGGGTAAGAGACATGGTACACTCACACTTACAGTACTGGTGGTGACAGCCCTAGATGTGCATGTTCTACTGATGACTACCTCGTACCTCTCACTAATACTTTTGCTTCCTCATCATATCACTCACAGACATGTATACATACATGTATACTATACAATCCGGTATAATTTGAGGCAATTATTGGTTAGTACACCATAATTTAAAGCACAAGTGCACCTACATGTACATGTACATGTACATGTAGCTTGTTTCAGTGCAAACATGTATATATTTTTTAATGACACACATGTAACAGTTTTATACTACATGTACATACATGTATATGCATACATGCACATGTAACCTCATCTACATTACAATGCATGCGCGTTGATACACGTACATGCATGTATCTTCCTACAGAATTGCTCTGAGCCAATTACTAACTTGGACATGAGAAAACAGAATACGTGTACTCGAAATACCTACAATGTACATATTGTAAGCATTCTCTTTTCTTATAACAAATGTGGTAATTGAGGTCTGTACATTCAATCACATGAGACCCATGCACACTTTTGGCACTCCAGGGATACCTGCATGGAGGGAGAGAAGCTTCCACATCCTCCTTCCAAGTAAGTGATAAAAAGTCTCATTATGCATCTTTCCATTATCTAATCTTCTTTCCCTTTCTCCCTCAAACGATTTTTGTATTCTGCATGTCACCTTTCGCATCAGAATGGATAAGAGTACTGTATAATTAGAACGATAAAGTACGTACAGAGCGGGGAATGGTTTTAAGTTAGTGTAGGTCTTGGACTATACTGTTTCGAACAGTGATACACTGACTTACACTGTGACTGTTGCATCCTGTGGAAATGTTTGCTGTGAGTTTGATAGTTTAATTTGCTTCTTTTATAATGTAAGTTACAGCAAACAGCTACGAAGCACCCCATGCACAGCAAAAGCTATGGGGTTATCCTTATGTCGAGTACCCCATAGCAAACATGCATCTATCAAGTGGACCCTATGGCAGAAGCCATAGCTATCAGAGCAGTGTATGTAGTTGGAGTGAACCTTATGGCACACAGCTACGGAGTACCGCACAGCAAAAAGCTATGGGGTTAACCTTATGTCGAGTACCCCTTAGCAAACACTTATGAAGTGGACCCTATGGCAGATAGCCATAGCTAACAGTATAATTTAGCACAGAGGTTTTCGTTCATTTTGTGCAAGATTACTTTACTGGATAGGTATTGAAAGCACACCTTCACATAACAAATAAAGAGAATCTACCCACACGTTGGTCCACTATCGAGAGTTATGGCAGTATAACTCTCATATAGGATTTGTGCCGTATCATGAATGTCATTAAAAACGCGACCCGCGTATAATATAACTCGCGTACCGACAAACAGGGTTGCCGAAGGCCAGCCCGGCCTGCCAGGCCGGACATTTAGCTTGGCCTGGCAGGCCGGACCGTGACCTGACAGGCCGGCAGGCCGGGATCCACCCACTTATTATAATAAATTATTATTTGCCCTAGGGTTAAATACATTTTGTGTCTTGCACTTGCTCAGTACCATCATTGCAACGTTCGATACCCCACCGGAGACATAGTTGAACAAACTACGTGCACTTTTTCCCGCTCCCATACTTTGAGCGGGACGCGATTTGCCCAAATCATCGGCGCGAATCGAGCGGGAAAATGAGCACGTACGTAGTTTGTTCAAATATATATATCTCCGTAATGGATGGCATAAAAATTAACGAACAGAACAAATCGATAGATATAGGACCTCTCTACCTACAAAACGAATTTGAAGCGATTTGATTACTCCTACAGAAAGTTATGTTGGGTTTGAACCAGGTGAGGTATCCAACGTTGCAATGCTGGCACGGAGCAAGTGCAAGACACCAAAATGTATTTTACCATAGAGCAAAGGTGTAGTACGAAGTTATGAAAATAGGATGTCGATAGCCTATGCCGTTCGGACGATCTAGCGATTCAAACGTTCTAACACGATTATTTTATAACGGTATAAAACATAGGAAGTTTTCTCGGAAACTGTCCCATATAGTAATATTATACAATCAGCTGGTAATGGTTAAAATTTACAAATTACAGATACAGAAACTGAGTCTGAGATACATAACATGCAGTGATGCAAACAGCGCGCTTGCTATCTAAATACTTGTAATTAACCATGCATTGTGCTTCAGCATGACACACGCCTCCAAACGTTGAGGGAGAAGGTCCCATCTCAGGCGCTATTGAATCAGCATAGCTCGCGAAAACACCCGCTCGGATGGAGCTGAAGAAGTATGAATTTTTAATAAATTGTTTAATAATATCATAATGTTTTGTGGTTAGCCATGAATTTTTAATAAACTGTTTAATAACATCAATTTATCCGACCTGGCAGGCCGGCCTGGCAGGCCGGGGCTGTCAGGCCGGCCGGTCACAGGCCGGACCCCGGCCTGACTTTCGGCAACCCTGCCGACAAACGGATAGCGTATATACGTAGCTCTTTATTGCTATCGAACCAGAAAGGAAACACGGTCATTATCATATTTTGTTCGAGTCGCCAGACTGTTTGCCTTCAGTGAACAAAAAAAGCTATTCTCGTCCCAGACCGATTTTTCTCCAAAGTCGTCGTCTTCTTCCTGCATGGCTGAGTATAACTCGAGTTACAAACGGTTTTAACGACCGCCAATTAGCTTTAGAATTTCCTGGAAGGACATCTTCAGGTATCAGATATATAAATAAAGCGTGTAACCGATTACGTAATCGTTACGTAATATGGAGCGAGCTATATTAAAAGCGTTCCCATGGCAATGTTTCACGTATAATTAGAATTATGATATATTTCGTCGAATCGCAAGCCACATCAACCAGCTAGCTACATGCAGTACCGTTGAGGGGGGGGGGGGGGGGGGGGGGGGGGGGGGGGGGTTAGGGGCAGTGCTACCGCGATATGGTCTTTAGCCGATATCGCCTATATCGCGATACATGTATATCGCGATATGAGTAAAATATATGGGACAGTGTCCAGCAAAATCGGGCTTGTGGGTTATAATTTTATCACTATGAAAATGGCACGTTGTACTAAACAACACATCTTCGCGACGGTACTACCTTTTCCTTTCAAATTTCGTACACTTATTCCCACACCATGAAAATCGACTTTTGTGTTCTACACCTTTTCCGTGCCGTGGATACAACCAGGGCTGCCGCGATATATCGCGATATGCGATATATCGCGATGTATGCGATTTATCGCGATATTTTTTACATATCGCGATATGCGATATATCGCGATATTTTTTTTGGTCATATCGCGATACAAACGTACATGGATATACGGAGATAGACGGAAGAATAGACGGAGAAAGACGGAAATATACGAACAGTCATTCAGCAGATACAACTTGTGTTGGGCCACACATGCACGTACATTCGAATTCAGCTGCGGTGCTGCGTACATATATACTGTAAATTATCCGCCCCCATTGAAATTCAGCCGCCCATATAAATATTTAAACGTGTAACCGCGAACGCTTATAATAAGTCCTCTTTTTCACCATATTATACTGACATGTATTATTTCCTGAAATATTGTGACGGAACAGTTCACGGTTATGGAGATAATATCGTTAAACACGAGTCTTTTTTTTTTTGATGAAGAAGATGAATGGAGCCATAAAATCATTTTGGAATCATTATGTGATCGGAAAGCATATAATTTCATGTTCAATCACGGAGTAATTTAATATTGTGTGGCTTTTGTGCCACAAAAAATGTATTTATCCAGCCGGTCCGTCGAGTAAGTGACTTCATGCATGATTTCTTTCTGGTGTATAACTCATGCCGTGGAGCAAGCCCTTTCTAAAGGTACAGACGAGGTTAAGATATAGCTAGATACTTCCTTATATCATTTTGGCAACACTCTATTCATGTATACCGGTATATGTATACCAATTGGTACAGTGTCTCTTTCTCTCCCCCCCCCCCCCCCCCCCCCCCCGCCCCTTCCGCCGGCCTCCCTCCTCCCGCGCCATATAGCATTTTATGCGTTTGTTCTTGTGTCGCCACCACAACAACGCAGCCCTCAACTTGCATGAAAATGGTGTGGTTAATGATTAAAATTGCTCGATGAATACACTTAAAAATATCGCGATATTATATCGCGATATTTTACTCATATCGCGATATATCGCGATATAGGCGATATCGGCTAAAGACCATATCGCGGCAGCACTGGATACAACAATCGTTAATCTAGCGGGTTAGAAATTCACATTTCTCCACGTACGAGTGTTGAAAACGCGTCAAATTCGGAGTGTGCATAGAGGAGTCCTGTAGCTATTGATTTGTTCTGTTCGTTAGTTTCTGAATCATCCGTTACGGATCGGAGATACAGTTAAGCAAACTACAGGCACATTTTCCCGCTTGATTTGCGCCAATGATATAATCACCGCCTTCCCATTCACT